>OZ037751.1:9774434-10237075 GCA_964035475.1 Salix caprea | reverse complement strand
GATTCCTGTTTTCCCTACTCTTACTTTCCCTAATCATTACTCTATAGTTACTGGCCTGTACCCTGCTTATCATGGTATTATTAACAATCACTTTGCTGATCCAAAAACTGGAGAACTGTTTACAATGGCAAGTCATGAGCCCAAGTGGTGGCTTGGCGAGCCACTTTGGGAGACAGTGGCTAAACAAGGGTTGAAGGCTTCTACTTATTTTTGGCCTGGTTCTGAGGTGCATAAAGGCTCTTGGACTTGCCCTGAAAGGTTTTGTATGTTTTATAATGGTTCCGTTCCTTTCGATGAACGTGTTGATACCGTTTTGAGTTATTTTGATTTGCCAGATAGTGAGATCCCTGTGTTTATGACCTTGTATTTTGAGGATCCTGATCATCAGGGTCATAAGGTGGGACCTGATGATCCGGAGATTACTGAGGCTGTTGCTGGAATTGATAGGATGATTGGGAAATTGATTGATGGATTAGAGCAAAGAGGGGTTTTTGAGGATGTTACTATAATCATGGTTGGTGATCATGGAATGGTTGGTACATGTGATAAAAAGTTGATATTCTTGGATGATTTGGCTCCTTGGATTGATATTTCAACTGAATGGGTTCAGTCCTATACCCCTTTGCTTGCAATCCGTCCGCCACCTGGTTTAGCACCATCGGCTGTTGTTGCAAAGATGAATGAAGGGTTGCAATCAGGGAAGGTTCAAAATGGAAAGAATTTGAAAATTTATCTTAAGGAGGAGCTGCCTAGTAGGCTTCATTATACAGAAAGTGATAGAATTCCACCAATAATAGGGATGGTTGATGAGGGTTTTAAGGTGGAGCAGAAGAGAACTAATAGGCAAGAATGTGGAGGAGCACATGGTTATGACAATGCAGTTTTCTCTATGAGGACAATTTTCATTGGCCATGGTCCTCAGTTTGCGAGGGGACAAAAAGTGCCGTCTTTCGAGAATGTTCAGATATACAACCTGGTTACTTCAATTCTCAATATCCAGGGCGCTCCCAATAATGGGTCTGTATCTTTTCCATCAACTGTTCTTTTGCCCAATCCTTCATAAATCATATGAATGTCATTTCAATGACGAAGCTATAGTGGGCTGGGTTGATTCTATTGCAAGGCGATGCCAATGATTGTTTAAAGATGCCTGGCTGGGTTATTATGTGATGTAGGGGCGCAGAAGGTAACTGTATTATTGTTGATCCTTGTGATTGTTGATTCATGCTCTGTTACATGATCACTTGGCTCCTACTTTTTCATCATTATGAGCTGAAAATTTAAGAGGAATCTAGCATAAAAAAAATCAATGACTGTATTTTTGTAGCATGGCTGTCTGCCATTCTTATTCTATGAGCTTGCATGTTTGATGCACTATCAGAACCAGGTTTTATGTTTTACTTCGAATGTCTTCTAATTGTGGCCATTCACTTAACTGCTTGCCAATATAAATGCTTCTTCTTTTTCAGTGGAAACCCAAATCAACCCAAGGTTAACTGCTAACTTCCACAACTTCTATGCCATTTCTGCTACATGTGCTTGTCTTCATCTCAAAAGATTACATATTCAGGCTTTAGGCCAAGTTCAAGAGCTTGTACTTGGTAAATATGCTTTTCGTTGCCATAATTGACTTCCACCATATCAAATTAAAAGATATTGTGAAAAGGTAAAGTTTTATTCTTTTGGAATATTTTCAACGTGGAATTTTAAACTTGTTAAACTGGTTCACTGAATAATTATTTTATAAATTTTAAGTCCTAAAATATTCTGGCAGGTTTTGGTTGTGGTCTAAATATTGATGCTCTTACTACACTAAAAGAAGCAAACCAATTTCTTCGTGATAGTGATCGAACGTTGCTGTGTCAAAATCATAATTGCATTCTAATTGACCTTGTGATTATTACTTAGATGTTTGTATCATAATGAGCACCAGGATAGGTTTTGCTTTTAATATTCTCTAATTACAGCAAGTGCTTGAATGCTACAACTAGGATTGCGTGTCAGTATTATAGTTTGTGGCATGGTAGAAAGTTTTTATCTTTCTGGTTGAAAGATACACCAACCCAGGATCAGCAGTTCTCTGACATATTTGTGTCATTTTGTTCCTATATTCACATCAGCAAATGGCATGTGCAGGCATGTTTAAGATCTTGCTCACTCTTGTTAAGTAAATATGCTTTTCTGTAAATCAAATGGTAAAACTTTTCAGTTTCTTGACTTGAACATTAAGTTGCTAAAATTAACATATTGAAATATGCTGTTAGATTTTGTTTGTGGCTTTAGATTATGAAGGCATTAGTGATTGCGTTGTCATTAATTTTCTTACAGCAACTTTAAGCAAAACCCATTTTGTCATGGAACATCTCCAAATCAGGACTGCTTTCTGATTGACCGTGCAGAATTTTTTTAAATCATAAGAAAAGGGAGTGTGGATTCTTGCGAAGGAATTCCTGTTGTTGTATGCATGTATCAAATCAATATTGGAAACTTCTTATGGTCCACGGCAAGTTTGTTTTAGGATTAAAGGTGAAATGTGTTGATGAGTTGACCGTGTTCATAAAGCTTCTTTCATCTTCTCCTGTGGGTGAGGACAATAAAGTCTTGCGAGCATATAGAGTTCAGTTGGAAATCAGAGGTTACGTGGCAATATGTTGCAGTGCAAGTCTCTAGAGAGTGGTGCGATGACAAAGGGTTTGAGATCTGCGCAGCAAGTCTCAAGTTCGAATCAGGACGTGCACTTCTTGTTAGGGATTGGGACAGCCTGAGTTTTACTTGCTCAACTGAGCTCACAAAGTATGTTTTATAGAGGATGGAGTTTCCTTGAATAAAAAAAAATAAATGTTGCATGCCTTGTAATACAATTTGAGGGCACGGATAGTTCACTTGGTTTCGAAGCAAATATAAAGAATTAACTGAAGGACAGGACATTAAAGAATGAATTGATGCTGCAACTGCCAAAGTTGCTTCTAATGAAAGAAGAAGCTACAAGATTATATGGAATTATGGTGCTGTTGGATGAGCACAGAAGTCAAGAAGTGGAAGTCCCAGGTCTCCCACTTCTCCAAGAAACATTGCTTTAGACAGAGAACCTGAGATGAGATCATCCCTGTTTTCTTTTCTGTACCATTTTGCTTAATTTCTTAGGACTCGATTGAAGTTATTGCATCTTATGAAAAGAAAAGCATTGGCTGCCAAACTGCAGGCGTCACAGACCTTTCAATGAGCATCACTGTGCGAGGCTCTTACAAAAGCCTTCAGGGAGTCATAGTTGCCAATCAGGACTGAACTAATTGCGACGTGGCAACCACGTGAAGCATATTTCCATTTAATGATTGCTCCGTAGCCACTCATATCTTTTTAGAGGTTCCCTTCTGGATACGGACTCGAAGGTGTCAACATTGTCTTTTTCACTTGTAATAAGTATATCAAATTGACCTCCTCTAAATTGAAAAGTTACTGGAGATTCATAGATTAAATTGAAAGAAGAGAGCCTGGGATTGGGCTTGGGCTTGGGCTTGGGCTTGAGTGATGAGATTTGGGATTCAATTGAACGTTTATGATAGAATTAGGGATTAACTTTAAAAAAAAAAATCTAATAGGGTAAATTTTTCTATCTATTTTGTTTGTAAGTTGTATTTTTTTCCCAGTAATATCAGATCTGAAATATAATTTTTTTTAATATATATAAACACTTTAAAATCCAACAATCAAATTTTTATAAGAACTAAGCATAAACAAAAGAGGACAATTAGAATTAAAACGTATTTTTTTGTATTATTTTATAAGATATATTCCTTATGTTATTATATTAAAAATATTTAAGAACACTTATATTATTTTTTTGTTCTTTTTCAAAAATCCTAGGTCATGTTTTTTTCTATCCAAATATATATTATCAGGTGCTAATATTAAATAAATATTAAAATATATAATTAGTCTCACATATTTATAAGAAAAAAACCTAAATAAATGACAAAATAAAATATAGGTAGATTTTAAAAAAACAATTGGCTTGAAAGATAAATAAAAAAAATCTAAAAAACAACAAAGAGAAAAAATAATAAATATCAATTTTAAAATGATCATCAACACAAATTAAAATGTAAATATTAAAAAAAAATCTAACAGCAGTGGAAATAATAATAATTGGTGAGACCATAATTATTGTCAGAAAAAAATATTTCATAATTTTATATTTTATAAGACTTATTACTCATATTATTATATTAAAATTATTTTAGAGCAATGACAATAATTTTTTCTCCCAAAAAACCTTGGTTATATATATATATATATTAAGGCGCTAATATTAAATAAATATAAAAAAATATAATTAGTCTAACATATTTAACAAAAAACAAAACTAACAAATAATCATTATGATTTTTTTGAATGTTTTATCTATAATAATTAGAAAATCCAAAACCTAACAATATTAACAAAAAAGAAATACAAAAAACAAAATAAATGACAAAATAAAAATAAATATTATCAGATTTTAAAAAATTATTTGACATGTGAAAAAAAAAAGAAATTATAAAAACTTGTAAATTTATAATACTTATAATATGCGCGTTCTTGTATAAGAAAAACTTGTAAATTTCATCAACTATACAATATACTAAAAGAGATTAAGTTTTGGAATTGCTCTTCACTCTCTCACAATACATTATGGATCGGAGCAATGTATTTTTTTAATTTTCACTTTGGTCCTTTAACTTTTATTTTACATGATTTGGCCCTTTTATGCCCAAATTATCCCTGTAATGCTTACTCTTTTAAAACAGGGACTTGAATTGAAAGATAGGGAATTGTACTTAAATCTCGGTTAATATTGGGGAAGAGTTAAAATGTTGTTAAAACATTCCTTTTAATCCCATATTTTTTTTTAATTGAACCTCTTATGGAGAATAAAGTTTTTGATTTACATTTAAGAGTTTTTTTAGTGTAAAAAAACACGATGAAGAATTTTGTGTATTATTTTTTCTTGACCCATTTATGAAAGTTTTATTGTTTTAATTTAACCCTCCAATCCAAGTTATAATATATATATATTTTTTTTGTCTTTGTTCTTTTAAATCAGATCATTTTGTCAATATTTTTATTCTTTTCAATTTAACTCTCAAATCTTAAAAAAATTATTTCCTTTTGATTTATTTTTTATTGCAATTTTAACACATATTGTTTTTATTGTATTTTATTGTTTTGGATTTTTTTTTTTTGTGATTTTAACCCTCATGATTTTGTTTTTATGTATAATGCTTTTGGTCTTATAACCTGTGTTATAGTTTAAAAATTTAATAGTAATTGAATTTATTTGTCTTATTATTTTATATTCATATTTGTTTTCTTTTTATGCAATGATCCTATTCTCATTTCTTTTTTTTTCTTTGTTAACAAATAAGATCATTGAGACTTTTTGAGAATATTATGAAAATATATTTTCTATAATATTGGCTAGTGTTCATCTTTTGCATTAAATTGTTGTTATTTTTGCTTTATTTATTGTCAATATCTTTTTTTTAATGGTAATATTAAATTAATCAAGTTTATTAAGTTTATTCAAGTCAATTCTCTAATTATCATCATTATTATTTTTGAAAAATATTAATATGTTTTTAATAGTTTTTATACAATAAAAAAAATTGACCCGTGCCACGCCGTGGCCCACGTGAAATACTAAATGTTTTTAACGTTGCTTAATCATATTCCTTATATATATATATATATATATATATATATATATTAAATTAAAATGGTGTTGGTTTTAAAAAAAAAACACCAACATTTTCAATCTAAGCGGCCATTTATTCATTAAAAAGACTTTAATTTAAAGAGAAATTAGTAGAAATGTTGATCAATATTAAGAGAGAGAGAGAAAAAAAAGAATTTAGTACTAAAGGCTTGAATCTTGATTGGGTATTTTGTTTTTTTTTAAATATAGAATTAACAGTAAATTAGGTTTTCCTCTATAAAGTATTATTTTATTAACAATTATAGACACGAGTGGAAGTATCTTGTTGCTACGATCTGGTTCACACAAAACATAAACACAAAACTCGCAGTTCAGGGAGCGCAGGCAGTACAAAAGGGGAAGGGGAGGGAGAGGGAGAGGGAGAGAGACCACTCAAAGCTCGCTATTTCCTTCCCTCATCTCATGTAGGAGCACTTGAAGATTACTCGTCTTCTGTTTTTGTCCCTCCAAAATCTATCAAATCTTTCAATCAAGCAATCTTCTGTGTATCTTGTAAATGGCAGATGTGGTGGGATTACCATCCTTTCGCTCACTTCGCGTCCCTTCTTCTCTGCTAACCTCCAACAACTCTGTTTCTCTCCAACCCCTTCTCTCCCACAGTCAGATTAGTTTCTCAGATAAGAGGATTTCTCTTCCTCGCTTCTCTTTCTCTTCCAGGGTCCAATTCCTCTCTCTCAAGGTACAATCTTCTCCTTGTGTTTTCATTTGAATTACGAGTTTTATGTGCTCTTTCCTTCCTCCCCTTTTATTTCTTTTCTTTTCTTCAAATTGTTGACAACCCAGTTGTCTCAGCTTTTTGATTTTGTCATGTAATACTGAATTTAGTACTCTTCCTAATCCCTCTTGTACCTCACCCTTTTACTTGCATGAATAGCTAAAGGAGACTAGGATCTTGCATTGCAGTTATAGCATTAGCCGAGCATCTAGAATTCCCTGCAGAAATCGCATATTATTGCCTCTGGCGTAGATTAATTAATGTCACTTGTTAATTACCCATAGAGAACCAACTACTAACTTTCTCAGTCTTTCACAACACATCAATTTTATTCAAAAATACTCGTCCTTTGTCGTGGGGTACTCCATATTATTCATTTCGTTTGAACGGTTTGTGTCAGGTACATGCAACTGTTGCTGAAACTGAGCCACCAAAATGGTGGGAGAAGAATGCAGGACCAAATATGATTGACGTTCATTCTACAGATGAATTTTTGAGTGCCTTAAGTCAAGCTGGGGATAGATTAGTAATTGTTGAATTTTATGGAACCTGGTGCGCTTCTTGTCGAGCCTTATTTCCCAAGGTGATTCTGCTCTTTACTTGATATTTTGGTTCCTGCATTCCTTAACTTGTTCATTGTTCACAATAGACTAGGTACCATCACTTAAAGTTTTAAGGATTCTGTGCTGTACCGTTGAGCAAACTTTAAAGTGTACACTTTTATGATGATATCTATGATTGACATATCAGCATTATGTTACTTTCTAAAAAAATCAATTTGATTCCTTAAAATATGCTGTGCTCACTTTTCCCATTGCTAAGTTTTTCTCGACATTTGATTGAGAGTGTAGTTAAAGTTGTTTTTGAAAATGTTTTTAATTCAGAAATGTATTAAAATAATGTTTTTTTTTTATTTCTAATTTTTTTTTGACATAGCACATCAAAATAATCTAAAAACACTAGAAATATTTAATTTCAAGTAAAAAATAAAAATAAAAAATTTTCAATTTTTTTCAAAAACATTTTTGAAACGTAGTGCCCACGTATGTTAATCCTCCAGTGGTTGAAGTTTTTTCTTCCTCTCCCTCAAAAGGATGGCCTTTTGGTCCCCTTCCTCCAAACAATGTTAGTTTCAAGAAAATTAGTTTACTTTGTTGCCCACATCATCCAAGCCTTCAATCCTGGATCCATCGCTTTGAGGGTGGAAAATATACCTTTACCAAGCTTTTTCAATCGCAACTAGTTGTGGATTCTGTAAGGTACTATGTCATTTGTTAGTAATTTAGATTTCTCATTGAACTTTAGTGCACGCATATGATGGGATCTGAAAGTTAAATCTTGATATTAAACTATTTTTCTTTTTAGTAAGAAACAATGAAAATTAAGAATCTGTAAAAAGTCAGGTCAAAGAGCTTGATCTTTCGTATATTACTTTTTTAAAACAGAATCACAGTAGTTCTGGATATCATTGCTCTTCTTTATCATATGTGTATTGCTAACCATAATTATTAGTTTATGTGGATAGAACATTGTCTTTTATGAATTTTGATGCATGAGATGATGTAAGAATAGAGGAAATTGATTCTGAACTGTTTCTAGAATTTATTTTTTGGTGTAGCTTAACAAATTTTTCTTTTGATGGATATACAGCTCTGCAGAACAGCTGAAGATCATCCTGAAATTTTATTCCTGAAAGTCAATTTTGATGAAAACAAGCCTATGTGCAAAAGTTTGAATGTTAAGGTGCTTCCTTATTTCCACTTCTATCGAGGAGCCCATGGACAACTTGAATCCTATTCATGTTCACTAGCTAAGGTAAGTACTTTAGCTTTTCTTTTTCTTTTTCCTTTTTTTTTTTTTATGTTTTTATGCATGCCTTTATTTGTCAACACTCATACTCAACTCTAGAAGCAGCAGTTCCTCAATTAACTTGTCCATAGTATATGATAAGATATGAAGCCAGTGATAAGGTTTTATTTCTGATGTGGGAGGTGAAGAAAAGAAAAACGACAACATCATAGAGAACCTATGAAGCCAGTGATAAGGTTTTTATCCTGTCTGGGCACACAATCAGAGTGTGCATTTGAAGTTTCTGATTCGTTTATCGTGTTATTAAACAACTTTACATTGTGAAAGCTCAACCTGGTGTGGTAGAAGAGCTTAGGAAGACCCCATATGATGGACAAATTAATATGGAATTTTCATTTCTTACAGGGGGGGATGGGATAACAGCCTATAATTACTAACTTTGAGTGAATTGCAGTTTGTGTAAATGATTATGCTGATATTGACTGTTAGTTACATGTTCATCTCCCTCAAAATCATCCGCAGTTTCAAAAAATAAAAGATTCTATTGAGAAGCACAACACGGCCCGTTGCAGCATTGGTCCACCAAAGGGAGTTGGAGATCTAACTCTTGAATCCGTGTTAGCATCACAGGACAAGCCAGCAGGATCTACATGAACTCACAACTATTAATTTAAGAATTTGTCTGTACATGTGCAAAGGTGGTTCAAATAACTTGCTTCATGGTTGAACTATTCACTGTTATGTGTAAATTCAGATTGCTCTTGGTAAGAAAGTAGCTGGCAGAAGTTGCCATCGTGCTTGTATTCATTGGCATTCTTGTCCTGGTTGTGATATTATATCTTAGCAACTCAATCGGAAATGAACAGATTCCTAATATGATCGTGGCAAATGTTTTCTATGTGCGGTTGCATTACCAATTCCAGTCTACTTGATCAAGGGGCTGAGAATTTGTTTTTTCTAGTTGTATTGTTCATGTCTTGTTAGATTTGGAAGCCTGCACACATGTTAGATCTAAGAAAGAATTTGTTCAACAAAACTAGATCCAGATTACTGAATGATCATGCCTTCCAGGGAAGAGATGATTATGAATTTGTTGATTGAAGACTGTTTCCAATTTACTAGATGATTATGTCACTACTTCATGGATATAAGACTGTTTTTCCTAGGATAATGATGAAATGTCTGGTTGAGATAAGTCTAGTTGAACATCCATTGCCAATCAAGCCTGGAATTCTCCTCTAAATTCATTTCATGGCATATAATTCAATCATTTTATCTTAACCCTTCTCAGTACTTCATTTTAATTTACTGCATCCTTCTACTTTGTTCGGCTAAAAATCAAACCACAGGATCACGGGGCTTCTAATTAAATTTTCATGTCATTTAAACTAACCCTTATCTAAATTATATTCTCTTTACATTTATTGAATTATTCCAAATAAAATCAAGCCATCCTTGAACTACTATTATATAGGCCAAACCTGCTTCCTCCATTTTGAATTCTTCCTAAAATTGAACTTCCTCGTTTTGCATTTATATCAATTCATTTTATCATGAAATTAACTATCTAAATCGAGAAACCCAAAAAAAACCCACCCTCTCCACTTCTTCCTCTAGGTTGAACCCTAACATGCTAAACCAACAATTTTCTTTTTCAATTTCATGCAGATTAAACTCAATTAAACTATAACCCATACCATTAATCATGTAGTTAGTCCAAAATTAACCAAAAACTCATTAACAAGAAATATAAAAACGTTTAACTCTTATGAAACTTCAATATAATATAAAAACATCCATCTAAGCATCATCCATTCATTCAAACAAGAAACTTACATAAGACTTCTACATACAAAACACATTAACTCTTATTAATAATTCAAACCAAGATAAAATCAAGGTTTCTTACCACTTAGGTATGATAAATTGAGACAATAAGATCAAGATAAAACAAGTTCTGCTCACTTCTCTTCCTCTTAGTTTTTTCCTTCAAAACCAGCCCCTTTCTAGCTAAATAGACCCTTGAAATCTTTCAGTTTTCTTGCTGATATCTCTTCCTAACTATCTTTGATATTTTTATCCAATTCTCTTTGAAGTTTTTAAAAAGGTTTTCCAAGGATTTTGCTTAAATCTTTTCTCTTTTCCTTTATGATATAGCCAATAAACTTGGCTTTCTAAGGAAGCCATGTTTTGTATCTATATGTCCCTTATAATTTATATTTATGACATCGAGATTGTTTTTGAGTTCAAAATTGTTTCTTGTTTAACCGAGTATTTCATCTTGGCCTACCTGTAAAACTTACCATACCTTAAAGTTTTAATCCATAAAACTTCATTTATAGTCATTTAATACACACCCCTTATTTCTATCATTGAGTTTATTTCAAACATTTCACTAACAATGTAATATTTTAATTGGGATTTTAGATAATATAATTTTAAACAAGGTCATAAATAGAAAAGAATTGGAAGTAATAGATAAGTATTAATGGTTAATCTAGAATGTTATCAAGATGATGTAAGTGTGAATAAAAATGGTTAAAAAAATAATAAATGAACTTAAAAAATGGCATGGGAACTAGTGAGAAGGATTCATGAGTTAATATATATAAGTTTGGATGAAAAATATATAGTGGTGGGTGTTACGATGATGTGGTTTCAAAAAATAAAATGCTTGTCAAAATTACATAAAATTAAATAATTGGAAGAATTAAGCAGTTTCCTTAAATTTCTTATGTGGACTCAAATGAGTATATGATAATGAGATATGGATATACGTACATGTGAAAGTTGGAATGAATATGTTAGGTGTTAGGAAGATGTTTATATACAATGTTATTCTGATGAAAGTCAACTTTGATGGGGACAATTGAGGACTTAATCATGTTGATATACATATATAATTGATGACTAGTATATAGGTTGATGAGATTTAAAATGGAAACAAAGACTAAATGATTGAAAAGGGCATATTTCTAGTATGAGAGTAAGGTTTGGTAAACAAAACATAGTAGTAAGTGATAAATGAAAAGGAAATTATGCCATCTAATAAGAAATGTTTTGATTTAGGTGG
This sequence comes from Salix caprea, assembly GCA_964035475.1. NCBI lineage: Eukaryota > Viridiplantae > Streptophyta > Magnoliopsida > Malpighiales > Salicaceae > Salix > Salix caprea. The sequence continues at coordinate 10,225,723 of OZ037751.1, read as the reverse complement.
CTAGATTGATTTAATCAAATCCAAGTATAAACTAGCAATGATCAAATAAGATTATATAAGTACATAGATGGATTAAATAAAACTTGATGAATTCCTTGTGAATATGAAATAGAATAAAGAAATTAATGTAAAATAGAATTGAGGATCTTTCTATAAGCATACATATCATTAAATAGTACAAAATTGAAATATAAATGAATTATGTAGAGACTATTAGTTTATGGACAATTTTTGAAATTCATGGTGTTAAAAATAAAAAGATATTGAGTTAAAATAAAGTGAAATTATATATTGAAAAAAGTAGTGTTAACATAAGTAATGATTAATGGAATGTATGGTAAATGGTATCTTTTTCTAAATTAGAAGAGGCAGATCATCTGTTATTAGGGAGCTCGACTGATTGGAGGTGCATGTAGGTATCTAACACTATGTCTTTTTTAAATTATAGTATTTTTATTTATTATTGTTTTCTTAAATGTTATATTATTGTTAAAATGTGAAATAGAAATTGTAGATTATGTATTAAGGACATAACATATGACTTGATTTAAACAAGAATTTATAAATCAATTGTATGATATTTGTTTGATATAAATTAAGTTGAAATGCTTACTTACTTATACTCATTGACCGAATTGACAAAACATATAAGATTTTTTTCATACCTAGTTTTTCGAGTTAATGATAGTTAAGAAGATATTGTTGATGTTAATCAATCGAATTGATAGAACATATATAATATTATAATATTTTTTATAATCAGTATATTCGGGTCAGCTTACAAGCATTACAATAAATTCTTAGGCCCACTGAACATCCTACAAGCTTAGTGAGCAAGTAAGGCACCGCGAGAATAACAGACATACACAGTGAGACTTGAACCCTGGTGCAGAGAAAAGAAATAATATTGATGGTAACTAAGAAGATGTTGTGGTTGCCATATTGATGGTAGCTAAGAAGATGTTGTTGATGTTAAGTTGTAAAAACAGAATCAAATATTTTTTCGAAGATTTAAACTAAAAAAAGATTCAAATCATTAACCATCCAACCGATTATTAAGCTCTAGCCAGGCTCGGCAACTCCACCTGTTTTTCATTCTTCAAAACTTAGCATATTGAAATTATGAAAATAACGAGCTATCGTCGAGGGGGCAAGTACAAGTCAATAATTTTCAGAAAACATACAAAAATATTAATTATTACTGGTTTACACCATTGCTCACAAGACATTATACTAATAATTATTATTTTTTAGATAAGAAATAATAAAAATATATAATTTTTGAAGTTAAAATTCATACGGGGCTTGAAAACCAGAAAGAAAAGATCAACCGATGAATACATGAATCCTTGGAAAGATCTAAAGCTTTCCTTCCCAGGAAAAAGAAAGAAACATTATTCATTGATGGGTTCAATCCAATTATTTGCATGTTCCATTGACCAATAAATTAGCACTGCAGCTTAACAACACAGATGAGTGTACAGCACAAATACAGCAGGAGATTAGCAATGTTCAGCAAGAATTCTGACTGCGACAGCCATTGAAACTGGAGCTGGAACCACAATGAAACACTTTAAACTCACACTTGGGTGAAATCTCCGTCAAAAGCAATCTCGCCGTCTGCTCCTGTCTTGCCTTAGCCCCTTGTTTCTCCACCAACACAGCAGCAACAATCCTGTCATACCCACCGCCCCTCCCTCCCATCACATATGCCACCAAAGCCGCCTGCACCGGCCCTATGCTCGGATTATAGGCGGCAGACTCCATATACGACCCTCTATAAACCTTCCCTTCACAATCCATTAACGCCACCCCTGATGGGCAATGAGTGAAGGGTGCATGAGACTTGTTGGCAGCCTCTAAAGCCTCCTTTTTCAGATCATCGAAGGAAGCAGAGATACCATTTGGTAACAAAGCATCGCCTAGAAACGACAAGTTATTATGACGGGTTTCTAAAAGCAAGGGAACATCCTTATCCAACAGATCATCAGGTCCGAACCTGTGTGGAAGAAGACACGACAAGGGCTCAAACTGTTGTGTACTTGTTAAATCATTCCTGCCACTCTGGTTGTTAGTACTATCACCCGTGATGAGGATTTGTACATCATGGGCGTGGCGGATTTCCTGAAAGAATTGACGGCAGTGGCCACAAGGGGCGGCGGAGACAGCAACGTATTTGAGGGAGGGTTCTGCATTAAGAGTGAGATTGGTGATGAGGAATTGTTCGGCGTGGACAGAGTGGTGGAGAGGGAGGCCAGGGAATTCTAGGTTGCAACCCAAGAAGATGCGGCCGGAGGATCCAAGACCGACGGCGCCAACGTGGTAGTTGGAGATCGGCGAGCGAGCCAAGGCCTGGGCTGATTGGACTAGGGCTGGGAGGAGCTGGAGCACTGCGAGGCCTGATTGTTTTGCCATCGATTCGGCTTCGGATGCTTCAATTACGAATCTGGGTCCATCCATTTTCTATATTTTTTGTGGTGGTTGTAGTGTTTTGGATCAGAGATTAGAGAAACGACGGGTGAGATAGAGAGGAGTTACTTCCTGGAAAGAGGAGAGAGGGGGGTAACTTATAGGGAGAGCACTTGTTCATCATTGCTTTCAGAAACAAGGAACATGATTTAACTTGAGAACACTATCGATCCAACTTTGTGTTTTTTAAACTATCTTTTATTTAAAAATAAAAAAACATGTAAAACCAGGGATCAATCCAATACTGAAACAGTTTGGAAATTCCAAGCATTATTTTTTAAACAAAAACCCATTATGGTATTAAAAAGAAAAAAAGAAAATAAAATAAAATAAAGCAGTCAAATCAAATTTATAATAGTTTATATAAGGTGAAAGAAGCAAATATTGATAAATGTGATAAGATTATATTGTGTTAGAAATCTTAAAAGAATATAAATTTTATGTTAATAAAATATTCATAAGTTTTATTTTCCTATTAGGCATATAATAATCCAGAAACAAAAACAACTAAAATCCCCATAAAAAAATATAAGATTTTTTTTATGAAAGATGACAAAATCAAATAATATTTTTTAAAAATTAGTTTAATCTAAATTCATAAAAAAAAAAAAAAAAAAAAGAGTAAGGTGTGCAAACTTGATTTAGGTGGTCCAACATGCCTAGTCCTCTAAAACACAAAGCCTAAGGGCATCGGCCTCTCAGCCTAGACCTGTTTTCCAAGTAAACCTATTTATGATAATATATAACTCAAAAGGGTTCAAATAACCTATTTTAATTAAGTTGATTTTAATGTACATAAATTCATAAAAGGGTTTAAATATCTAAATTAATAAAAATTATCAGTAAAATTCTAAACTTAAAATGTCACATTAAGTTAATGCATTTTCTGTACTTATTCATTTATAAATTTTGTATAATGAAGTAGTTTAAAAGCGTTTTTTTCCTTAAAAAAATTAATAATTTTTGTTTGATTATGTGTTTTAAAAATGGTTTTGAAAATAATTATTTTTATTTTTTTATTTGAGATTATTTTTTTTATTTTAAATCATTTTGATATATTATATTTTTTCTCTCTGTGGAAAATCAGTGAGCACACCTAATCTCTAATGTTTATGCATGTCATTATCCATACCTCCCTACAAAATAATTTTTTTTTATCTCTATAACTGGATATATTTTATAGGGAGTAATTTATGTTATAAAAATTATATTTTGATGTTCAATTTATTTATCTAACAGTAATAATAATTGTCTATATCCTTTGTCAATCATTCACCATTGAAAAATTATTGGTAAGAAAAGGAACGAGATCTGCGATTTAAATAACTTTTAAATCCAAGAAAGAGATAAAAATTAAGCTTCATTCCAATGGTTTTTTTTTTCGCAATTAAACTGGCTAAGGGACAATTTTATCTTAAACAAATATATAATATTAATAAAAAAAATATTTGTCTAAAGTATTGGAGTGTCCTACCATTTATATTTTATATCAAAGTTGGTAATTTTTTATTGTTATTTATTTTGTATTTTTTTATTTTATCCCTAATCATTAGGTTTTATTTGTTTTTATATGAAATTCTGTCTTTAATCTACTATACTAATTAATGTTTTTTTTTGCAATTTTGTCCCGTATAATTTTATTTTAATTTTTATGTCAAATTTGGCTCCTATATTTTTTTATTGTTATTTATTTTGTATTTTTTTAATTTTATACCTAAGCATTAGGTTCTATTTGTTTTTATATGAAATTTTGTCTTTATTCTATTATTTATTTTGTTTTGTTAACTTGGATAGACTTGAACATTTGTTTTTATTTAAATATTTTTTTAGGAGGGTGGTTGCTTTTGTATGTTCGGCCTCAACCTTATAACCATGATCAGGAATTTTAATGGTTAATCTAGTTATTTTTTTTATATTCTTTTTTTTTTCTAAAAAAAATCAAATTAATTTTCCAACATTTATTTTTTCAAGAGGTGGTATTCATGTTTTCTTTCTTTCTTTCTCACTTCACTTTTTATGGTGTTATAGAACATATGTTTCCATGGTCATATGGTTAATGGGTTAACCTGATGATTTAACTCTCTTTTTTCCTTGTCTTAATAAGTTTTTAAAAAGTTTAATGCATTAACATGTTTTTTAGGGTTTTTCTTAGTTGTTTTATTTAGGTTTGCCATTTGTGCGTTAAGTTTTAATCTCATGATCATGGCCACAAGTTTCAAATATTAACCTGAGCTAAATTTGGTCTATTTAAGGTCTTTTTTATTTGTTTTTGTTAAAAATTATTTTTTTACGAATTGGTAATCTTGCTTTTTTTTCATTTTTAAAAATATATATTAAAAATAATAATTAGGTCATGGCGAAACATGAATACAAAACTAGTTACCACTCTAAATGGGTTAGTAGATCTTTGTGTCTGTTTGAAAGTGTGATTAAAGTTGCTTTTAAAAGAGTTTTTCGTTAAAAAATGCATCAAAATAATGTTTTTTAAAAAATAAATATTTTTGATGTATTTTTTAACGAAAAATATTTTTAAATTATTTTTAATATCAGTACATTAAAATGATCTGGAAACATTAAGTTATTTTAAATAAAATAAAATAAAATAAAATGAAAACTCAATTTTTTGCAAAAATACTTTTATTTATCTCATGGAAGTTTCGCATTGCTTTCGCATGATTCATCATTGGGAATATAAAACGTCTCCACATGCAACCATACTAAAGAGCATATGCTTCTTGTCTATTAATGACGCTGACATCGGATTTGGAATGGTTGGAATTTTATACATACTTGCATGAATTGTTTATTTACTTTTCAATGTAGGATAACTATATTACACTTCACATTTAATTTTTTTTATAGCCTATATTATTCATGCGCATTGTTTCTTAATTTTTTGATGTGAGATAATTATATCACACATCATATTTGTTTTTAAGTTGTCATCCACGTGGATTGTTTATTAGTCTTTCAATGTGAGATAACTATATATCGCTTACATCGACATGTGTATTATTTTTAAATTCTTGATGTCGGATAACTACATATGACTCTATCGACATGAATTGTTTTTAAAGTTTTCAATGTGAGATAACTATACTGCACTTCATATTTTTTTCTTTATAGCTGACATCCACATGTGTTGATTCTTGATTCTTGATTCTTTAATGTGGGATAGCTATAGATGGCTACATCCATATGAATTGTTACTTTCTTTTATAGCCTATATCCATATTAAATCGATTTGAAATCAGGTTAGGCAAGAAATCAAGATTTTTTTAACTTTTATTTTGTTTCTACTTTTTCTATCCTCCAATTAAATAAAATTATATTTTAAAAATAGTTATTAAATCCAATTGGGTCCATGATCCAAGTTGCAAGCCGGATAAGATAACATGAGTTGATTCAAGACAACACAAATCAATCACCATCGTAAGTTGTAGAGAGAAAAATAATCTTGGAAATTTCTTTAAAGATATACCCCAATTTTAGTGGTCGCTCAAGTTGACTTTTAACCAGTGAAGTCAATTTCTACGTAACAAATGAATTCATAATGATCTTTTGCTCTAGATTTACTAACACCGCTAAAGAGTTCTATATGTGAATGTGGTAGCATGGTGTTATTCTCATAGTTATATGAATTTTCTAACCTCCTTGGTCTTAGATGTATTCACGGGTATGGTGGGTAGCTTTGGATTGAAGAAAGCTACGGCGGTTAGCTTTGGATTGAAGAAAGAAATGGCTATAATTAGAAAGAAAGGAGATGTCTTGGTTGCCCATGAATTACAGACACCTTGATCGAAATGAGTTTTTGATAAAAATTTACACGACCCAGCTTCCCATGTACATTGAAACCTTAGATTGCTTGTTTGGAAATTTAGTTGAAGTTGTTTTTGAAAGTGTTTTTAATTCAAAAATGCATCAAAATGATTTTTTTTATTTTTTAAAAATTATTTTTGACATTAGCATATAAAAATAATCTAAAAACACGAAAAATATTTAATTAAAATAAAAAATAAAAATATTTTAAAAAAAAAAAAAACATCAGTGTCAAACATCTCATGAGTGACTTGATGTGCCAAGATGTCAAACCTTGATTGTTGAAAATTTTTAAGTGGTGTTTGAAACTGTATTTTAAAAATATTTTTGAAAAAATTAAAAAAAATATTTTTTTTTTGTTAAATTAAATTTTTTTTTGGTGTTTTTAGATTATTTTGATGTGCTAATATCAAAAATAATTTTAAAAAAATAAAAATATAATTTTGATGTATTTCTGAAAAAAAAACATTTTAAAAAACAACCATAACAATACTCTAAACAGGTTACTATACCCAGCTTCTCACTCCAGTTTGATGAGTTCCCAGGGGGCTTGTGCTACGCCACCGTGTCTTCTGATCTGGAAGAAGTGGTGGGGAGAGTGCCACCAAATAGCCGTTTGACGCCGTCACTCTAGGTGGCCAACGATAGATTCTCGATCTAAATGGCCGCCGCTTTTCACTCTACGGTGATGCTGTTGAAACAAGAATTGTAAATTATAAAATTCACGACGCTAACTATAATTTTTGAAAAATATAAAGCAAAAGTGAAAAAATAACCTCACTATGTGGTAGTTGAGATTTCTTTTTTTGTTTCTGTTTTTTCAATGATGAAGAAACTTCTACTCCAATCCACGCAACATGGTGTGGGTCCGGTAGCTAGAATACAAAAAAATAAAACAAAATGAAAGCTATTGAGTTGTGTGCATAGATAGACAATACCGAATGGTTGTAAATGTCTCAAATACGGTATGGTTATAAATGTCTCAAATACTTTTTATTTTTTTTAATTATTTTTAATATTAGTATATCAAAATAATCTAAAACAAAAAAAAAAAATTTAAAATTTTTAATTTTTTAATTTTTTAATTTTTTAATTATTTTATTTTTAAAACACTTTTAAAATACATTGCTAAACGGGCACATAGAATACTAGGATGGTGCGTGCAAGACAAATATAAGCAAGTGGACAACCCATGTCCTCTTCAAAAAGCGCGAGTGACGTCACTTTTTATCAAAATAGTTTTTTTTTTAATTTAATATTTCAAAATTTAATTTATTGAGAATTAATCTTTATTTTTTTCTTTTTATTTTTTATAGAGTTATCCCAATTTTCTATAAGGTTAGTGAGTTGATATCTTTTTTTTTTTTTGCTTTTATCTAACTTATTTTTTTTGTTTCAACCTTAGTATTAAATTGTTTAATAATTGAGTTTTATAGTTTAACATAAATTAACTAGAGATGATTTTTATACCTTTTTTTATGTTGTACTTTTTAGCTTGTTATTGTATTTATTTAATTTATATTATTTCAATTAACTGGTTTTACCACTAGTTAAATAAAATGCTAAAACAAGTCGGTTTTCACTGTAACAATAGACACAAAATACTGTGGATTGTAATAGTGCAATAACCATTTTACCCCTCAATGCCTTTCAATTTAAGTCGTGGACTCAAGGGTAATTTAGACTTTTCCGTGGGACCGATTGACATTACCTGAATGTTTGGGGGTGTTTTTATCTTTTTCAAGTAATTTTACATAGTAAAAACACAATTTTACCCTTGCCAACAGACAACAAATAGTTGCCTACCCGGGGGTATTTTTGAATTTTTCCACTTTTATGCACAGTAAATAAACATATTACCTTCCAATAAGATAAAAAAACAAGAGTTGCCCGCGGGCTTGTTTATAGAATTTCATTTTTCTAAACAATATAAATATGGATATATCCTTAGAAAAGACAAAATCCAAGAGTTGATTGTAGGGGTGTATAGGTAATTTAACAAAAAAAATTGCAAAATACTGTTGGCGCGTTTGGCTGAAGTGCCGACAATTTATTCCCTCATGCTCCCTTCAGGAGGTGCGTGCAGTGACTTGCAGTGGTGAAAAATATTTATCTAACGTCTCACTTGATGTGCCATCATGTACTCTTTCTCATGGTAGTGCGCGTGGTGTCCCACGATGGCCATTGCAGTGACTTGCAGTGGTGAAAAATATTTATCTAACGTCTCACTTGATGTGCCGACAATTTATTCCCTCATGCTCCCTTCAGGAGGTGCGTGCAGTGACTTGCAGTGGTGAAAAATATTTATCTAACGTCTCACTTGATGTGCCATCATGTACTCTTTCTCATGGTAGTGCGCGTGGTGTCCCACGATGGCCGGAAACATGACAGTGGTCGATTGATCCCCCCCCCCCCCTTTCTCTCTCATGTAGCCTAAATTAAATGGAAATCCCCTTGGTTTATGGTGTTTTCATTTCAGTCTCTAATCTTTTCATTGTGTTGTATGGTCCTAATTTCTGTTATATATTTAGTGGAAATATATATTTAGTGGAAATATATATATATATATTTCCTTTAATATATTTTTGATTTGTTTTAATTTTATCCTTTAATGGAAATCGATTATATATTTAGTTTTCATTGAGGTCATTATTCTTTTAATTTTGGGTTTGATTTTAAATCCCTTAATATTTTTGTATAGAAGTTTGATTTTTTTTTTAATTTTGTCTTTCAATTGAAATTGATCATATATTTTATTTTTATTTTGGCCCTTATACTTTAAATTTTGGATTTGATTTGAATTCATTTTTTTTATATATTTCTGAAATAGTCCATATGTTTGTTCATGTTTATATGTATATGCTCGTAGTTTTGCTTTTTAATTTTATTACTTTCTCTTTTGTTGAGGTTGTATTTTTTTAATTTAGTTCTTAATTTTAATTTTTATTGGTGATCATTTGAAAATTGATATTTCTTATTTCTCCCCTTTGTTTATTTTTTTTTCTGTTTTTTGGTATTTTTATTTATTCTTCAAGTCGAATTATGTTTTTAAGCTAATAATATTATATTTGTTTTGCCATTTATTTTATTGTTTGTCTGCTCTTATGTTAAAATTTTTAGGTTTTTTTTTTATTATTTGAGGTAATTTTATTTTTTCCATTATTTACACAATAACAATAATAATAGTTTTAGTGTTTTTTTCTTGCTTGCTCTTTTGTTAAAGTTTTTGAGTTTGTTTTATTACTCAAGGTAATTTACTAATTTTTATTGTTTTAGCAGTATTAGTAATAATAATTTTAGGTGTTATAATCATAATTATTATAATGATATTATTACATAATGATAATATCAATTGTAATTTATTGTAATGGTTATAGTACTTATGGTGTTAATAATTATGGCTTTGATGATAATAATAAAAATAACTCATAAATAATATGAAGAATATCAATAATGATAAAACAATTATAATAATGATAATAATTCTAATTCTAATGTAAGTGATATTAATAAAAATAACAGTTGATTATCTTAATGATTATTGTCGTAATAATGACCGCGATTATAACAATAATAACAGTGATAACGATAATATTGTCAATAATAATTAGAATATTGATTATTTACAATAATGATTATAATGACAACTTTAATAATTGTGACAATTTAACAGTTATGATAATAACAATGAAAACAATAATCAAAATAATCCATTAGTCAATATTGTTTCTATTAAAAATTGACTTTTGCTGTTTTTTTATGTATGATATTTTAGATTTAATATCACATAAACAAACAATATACGAAGCCACATATAGACAAAATGGGTGAAAAAATTAGACCAAATGATGTACAATAAAAAAATATACAAGCCACTTGTCCTGTGCTTCGTCGCTGCTACAACCAAATTTTTTAACATATAAATTTTTTTTAATAGTGTTAGATTTTTTTTATGATACTATATATCTGAGCGAAATAATCAACCTACAAATTTTTTGATTGTTTAGTTTTTTATATGTTCATTTTATTATGGATAAAACATTTAAAATAATGATAATGATTATTTTTAACATATTGTTTCTTAAAAATATATGAGGCTAATTATATATTTTGATATTTGTTTAATATTAACGCCTTAAAATATATATAAAAAATGAGCTAATTTTTTTTAAATATGAATTTAATTTAATCTTAGTGTTCTGTATTACTTTTAATATAATATTAGGAATAAATCTTAAAAAATAAAAAAAATAATTTAATTTCTTTTTAAATAAAAAACATTTTAAACTAAAATTTTACCAAGTCACACTTAGACTAACACATCATTAATAACAAGAGATTCAATGTACATGAATAAGAGAGAGTTTCACTTTTATTTCATGTCACCAAAGCTAAACTTACTCTATTTTTTAATGCAAACTGCATTTAATACAAAGATAAATAGCAATAAAATTAAAAGTCAAAATTAAGAGTATAAATATATAAATAGAAACAAAAAATTAAGAAATATCTCAGAAGAACCGAAAAATTAAAGAGTTCAAAAGTATAAAAAACAAGTGAAATAAAAAAAATTATATATATTAAAACAAAATAAAAAAAATGATTTTTTTCCACTACTGCGTAGCGCAGGCGAATGACTCGTAATATATATTTTGTCACAGGGTTGTCAATACCGTTCTGTTCTGGCCGGAACATTCCATGCCATTAAAAAAACAGAGACAAAACAGTGTCGTTTTCATCTCGGTTTTAATTTCGGCCCGTTCCGGAAATAGTGGTCAAATTCTGGCCGGAACGTCTCGGTACCATTCCGGGTGTGCCGTTTCGGCCTTAAAATCTTCCTTATTTTGATTAACTTGTGATTGTGTTTCTAATTTTGAGATTATGTTTGTATGACTTTGTGTTTATATTGTATAATTTAAAGTTAATTTATCTTGAATTTTAATTATGCTTGTTAAATTAATATTTTAATTTTTTTCATATATATAAATATAATTAATTATATATGAACAGTACAACCCCGAAACGACACGCCGAAATGCTCTGAAACCAAAATATTCCGTACCAATAGAAAAACTAGAACAGCAACTAGAAGAGTATTGACAACCTTAATTTGTCAAGCCCGGATTATTGTTTGTTTTTCGAGGAAAGAAAAAACTGCCGCAGAGCTAGAGCCTGAAGCCATCGTAGGGTGGCAAGGAATACACGTTATCATGTTATCCTGAAGCAAATCCCTACATATAATTAAGCATAAGATATATAACATATATGATATGTCCAAGAAAATGTCGAGGATGATCAGTCTTCTTGTACTTCCACAGCAACAGCAAATCTATCCATGTCGTCTCCCTACAATTCACACGCGTGCTGCTAATTCTGTTTCAGAATCACAGAGGAAGTGGAAGATTGGATTTAAAGCTCCTCGTAGGTTGGTGTTAGGACTTGGGGCCTCATTTTGGTCGCAGTTTATGAGTATGCCTGGTAGAGCCAGAGGCAAATATCACATTGCCCTTGCAAGGCAAAAGGGTGTCATTGAAGAGGTGAATTTTCTATCTTTGCTTGCTGCTGTTTCGTACTCGTGTACTACTCAATTGCTGAATTTGTTTTCTGGGATTTCTTGGATTCTAGATTGTAGTCTTGTCATTCTTGTGGTGAGATAACTTCAAATTCTTGCAATGCAATCAAAATTCTACTTGGGTTTAAGCATCTCGAGTTGTTTCTTCACTTCGTTTTCACCGATCATGTTACTAGGTTCTGGATTCACTTGCTTCTTTTTTTCTCTTCATTTTTTAATGCCCAAGTAAACAGATTCACCATGCATAAATTACCTCAGTATTAACAGTCACTTCTATAGTAGTTTGGGATATAAGGAAATCGACTTTTGCCTCTTGTGATTTGATGGGCATTCTTGTGGTTCATGCAGGAATGATTTAGTCCATCTTCTCCTAAAGTAGTTCATCTAAAGCTGCAAAATCTATTTTTGGTTCTCTGGAAAATGATGGAGTGGCAATTTGGAATGTTAAGCTTCTTTGGCACATAATTTATAGAAGCTAATTGACATTTAATCAACAAAATGGAAAATCAAGAAACAATTCCTGTCTGGAAAAAAACAACTCAACTCGTTTGATTGAGTCCAAGTAGCCTCATTATTTGGCTTGTGATTGATTTCAAACTTCTGTTATCTTTAAAGAGATCTTGAGGCCTTTCAGAGCCACAGATGCACCCCAGTCTATGTGACTAGTGTCACTTCTTGCTTGACAGTGTTCTTATTCTTAATACTGGATCTTCCAATTTTTTTCTTTTCCTGTTTCTAGGTATTGAAGAATGTGGATTGGCCACAGCAGTTTCCATTCAAGGAGGAGGATTTCCAGCGCTTTGATGAGTACAATTTTGATTTCAATCACCCTACATTCGACATTGGACTGAGTTCACTATTATATATACCTTCAAAACTCAAAGTTGTTATGTGCAGGTCTCCAGATTCATTGTTCTATGATGCTCCAAGATTTGTGACACACATTGATGATCCAGCCATTGCTGCACTGACTAAGTACTATTCAAAGGTTTTCCCTCCCAGCAACACTCCTGGAATCTGCATCCTTGACATGTGTAGCAGTTGGGTAAGATGCTTCTAACATTTAGTTTCAGCCTAGTTAGGTCATCAATATTTAAGTTAACAAACTATTCCTGGTTTTATATGTAGGTCAGCCATTTCCCAAAAGGATATAAGCAAGCTTGTATAGTTGGATTAGGCATGAATGAAGAAGAGCTCAAACGGAATCCAGTCAGTATCTACTTATTCTCGATATCATTTCTAGTTATTTATGTCAGGCATATTTTTATTTTGTCATTCATGTATTTTTTCCAAGCTACTGCCATTAGTCACTGATGTTTTCAAGTGGAATATTTTATGTAGAATTCATGATTAGTAATCATCTTACACAATTAGAACTGGTTACCTAGGAATTTAAAAATGATGTACATATTATTTTACTATCCCTTGAGAAGTTTACATTTTTATTTTAGCATGTGAATCTTATTGCTTTATTGAGAGCCATTTTGATGATATCGCTGGAAACCAAATAACCCCTTGATGAGTTGTCATAATTTGAAAAAATAAGATAATCAAAGCCTTAGCCGAACCTCAAAAGATGACAAGGGTATACACCTAATTGCACAGTAAAATCTGTTTGAACATATGTAAGGTTATTTCTCTTGCTAGATTCGTAAGGGTTCAACTAAGATTTGTTGTATTTAGTTTTGTGATCTAGGTGGTTCTAGACTAGTTGCATTGTAAACACTACTATGATCTTTCTATCAATGATGACAATAATATGTTGATGAAGTATTTTCTTTGTAGGTTCTGACTGAATATGTTGTGCAAGATTTAAATTTGAACCCTAAACTCCCATTTGAAGATAACTCCTTTGATGTCATAAGTAATGCGGTACGTGTATTATCCACATCTCTTGACCATTTTGGCTGTGTTCTATTTGACTGATTTATGTTTTCTCAAATTATTTTATTCTTACAAGTTTCCATTTGAGTATTTGAATGCCTGGAGTTAATGATTTTTGAAGTATTATACTTTATTAAGAAAGATTTATAGTTGTCATTATCTTAATGACATGTGGCCTCCCCTCCCTATTAGCATTATGAATATGCTGGATCAACTTAAGATTTGATATATTTTGTTCTTAATATATTATTTCTGATGCAGAATGTTGCAGCTGCGTATAGCAATAAATTCTCTTCTCAATTTAAAGAGAAAACTTAAGCCTGCCTCTTAGATGGCAATACATCATTTTAATTAAGGACAATTTTTTCTTTTGGGTGCTTAATGGTTTTGGTGTCTTACATCTGTATTTCCAAAGAAAATCCTCTGCTGCCACTATGACCTCAGAGATTTTTGTCCCATATTTTTTTTTATCATATTAAGTTGTCAAATTTCTTAGGAGGAATTGCTTGGATTATTCTTTTAAATTTTGGTCTGATAGAAGTGATCCCATTTTTCCTCTTTCTGAAAAATCTCACAGGTCAGTGTTGATTACCTAGCTAAACCTATTGAAGTTTTCAAGGAGATGTGCCGAATACTTAAGCCAGGTGGACTAGCTATAATGAGGTGAGATTATTGTTGTGTTTTTGCTTTTACAGTCCTGACTTCGTTGAAAGTTCAGTAATACTGATTTCCTCAATTCATTTAGTGAATGTATGCCATTTCCGAGTCGCAGTTCCTTGACCTTTTAAAAGAGATCCGCAGAAATATTTCTGTCGTGGTCATCTAAACTTAGTTGTATTTTTAAACAGAATTCCATATAAATCTCAATTGAATGAATTCCTTTAATTTTTTTGGTTTGTCTCTTTACCCTCATCCCCTCCATGTTGCGCCATTTCACTGTAATTGACATACTAAGGGTACAAAGCAAATCATTCTACTGACTTGCAACATCAAGAACGGACTGATGTGGAGCTGTGGACACATCACACAGGTGAAGATAAAGAGGCTGCGATTCAGCTATATGGCTCTGCAACAGTAGAAACAAAAAACAAAAACAAAAAAGAGAATATGAACGCCATATTCAACCACTTCACCTCCTCGGGCATCCCTTGCCAGTTTAGTAGCTAGACATCAGTATTTTTGTTTCACCACTCACCCATCTTTTCTCTTTATTCAAGCATTTCTAAACTATTCAATATTTAGAAAAACAGTTCTAACATTTTTTTGAATGCTTTTGTATCAGCTTCTCTAACCGTTGCTTTTGGACAAAAGCAATCTCTATATGGACATCAACCGGTGATGCTGATCATGTAATGATTGTCGGGTCTTATTTCCATTACTCTGGAGGCTTTGAACCACCTCAGGTAATTCCGTATTCCTTGCACCATGTCTTTAGTGTTTACAGTTGATGTGGTGACGAGGGATTCTTTGACTGAAGAGTTCGTTTTGCAGGCTGTGGACATATCTCCAAATCCTGGACGCTCGGATCCCATGTACGTTGTTTACTCTACAAAGGCATCTACAGCGTGAGACACATTGGAGAGGTTGATGATCAAATGTCGCAAGAAATTGGGAGGAAGGCATGCGGGTTTTCAAATGTTATGGTCAATGGAATTGTATTTGGTACAAATATAACGTCTAGTTTTTACCAACGGGGAACAACCTAGCAACCAAACACTTTCCTGCAAGTGCGAAAATAAAGATATCAGCTTAGGTTGTCTAACATTTGTTTTCATTGGTTTGGATTTCTAACATGATTGTGTGAAATATTCAATGCAGTCCAACAGTTATTTACCTTTTATAGTATACTTTATACTCGAAACATTAAAAACTTGATGTATCCCAACATCGTAATGCTAGATATTTTTAGTATTAACTGTTGGGTTTTTTGAAATACATACTTGGTAGTTTCAAGGATTCTGTCTATAGTTGATTTGGGTTTATGTGAAAATTATTTGAAGATTAGATGCTATTTTCAACTTTGAATATTTGTTTTAGAGATGAGTTGTTGTAAATCACAAATCCTTCAAATATATGGTTTTTAATGGTAATTTACATGAAACATCAATGAGAAATATTTTAAAAGAAACTCTATTCACCTTTCACATGGCACATTATAGAAAATAAAATGCATATTTTATTTATAGAGAAACTTAAAAAATCATATAAACAATACAATTTATTCAATCAAGTCCCTACTTGATTTTGCTATGTCTAGACTTATAATTCCCTATATAAATTATATTTTAGTCTTTAATTTCTGTAAATTATTTTATTAGTTTTCCAATTTTAATTTCTAACTAATAGTTCTTATATGTGAGACCTATCAGATTTTCTTATAAGTTTGTCAAAATATAAATCACAATCTTAAATATAAAAAAAGATTAAATAAAATAATTTATTATAAATTCAATAATTAATTGATCTATATTTAAATATCAAGTGCAATCTCTAAGAACCTATCATAAACCTTAAAACATTAGTAAAGTTATAAGTAGTTTCACTTAACCCTTAAGTAATTAGTTTTTCAGTATAATTATTATCTCTCTCATCAACAATGCTCTAGTTTAGATATTATAGCATACAATGTATTTACTATATCAAATCATGTTAGTTCTCAACACCATAATCATTAATTATTTGAAAGAGATTCAAAACTCTTTTCAAATTTCATTTCACCTTGCCAAGGATTTACAATAAACACTATTTGAGAATAAAAAAAATATTTTTTTAATTCATCATAGGTGATAAATTATTTTTTGATTTCTTAAATATCTTTATATAGTTCATGTTATACTCCATATCTACTAATTTGTTACTCTTGATTGAGATGTATAGTAGAATAAAAAATACCACTTTTTTTCTAAGATAACTTAGTAGCTTCAGGTCTAAGGATCACTTACACAACTTTCACACAAGCTTTTTCATAGACACAAATGATCTCTTCATATGGAATTCCCATACGGTTTAGTTCGATGTACATGTCATCTCACAAAGCACCAACATATTAATTTTAGGTATCCCTCATACTTCACTTTATGATAACAATTGTTTTTTTTATATAAATAAAAAAATATAATATGTATTAATCTCAACAACTATAATGAATGTTTAGTCTTAATATAACTTTGACCAAAAACATTTAAGAACAATATTTTAGTGCAATAGAAATCTCATAATTAAAACAACTTTATATTTTTTCTTGTGAAACATTTGTGTCCCAATAATTTTATCTTTACTCTATATTTATCGATTAAATATTTAATAAACATTAAAAATAAATATTTTTTTTTAAATCATAAAAAATGCTTGTACATGCAATGTCTTTTTTATGGGATTCGACATCATACAATAATTTTGAAACATCATGTGTCTTGTAAAGAGGGATTTTTTGCAGCAAAATACTCAAATATAACATTTATTGAGCATTTTATTATTATTATTATCCAAAATATTTATTGCTTCTATAAGTTAAGCGTGTCAACACTTTTTTTAATCAAATAACACTTTACATGATTAACACCAAATTTAAATTTTAAATATTTAATCAATAAATATATATCTTAAGATTTTTTTTTTTTTAACTTCTCCCTTCCCCCCCCCCCCGCCCCCCCTCTCCTCTCCTTTTCTTTCTCTTCATCTTTTCTCCTTCCCTGAGCATTCAGTCATGGGTGAGTGACTGATCGTCATTATTGACTATGACGCTGCCAAAATGAAGGCCAGAGAAGCTACCATCAATTTGCTTCAAGTGAATCTCATAAAACCAAATGCATTATTATTGAACAATAGGAGTCCGTACTCAATATGCCTAACAACATGACATCTTATAGAATTGGTTCAGGTTATCAGTAATTTTTTAATGATTTTGAGCAGGAGTTTATGCTTTTTCCATGGATTAATTATATATTTTGGACAAATAATTGAAAGCAGCAATTATAATTAGTTCTCTCTTTACCCATGGAGTGACCATTGTGATGATAAAGAATTGGGAACTATTTGTATTTGCGATGCCTTTGTAAATAAAACCTCATATTGATGAATTGATGACGATAATAAAAATATATTGAATTCATGGATGGAACTACAAATGAAAAAAAAAAAAGACTTAATAGCTAAAACTAAGGACTCAATTAAAAGGTAGTCTCAATTAAAAGGTAGTCTCAACCTTAAGGACTAACTAGATAGTCAATAATAGTTTTTTCATGAAGAAAACTAACCCTCATTATTTCTTAAATAACACTAAAATGCATTAATTTCAAACTCAAGTAGATTGGGTTTGAATGGGATATGAACGGTGATGGAATTATGGACTTAGTCATCTCCTTATTAATACGAGAATATTTTCATTCCCCTTTGCGATGTGTCTATTCTCGATTGTTTAATGCCTATATGTTGTCTATATAGCCCTTCCTTTAGTTGCCCTCATCTTAGCCATCCACCTACCCTTTAAGTTTTTGAAAAGAGAAATCATACCATATTGGATATGGTAAAATATAGACCTTCTACCTTCTTTCTAGGATTATACCCTACAAATTGTTAGTTACCTTCTAAATATGTCTATATCAAAATCTATTGATTAGAGTCCATATGAGATATAGTTTGGTAAGACACAAAACCTATCATACTAAATGATTTGGGGATGTAACACTTATATGAAGCATATAATATCTAAAAAGTTACAAAACATTATTGATAAAATAATATTAATTACACTAAGAAACTAGTCACTGAAAAGTGAAGTTAAACTACCATTGGCTTTTCTAATGTTTATGAGATCATGACAAGTTGTTAGATGATGCATCTAATCTTAAAATATAAATTAATTAAATTATTTAACTCTATTTAATTATAATAATAATTTATATTTGAGCCAACATATTAAGAACCTAATAAGTTACTCTTAATAAGAACCATTAGTCAGAAATTAAACTTCGATGATTTAATTAAGTATAGCTTGATTAAAATATATTTTAGAAATAGTATTAGTATATAATTAATACAGACTTTATATTTTTAAACCTAGAAAAATTAAGTAAGGACTTGATCAAGTTAATTTTTAAAATTTTCATGAACTAATATATGAATATTATTCTAGGAGAAAATTGATATTTTGCCAATTTATATGGTTTTTTTTATATTATTAAGATACAACTCTTATTATGGGGTGATTGTTTGTTAGATAATAAAACTAAATAGGTCATATAATAGAGAATTAATACTCAAGCCATAACAATCTCTTTCTCCTAGATAAGGATTTAGAGGACTTCTTACTGATGGTTCGTGTGGATTACTATTAAAGGCCAAAAAGTTGAATGACTTATGATTTATGACAATCCAAATTTAAAGAATAATTCAAAGTAAAAAAAAAAATTACATCTTCAAGTAATAAATTATTAAACAACTTTAGATTTGTATAACAAGATTCTAAGGAATCCCAATAATTTTGTTTTATTGTTTCCACTGGGTGTATGCCATTCAAGAACATGACAGACAACCTATATATTAGAAATAAAAATCTATAGAGATAGATTTAGAAGGTTGCTTGTATTTTCTCAATCCACGTACAAAGACAAGATGCTAAAATACTTTAGCATGGAAGAATCTAAAAGATAATATTTACCTATTTCACAAGGAATACATTGCTAAAAAAAGTATATGTCCTAAGACACAAATTGAGAGAGATAGGATGGAAAGGACTCCCCATGCCTTAGCTATGAGACCTATTATGTATGCGATGCTATGTACAAGATTAGATATATCCTATGCTTTAAGTATAACAAATAAATACCAATCTAATGCATGTGAGAGCCAATATAAGATAGTTAAAAATATTCTTAAGTTTCTAGGAATAACTTAAAATGTCCTTTTGGTCTACGAAGGAGATATACTAGAAGTTCATGGTTTTTTAAACGATTGTTTTCAATTAGATATTGAAGACAACAAATCTCAATCATGATATATTTTTACTATAAATGGTGGTGTTGTGACTTGAAAAAGTTTCAAACAAAAAATCATAACTAATTCTATAAATGAAGTTTAATACATATCTGTCAAAGATAGCAAAAGAGGTTGTTTGGATCAAAAAGTTATCAGTGAACTAGATATGATTCCTAGCATCATGATCGAATAACCTTATCCTGTGATAATAATGGAGTCATTGCACAAGAAAAGGAATCAGGGCCTCATCAAAGATGTACTTAGAATTCCATTTTATTAGAGAAATCATAGAGAGGAAAGATGTGAAGATATAACGAGTACCCACTTAAAAGAATCTTGCAGTTCCTCTAACTAAGGTACTATCCCAACAAAATCATGATCATCATATGAAAGATTATGATATTAGATATATTAATGATTGACTTATTTCAAGTGAGAGATTGCTAATAAATATCTTATGAGATTTTATGAATTAAATTCAATTGGAAAGGTTCTTCAATTTAGAGGGTTGAAACATAGAGGAATCTAATTCTCATGAAAGCTGAATAATTGAGATGCTACTATCAGTGGCAGAATTATATAATGTTCAAAAACTGTTTCCCCAGCAAGCAGTCCATGCCATACATTCTAGGTGGGTAAAGCACAGAGGAATATATACAAAATAGACAACGGAGCATCTTCATCACTGGATGGATAAAAAGGAAGAGGAAAAAACAAAAAAGATTAAGAACCAGCATCAGAAAAGTAGGGTTGAGTTTGGTTACAAGATCAAACCCAACCTTGTTTGTATCGGCGGAAAAGGTCTTCAGTTTGTGCATTTTTGAAAGCACTACAGGCAATGACATAGACACAAATGAGCACCACCACCGCTACAATGAGGATTACATTGGCTTTTCTCCATTCTTTCCTCAGGTTCCCCAGCAAACCAGCTTTGCAAGCGTTGCAATTGTAGCATAGCTGGCTCTGGTCATTGTTCCACAAGTAGCAGTCCGGGTCTGCTGCCGGGTTCACCGGGTTTAGCCACAGCGTAGGGTTCACATAACTGTAGCCACAAACTGTGGGAGGCTTACAGCACCCTGACTGTAACATGCAGTGATTTCAAGAATAAAAATTATGACTCCTATAAATCAAAGCGAGACAAAAAGGAAACATGGCATAGCACCACACCAACCAATTTCAAAGCTGGCAACCATAGCCTGCATATTCTTATCTTCTAGATCCAATGAAAACAAGGCAACGTGAACTCAATAAAGTAAGGTGGATTGCTTTAATTTGGTCCAAATTCCATGATCCCTTTTCACAATTGAGTTACTTACTTGGTAGTGATCTATTTGCACAAACCCCCTCCCGGGCTCACTGTTGACCGTGGCAAAATCATTTTTCGATTATGATGGCATCAAAGAGGGCCCCCCCACACCATGATAATTTCTCCAAACAATAATACATTATCGGATGATCAAGCTGATTATGATTGAGATTTGACAGATTAAAAAAAAACTTTCAATATCCACAGTGACCCCTTTCAAATAATAATATATATATAGATATGAATGGTTCCCTACCATATTGTATACATGTACTATAATATATTTTTTTATTTTTAGGGGAAAGTGGAATCCGGCTCGAAATAGCTTCCAATTAATCCACACTATCATGTTCTCTTCCACAAATTTCCAGGCAATAATAATACATGACCGCTCCATGACGTGCGGTACAAATCATAAATGATGCTTTTATAAGGGCTTTTAGAGAAACGCAGAAAGCATCATTGACTTAAAATACACTCTTACAAAAGCACATCACTACCGAACACAGATTAAAAAAATTTAGTCGGTGGATTACTTGTGAGATTCTGCCAAGTTTTAGCGGCAGCCAGATTACGCGGTAGAGAAGTTTTGTTCTTGAGAAAATTTGACAGTTTCAAGGTTATACGCTCTTAAGCTAAGAATAGAAATTAAACTCTTAATACCCAAGCATAGCACTTATAGCTTGCAAATTTTAACTTTGAATAGCATAACACAGAAGAATTCATGGTCTACACCAACTTATGCATTGGGAAATACATGAACTTGAATAAAAATGAAAATTACTGAAGAAATTAGAGAATTGGTTGCTGGTATTTACCTGGAGAGGAGAGATGCGAGCCGTGAAGAATTGGTCAGCAGTGATATAATTTTGAGTCAGCTTGGAACAAACATCAGTCTCAGCAAGACAAGGCCTAATCTTGTCCCAATTCTTGGAATCAACGATATGATTCCTCAACCAAGAGGAAAATCCTTGAAGCCTATACTCTCTATAGCCTCTCCCAGGCACATCATAGCCACCATCGGCGCGCGTGACCACAAAAGCGAAGACCAGAAGGATCAACAGAAGTCCTATGAGAATTGCCATGCAGCAGAGATAGAATGCTAAAAGTGTTTCCTTGTACCAGTAGGCACCCACAAAACCAGCAAGTGAGACCAAGAGGATAAGGAATCCGAGGAGAACTACGGGCCACCGGAAAAGGTGGATGCATTCATTGTCCGGCTTGGAGGCTAACCAAATGCCGGAGGCTATTATAGGGATCGAGCAGAGAAAGGCTATGAAGTTTAGGAAGGCTGTGATGTTGTTGGCTACTCCCATCTCAATTGCGGGGTTTTGTTGGACTATGGTTGTGATCTGTGGAAAGGGGAAGGAGAAGATGGTTTTGCGTTTGTGGTGTTGTGTTTTACGAACCCATCTGTGGTAGCGTGACCCTCCCTATCTATGGCGGTGTACACAATTGTGCTCGAAAGTTATTTTAAACTTAAAAGTATGAAATCAATTATTAGTTTTTATTGTTTTCGAATGTCAATTAAACAAAATGTTAGAGGAATTAAAAAAATTAAATGCATCTTTTAAATCACTCAGCTTGGATATTTAATTGAATTTTTTATTTTTATATTTTATAGGGTTCATTTCATTAATTAACATTTAAAAATATTATTTGTTTCTTTACTATTGAAATTTTGTAAAATTAAACCTTTTACAAACAATTTCATCATATTAAACCTTTCACTCTTTTTTTGTTATTTTAAATTTCCTAATGTATTTTTCTAGTTGTTAAAATCAAAGGTTAGGCAAGGATCATAGCTATGCCTTGGAAATTTACTTTCTTGAGATTTGATCCATTTAAGAATGTTTTCTTTTATTATGGATCACATACCTTTTAAAATTATTATGCATTTAAAAATATATTAAAACAATTTTTTATATCGGTATATTAAAATAATAATAATTTTTTTTAATATTTATTATAAAAAACACTTTT
Source organism: Salix caprea (assembly GCA_964035475.1). NCBI lineage: Eukaryota > Viridiplantae > Streptophyta > Magnoliopsida > Malpighiales > Salicaceae > Salix > Salix caprea. The sequence goes on along the minus strand of OZ037751.1, from coordinate 10,202,714 downwards.
CATACACACTCAAATACAAAAGCTACACTTTCTCAAATACTCAATATTCTTTAAAAAACCACCCAAACAAATATTATATAAATATATGTTCTTGTTACAAGACAAACCATAATTATAATGATTTTATCGAAGGTTTCTTTGGGTAATTATTTTAAATTCTTACTTTCAATTTTATCATATTTCTTGATAAAAAGGACAAAACAATAGAAGGAACAAACAAGCAAAAACCCCGTTTGGATAACCCAAGTGCATTCGTTTTAGGCTATAAATGTCTAAGCCTATTTTAATTTAACAAAACATCAACAAGAAAGAAACAAAGCCAATCCTAGGACATATAAATATTACCCTTATGGCATAAAGACATGCACACATGCATACATTAATTGAGATTTTTTTTATCACTCTTCCATTATTTGGTGCCATTCTCTCACACCATTATCGACCACCACACGTTGTAATATAGTAAACAAACAGAGGATATATTATAAATAATCAATTGTATAAAAAAATCAATGAGTCAAGTCGAGGACGTCAAGAATAGGTCAACCTCTCTCTAATTCATGTTCCACATATTCCTTATATAACTTCTTAAGCTTTTTTTTTTCATTTTAGTTCTCAAATCCATTACTCCCATGATTTCAATACTTGTTCTCTTAATTGAGGTACATAAATCCCTGATCTTTTGAGTTTCACTTTTGTTTAATCATAACTTATATTTTATGTTGCTATCTAATATAAATTTGAGACCTTCAAAATTAAACAAAAATCTAGTAAAATGGAGTCACCATCTAGTTTTTTAAGGAGAATAAAAATCCTGAAATATGTATTGGTTTAGAGATTAAAAAATAGGTAGGTTGGGTATGCTTAATAAAAGGTAGAAATCACCATTGTCATATTGTTTATCAGAAAAAAGTTACCTTAATTATGTATTTTTTTAGTTTATTAGCATCTCATTTATTAATGATCGACATTCATTCGAGTTAGTGTTGGACCCTAAAACAAATTTCTTGCACTTTTGATTATTTTTGTTTGGTAAAAAAGATCATGTTAGGCTAATGTAAGTCCATAAAACTAAGAGATTAGGTGACCTAATAGTTAAAAAAAACTAAAATGAAACTTGATAATAACTTGATGAAAACTCATTGACATGTTTTTAGATTTATTTTAAGTTTAAAAACCAAATATTATGTATGTTTTGGTCTTAGAATTACGAGACTCATTGACCTAACCTCTGTTAATCTTGAAAAACTCATCAACGTATAATATAAGTGAATATATGCACGCATATGCGCACATATTTTAAGAGGGCTCAATGAGGCTCCTAATAGTTTACGAAAGGCTCCTAATAGTTTACGAAGCTTAGATGAAACTTGATAGTGACTTGATGAAAAATGTAACAACCCGTAATTTTTTTTTTTTTTTATGTCGTTGCTCAACGACCCATATCCATTCACTTCGGTAAATACCATCCATACAATAATCGTTCCATTAAAGAAAATAACTTCTCATGAGAGTACAATACTACAATTTTCACAACTAAAGATTTAGATTAAAAGTATACATACATGGTTATGAGTTTACGTTCTTAATCTCCTAGTGATATTTACAAACGTTCACAAAAGGGTTTGGTAACAAATTAAGCATTCAGTACATTACTTCAACCCAAACACATCTTAAACTAGAATGCAATCTACATGGTTCTTTGCAAAAGTAGGTTCCTTTGTATTAGGTTCCCTAGCCCTCTCGTGGCTGTGACGTCCCTGCAGCAGTACAAACATTTAATGAATTGCAATTACTTAATGATGGTATTAAAATAATGTTGACCAAAAGATCTATCGATTAAAAGATACACTGGCATGTAGGAATTTCTGCATATACATAAAGCAATTCGATTGTAGAAATATAGGTACTCCATTTCTCTTTTTCGAGCAACAATATCATTACTCCGTATATTCATAAAGGCATTCATATCTGAGGTCTACCATTCTTTCCGGACGTCGTTAAACGGAACTAACATTCTTTTGTTCCGACCATCCTTGCGGATACCATTAGCCGAAGCTAATCAGCGTTTATCCCGGCCATCCTTCCGGATACCATTAGCCGAAGCTAATCAAGCGTTTATCCCGGCCATCCTTCCGGATGCCATTAGCCGTAGCTAATCAAGCGTTTATCCCGGCCATCCTTCCGGATGCCATTAACCGAAGCAAATCAAGCGTTTATCCCGGCCATCCTTGCGGATGCCATTAGCTGAAGCTAATCAATCGGTGATCCACATTCAAGCATGCAACAATCTAATATATATATATATCTCATCGTATTCGTATAATATTCAAATTAAAATACCTATTACGTGTCATATAAAAAGGAGAGGTGTAAATCACCTACCTGTTCCACTAGTGGGTTGTGCTTGTCTTGCCGATGATCCAGTCCCAACCGCACCACCTGCGACATCAAGGGTCATAAATCAATACACTTGCATTTCGGCCTACATCTGTCACTGCACTCATTTCAAGAGTTCATATGTTCATAATGCAGCTTCGGCAGCGAGTCGCAATTTGCCGCGAAATACACAATTCGGCACACAATACTTTAACCGAATTCCAGTCCAAACACTCATGCAAATTCTCAGAAAAATACCCATGCATTTTAGCATAGATTTTCAGTTCAACACACAAAATCTTCCATTATAATTCACAAGCTGAAAACATACATTTTCTACCCGAACTTTTCAACAAGTTTCGGCCTAAACCCATATTAAACTTTCAACCAAATATACACCAATTTAAGCATAAAAACAGCATGCATTTCTGGTTCAAAACACACAATCTTCCATCATAATTCACAAGCTGAAAACATACATTTTCTACCCGAACTTTTCAACAAGTTTCGGCCTAAACCCATATTAAACTTTCAACCAAATATACACCAATTTAAGCATAAAAACAGCATGCATTTCTGGTTCAAAACACACAATCTTCCATCATAATTCACAAGCTGAAAACATACATTTTCTACCCGAACTTTTCAACAAGTTTCGGCCTAAACCCATATTAAACTTTCAACCAAATATACACCAATTTAAGCATAAAAACAGCATGCATTTCTGGTTCAAAACACACAATCTTCCATCATAATTCACAAGCTGAAAACATACATTTTCTACCCGAACTTTTCAACAAGTTTCGGCCTAAACCCATATTAAACTTTCAACCAAATATACATCAATTTAAGCATAAAAACAGCATGCATTTCTGGTTCAAAACACCCAAAAACAATGCTGCCAAGACAGCACCCAGCAGTAATTGTAATAGCAATAAATCACAATTCACTTAGACAATGTCAAATCCCAACGGTGAAATTGTATATCAACAACGCATGCAAAACATACCCAAATTTCAGATCATTTTAACGGTTAGATCTACCAATATTGGAGTTAAACCGGAGACTGACCTTAAACTGGAGAGCTACTGTTCAACATACATATCTCCTTGCTGGACTGTCAATTCCTCATCTCCACCGTTCAGAACATTAATCACACTCAGTAGCACCACATAACCAAATTTCAGCTTCATCCAACGGTGATATGAAGCGAAAATAGCAGGCGGCTCTGACTGGAAGAAGAAAGCAGATTTTGCTATTTTCTTCAAAAGAATACTCACCTGTAACGGAGAAAAACCAGGAGAATCCCTTCGGTGAATATGTAATAACAACCAAGGCAAACACAATACTCAAAAATAAGCTTGATCCAACGGTATGAAAACTCTAAACTCAGTCGGCGGCGCAACACATTTGAAAAGAGTCTCAACAAATTCCAGAATTCATTCAAAATGCAATATCTCTCAAATGGTAAGAGATATTTAAAATCCCTACGGTCATCGTGTAGGTAGTATAATGAAATACAACTTACCAAAAAATCAGATAAATCCAACGGTGGACGGTTGAGGAACTGTCCGGCGACTCCGACGGGTTTGAGGGGGTTTCCAGAAATCTTCAGATGATCGGATTTCTCAAACGGCGACAGATAATCACAATCCCTCCGGTAAGATGCTAGAAAATAGTGAGCTGCCCAACATATCCAAAACTCAGCCTAATCCAACGGTGGCCGGCAGAGATATGGCTGTCGGAGCACAACTCCCTTCTTCTCTCTTTTCTCTCTAACCCCCCTAACTTATCTCCCCCCATTTTAAAATGTCTCTTTTCTTTTCTTTCTTCTTTATATTTATTTCAATTTTACCCTCCCCTCAACTTATTTTATTTCTCTTTTAATTTAACACTTACATTTATTTCCCGGGGTTTACAATCTCATTGCAAATTAATTACGGAATTTTGACATTGGTCAAATCCCTTTACAATTTTCTGCCCCGTCACGAAATTGGCAACGACAAACTAAGTCAGCCTTAATATACATATATATTTATATATTTTTTTTTTCTTGGGTGTTTACAATATAAATATCTTTTCTCTTGGGTGTTTATATTCTCCCCCCCTTTAATATAAATTTCGTCCTCGAAATTTAAGGGTTTCTCACTCCGTACCTGCTAGTTTGACGTGATGGAAATGCATGTGGGTTTATTACAATATCCGGAACACACCTTGAATTGTGAAAGGGAAGTTCTCTGGAGACTCCAAAAAGCCCAGAACACCCTTTTTGCCCATGCATGTTTGAGAATCTTGTCTCCAAGACGAGGAGATCAAACCTGCAATAGCAATTGAAGAGCATAACCAACAACAGGAAATGTGAAACACACCCACTCATACGCATGTATATTTGGTTCAAATGGACCAAGGGCATCCACCCAAGGAAAGCCAGCCCCAATAGCATCTGTTTACCATAAATTCTATAAAACAGGTCTAGAGGAAAGCAAATTCAAACACCATTAAGAACTCTTTGCATACTACATGTGTTTCACAAAACCAGACCTTACATTTTTACCAGGAAGACATGCATGTGTGAACATATAGATGGCCATTCAGAAACTGCACGTGCATTCAGACAAATAGAACTGTCTTTAAGTTACTATTTAACTCTTTTATTATTATTATTATTTTTTTTTTTCGTACCTGTCACCAAAACACCACAGCAAAATTCTTTCCCTCGTCATTAGATGACAATACCACTTTCTGGACCATGCCCCTTTCTGTGTGCTTCAGCTTTACCCTGTGATCTGTCCCAGATTCTGCACACTTCCCTATCACAATATCACCACTTTGCATATTAGTACCAATCAAAGAAAATCCATTATCATCAAGGCTGTCAACCCGACCAATTTTGTTTTATATTTTCCCCAAAAGTAATAGAATCCTCAGACTTCCGCCTCTTGTTGGTTAGCTCCTTGTTGTCCACCTCCGCCTTGTAGCTTCTAATGTGCTCAGAGCGAAACATATCACGCCCTAAAGAAGCACGCTTCATTACCAATGAATCTTCTTGGTTGTAACCCAGATGAACATTAACTGCCACTATAGCATTCTGACCATTAAACAACTCTAGCTTTGGCAGCACTGCATTATGACCAAATGGGTATCCAGGTTTACCGAGACAATCAGAAATCATTGTCCGAAATAAAGGCCTTTGGGGGTAATGCAATTGGTGAGACAAGGTGTCAACTCTTATGTTGGGATTTGTTGTGGAAAACCCGATAGCCTGTTGAGAATGTTTTTTGAGCTTGGTACAGGACCCTTCGTGCATGATCATGATTGGCAAAGGGGATAATTCCACAACTCAAACCTAACAAAAAGGACATGTCAAGTTCACAGTGTGTATACTTCATAGATTGCTTCCCCGCAATATCCTCTAAAAGAAATCTAATGCCCCATGCAGTACAACAGTCCTCTTCCTCTTCAGTGCCAATAAACTCAATAATCCCCTTGTCCAGAAGAGATGCGAAGATGTAATTTCCCCCCCTTAAATGCTTTAATTTCATCCAAGTTCTCAACAACCATAAGAGGGCGTAAGATCCTTCCAGCATCAGAAAATATGTGCACTTCTCTCTGTTGTTCATCCCCTTCGATTTCCACCTGATAGGGCAATTGTCTCCTGCGTCGTATGCTTCTTAGTTCGCCTACAACAAATAAGAATCTTCGCAAACTCCAACCCATTCGCCATTTAGAAACACTTTATGCTTCCCATCCAGTTTAGTGCAAGCATCATCACCCAGTTTCTCCATCCCACTATTCAAACAATTCATCAACTAGAGACTCTGACATATTGATACTGACAACTCCAGTGACAGCCAATTTTTTTTTTTTTTTACAAGGCCGCAGTTTTCACCATTTGGAGTAGAGAGAATGCATACTCTACCCCCAATGAGAAGGGTGCGGGTATCTGGCATCTCCAACCTTTCTCGTTTACCGAACTTGCTGCCTTGTTTTCCGCAGATCTATCATTGTTTGCAGTGGATTAGCACGCCCAAGATTTCCCACAACTCTGTAAACCCTTTCCATCCACTTGAAAGGATGACACCATGCCCCAGTTGAGAATGTTCTCGTCAAACCATTGGTCACTATTGAAGCATCTAAATAGTGTTCAATTGGGTGCACATCACGGTCTCCATATAGGTCTCTCTACAAAGCCTTGGTCATGCACCTCAATACATGTGAAACATGCACTTTTAGCTCTCGTTCAAGTAACTCGCTAGCCAACTCGAACCTCTTGTTTCTAAAACTATCCCTATTGTCACATTTTCTGTGGCCAGTATAGGCCTCCAAAAGACACCTCACCATATATCCAAGAAAACGAGCCTTGTGCCTGCGGCTATTTAGCCTAGGAACAGATATGCACTAATGGCGTCTTCAATAGATTCTTTTGGTGGGAAATATGGTCTTTCTTAACATTTTATCCACAAAATCAAGTGCTTTGTCCTCCCTACGAAAATGCTCGCATTTCTCATCAGCATCATAAATTTGGGCAAAGAAAATATTCACAATGCTGGCCCCATTGCTGGCATAATCAATCAAATCTATCACTTCTTTGTCTGACCTTACCCCAAGGGCAAAAACAATATCCATATAGGGATCTCTATCGACAAGAAATACACACAGAGACCTTTCTTTTCTCCTTTAATGTTTTCCTTAATTGTGAGTGCATGCTTAGTTAAGAACAAAATGTAGCAGGTGATGTTGTATGAAAGACAAATTATACATACATAATATAAAGACGGTTAATTATGAGAAATACATTACAATTTTTATATCATAAGTTCTCCCATATACATTTTTGCTCATATTCATCCTCTTCAGAAAATAATATGCTTCATTTTAACCTCCACACCCATTAATAGTCAAATTAGGGACTAAAATCTAAATTAGCTGGCACAAGAAGGAAAGATAACCAGTAATAACAAAAAACAACTTTAAGTCTTTATTCAATTGCTACAATGTATTTCTAAAAAAAAATCCACCAATATCAAGCCCAATCTATTGAGGTCAGAATTTCTGTTGAATTTGTCATCCCTAGGCTAGCATCTTAACCATAACACGTTCATTCCTTGCACATGCTAATTTGTTCCTCACATATACTAACATGTATTCTGCTGCCAAACCAGTTAGATAAAAGAGAGACCATTTGTGTTTGAAAACTTGCTTCCAGTTTGAGCACTTATGGAAGCAAAACATTAGTACATTTATTTAGACACCCCAGGTCAAGGGTATAATAGAAGATAAACTCTTGCAAAATCAGCATATATCTGATATGGCATTGTTTGACTTAATCATCTAGGAGTAACATGCAGTAATGCCTCCCTCAAAATGAAATTTTAGATCCCAAAATCAAGACCGTTAATTTTTATTTATTATTGTGCTCGATCATTTCATTCTTTATTTAATTATTTTTGCACAGCCAGGTACTCGCTATACATGTCTAAATCCAAGTCAAACTCTTAAAATAAAAGGCACACCTTAATGGCTGAAGGATCTCTCATAATCATGATATGGATCCCTTTAAAGCATCTTCTAAATCTCAAAATCAAGTTCATTTCACTTTGTTCAGTATAAATCATCTAATCCCAAACTGGGATGTACAGTGTAAATACTAGAATAAAACTATGAGAAGACTTTGAGCCAACAAGATCCAGATATCTACAAGAGGTTGTTTAACCTCTAAATTTTTTTTTTATCCCACACCCACTGGAACTCCTACTGAATGCCCCAAATCTTTTATGCCACCATTTTCGCACACCTCTATCACAAACTCATTCTTGACAAGCCAGCCAATCCACTCTAACCATCCTCTTAAAAACATTATTTCATCGCAAACACACCCAAAACCAAAAACCAATTATTTTTCTTAGGCTAACAGCTCCCAACAACATCACATACTCCTCAATTATGCATGTATCCTAAACCTACAATGCTAGCGAGTGATATCAGTATTTGGATAAGCCCCAAAAATTATATAGCAAGAAAAAAGAAAAAAAAGAAATTAAAACAAAGGAGTAGAATTATAGAACACCCATTTCAAGTTCCTTGTTGGTTGAGTACCATCCTGAAATTCATCATAGCAATGTAATCATCATTGATCCTCAGGATCAAGACCAGGTGCTCTGATACCAACTGTAACAACCCGTAATTTTTTTTTTTTTTATGTCGTTGCTCAACGACCCATATCCATTCACTTCGGTAAATACCATCCATACAATAATCGTTCCATTAAAGAAAATAACTTCTCATGAGAGTACAATACTACAGTTTTCACAACTAAAGATTTAGATTAAAAGTATACATACATGGTTATGAGTTTACGTTCTTAATCTACTAGTGATATTTACAAACGTTCACAAAAGGGTCTGGTAACAAATTAAGCATTCAGTACATTACTTCAGCCCAAACACATCTTAAACTAGAATGCAATCTACATGGTTCTTTGCAAAAATAGGTTCCTTTGTATTAGGTTCCCTAGCCCTCTCGTGGCTGTGACGTCCCTGCAGCAGTACAAACATTTAATGAATTGCAATTACTTAATGATGGTATTAAAATAATGTTGACCAAAAGATCTATCGATTAAAAGATACACTGGCATGTAGGAATTTCTGCATATACATAAAGCAATTCGATTGTAGAAATATAGGTACTCCATTTCTCTTTTTCGAGCAACAATATCATTACTCCGTATATTCATAAAGGCATTCATATCTGAGGTCTACCATTCTTTCCGGACGTCGTTAAACGGAACTAACATTCTTTTGTTCCGACCATCCTTTCGGATACCATTAGCCGAAGCTAATCAGCGTTTATCCCGGCCATCCTTCCGGATGCCATTAGCCGTAGCTAATCAAGCGTTTATCCCGGCCATCCTTCCGGATGCCATTAGCCGTAGCTAATCAAACGTTTATCCCGGCCATCCTTTCGGACGCCATTAGCCGTAGCTAATCAAGCGTTTATCCCGGCCATCCTTCCGGATGCCATTAGCCGAAGCAAATCAATCGTTTATTCCGGCCATCCTTTCGGATGCCATTAGCCGAAGCTAATCAATCGTTTATCCCGGCCATCCTTTCGGATGCCATTAGCCGAAGCTAATCAATCGGTGATCCACATTCAAGCATGCAACAATCTAATATATATATATCTCATCGTATTCGTATAATATTCAAATTAAAATACCTATTACGTGTCATATAAAAAGGAGAGGTGTAAATCACCTACCTGTTCCACTAGTGGGTTGTGCTTGTCTTGCCGATGATCCAGTCCCAACCGCACCACCTGCGACATCAAGGGTCATAAATCAATACACTTGCATTTCGGCCTACATCCGTCACTGCACTCATTTCAAGAGTTCATATGTTCATAATGCAGCTTCGGCAGCGAGTCGCAATTTGCCGCGAAATACACAATTCGGCACACAATACTTTAACCGAATTCCAGTCCAAACACTCATGCAAATTCTCAAAAAAATACCCATGCATTTTATCATAGATTTTCAGTTCAACACACAAAATCTTCCATTATAATTCACAAGCTGAAAACATACATTTTCTACCCGAACTTTTCAACAAGTTTCGGCCTAAACCCATATTAAACTTTCAACCAAATATACATCAATTTAAGCATAAAAACAGCATGCATTTCTGGTTCAAAACACACAATCTTCCATCATAATTCACAAGCTGAAAACATACATTTTCTACCCGAACTTTTCAACAAGTTTCGGCCTAAACCCATATTAAACTTTCAACCAAATATACATCAATTTAAGCATAAAAACAGCATGCATTTCTGGTTCAAAACACACAATCTTCCATCATAATTCACAAGCTGAAAACATACATTTTCTACCCGAACTTTTCAACAAGTTTCGGCCTAAACCCATATTAAACTTTCAACCAAATATACATCAATTTAAGCATAAAAACAGCATGCATTTCTGGTTCAAAACACCCAAAAACAATGCTGCCAAGACAGCACCCAGCAGTAATTGTAATAGCAATAAATCACAATTCACTTAGACAATGTCAAATCCCAACGGTGAAATTGTATATCAACAACGCATGCAAAACATACCCAAATTTCAGATCATTTTAACGGTTAGATCTACCAATATTGGAGTTAAACCGGAGACTGACCTTAAACTGGAGAGCTACTGTTCAACATACATATCTCCTTGCTGGACTGTCAATTCCTCATCTCCACCGTTGAGAACATTAATCACACTCAGTAGCACCACATAACCAAATTTCAGCTTCATCCAACGGTTATATGAAGCGAAAATAGCAGGCGGCTCTGACTGGAAGAAGAAAGCAGATTTTGCTATTTTCTTCAAAAGAATACTCACCTGTAACGGAGAAAAACCAGGAGAATCCCTTCGGTGAATATGTAATAACAACCAAGGCAAACACAATACTCAAAAATAAGCTTGATCCAACGGTATGAAAACTCTAAACTCAGTCGGCGGCGCAACACATTTGAAAAGAGTCTCAACAAATTCCAGAATTCATTCAAAATGCAATATCTCTCAAATGGTAAGAGATATTTAAAATCCCTACGGTCATCGTGTAGGTAGTATAATGAAATACAACTTACCAAAACATCAGAGAAATCCAACGGTGGACGGTTGAGGAACTGTCCGGCGACTCCGACGGGTTTGAGGGGGTTTCCAGAAATCTTCAGATGATCGGATTTCTCAAACGGCGGCAGATAATCACAATCCCTCCGGTAAGATGCTAGACAATAGTGCGCTGCCCAACATATCCAAAACTCAGCCTAATCCAACGGTGGCCGGCAGAGATATGGCTGTCGGAGCACAACTCCCTTCTTCTCTCTTTTCTCTCTAACCCCCCTAACTTATCTCCCCCCATTTTAAAATGTCTCTTTTCTTTTCTTTCTTCTCTATATTTATTTCAATTTCACCCTCCCCTCAACTTATTTTATTTCTCTTTTAATTTAACACTTACATTTATTTCCCGGGGTTTACAATCTCATTGCAAATTAATTACGGAATTTTGACATTGGTCAAATCCCTTTACAATTTTCTGCCCCGTCACGAAATTGGCAACGACAAACTAAGTCAGCCTTAATATACATATATATTTATATATATATTTTTTTTTCTTGGGTGTTTACAATATAAATATCTTTTCTCTTGGGTGTTTACAAAAAATCATTGAAAACTCATCAATGTATTTTTAGGTTTGTGTTGGTCTTTATAACTAAAAGACTCACCAATAAATGTCAGGGCGTGAGCGCACGCGCACACATATAATCTAAAAGCAATAATGTTCCAATCGTATTGTCCAAATAGAACTATAAATACAGTTTTGTAACAATCATTAGGGTCAATTTGTATTTGCCAAAATTATGATTTCATATCAAATTTGAAAAATATAATTGCATAATGTAATTTTTGTAATAAATCATTTTTGTTTTGAATTGATATTGTATTCATTTCTAAGCAGTATTCAAAGGTTTGGAATTGATATGTCTTGGTGTGCCTTTTATGTATGGAAGTTAAGAAAATAACAAATCAAACAATGGTTCAAGTTCATTAATCATGTGATTGACATCATTTAGAATAAGGGACCAAAAGACAAGGTGAAATTGAGAATGATCAGGTGAAATTGAGAATGATCAAGGTGATGTTAAAATAAATATAAAAGGTAAAGTTTAATTTGGAACCAAACTAACAATATATGAAGCAAGGACTAAAATTGAAAAGGGGATGAAATTCAAGGACAAAAATTTTATGGTATAAAATAATATCATTTAACTTAAATTGTAAGGCCTAATTATATAGAGAAGCAATGACATGTCGTCCTATCCTTTCTTTAACTTCTTAACTATTTTCTCATCAACCCAGGATAGGATTTTCACCCTTTTCTTTCTGTGTATCACCTCTCATCCAAAATAAAAACAAATACACATACCCTTTTAACTCTAACTTGATACCTCTACTACATATACTTTTCCACTTTATTTTTTATCCTTAAATGCCTTTCCCACACTAGCTAAAAACATTGCATAACTTGTAACTAAACTTCTAAAATATAAAGATAAAAACAATTACTTTCTAAGCCAGCCATTTAGCTTAGGTAAAAAAAGATTTAATTAAGGGATAAGATACATGCCTAGTGATTAATGGTCCTGAGCTTCTAGATCAAAACACCCCAAAACCTTCATTTTTACATATAAATAAACCCCACAATTCACATCAAAGTTATTAAAGGAGAATAAAAGAGTAAACTTGTAAGTAAAATAAAAAATAAAAGAGAGTATTTGTTTTGGCATAACCATTGTAGCTTACCCGTTATCCAACAATGGAAACCCTTTAAACCATTCTTATTAAGACTATACACCATAATGATTACCTTAAGAAACCTCAATAATGCCTCAACTTTATAAGGTGTTAAAGACCTCATTTTGGACAGAAATTGCAAAATAAAGCGTACAACAACAACATTTGGATTAGATCAATCTTCTAGGTTATACGTTGAGTTTAGGCAATTATAAGATAGTAACAACTTTAGGGAATGATAAAAACTATCATTGGTCCAAATCATGGTTAAAACTAGTTCTTACATAGAAACAATCAAGAAATAAGAGGGAAAATCATATTAGTACTAGATGAGTTTATTACCTTTTTCTTGGTGTTAAACTCCCTTCATTTGATCTTGTTTTTACCGTTGTTGTTCTTACATGCGAGTGTAATCTAAGTTAATAAGTTATGAGTATATGGAATACAAACCATGAGCATTTATAGGGGAAAAGTATTAAAATAACTTATTTGTAGAGTACTACATGGTTTTTAGTTCTAGTTGTATATTGATATAAATGAAACAATCTTGAATGTAAGTGTTTTGAACTAAAGTCATGAAAAATTAATTATCTTTATCTTTTATTTGTGAAAAAAAGACAATTAGGGTTTTATTGTAAGGTTCAAATCAAGGTTGACCATTTGAAGTAAACAAAAAAGATATTTTTATGATTTTATTGCTATAAAATTTTAACAAATAGGGTAAGCTAATCCAAATAACTCTTATAGAACTCATTTATGGACTTTTAGATTATGAAATTTGACACCTTTTAGCATTTAGTGTTAATGTTTTGATTCATAAAAAAATATATTGAGAAAGGTTTATGTTCTTACTTTGAGTAGGTGTTGAATATATGGATGCTCTTGAATTCTAAGATTTTGTGATTTCTCAAGGTTTTAATTTATTTTTGTGGTTGTAAAGCATTCAGTGTCCTTTAATTCAGAGAATATGAAAGTTTAGAGTTTTTGCAATCTAGGATTTTTATTCATTTTGTGTCATGTTTAACTTGTAAATACATGTATGGAGACTTAAATTCCATTTCTTTAGAGTTTCTTTGTGATTTAATTTTGATGGTCCAAGCTATCTTTGCTTAATTCATTAGGGTAATGAATGTGAAAGTATGGATTATGAGCATCTTTTGATAATACATGAATCAATAATAAGAAGTTTGAATTATTTTCTTTTAGAGTTTGGTTTGTTTATCTAGGGTTTGATGATTATGGAAGAATTAGCTTAATTGAGTTTTTATGCTTTAGGTTCATCTTAAACATTGTGAAAAATAAGTTTTTTGTTTAAAAGAGAGAAATCAAAGTTTTCTAAAATCAATGAAATCTTTTATTTTTAAGGAATAATGTCAAAACATTATGTCCAAGTCAAAAATCAATGAAATCTGCTAGTTTTTGGGATTAGCATAAAAAACTTACATCCTAGTCAAAAGTCAATGAAATCTCTTATTTTGAGGGCTTAGTAGAAAAAAAGTGCTTAAATAAAAATCAATAAAATCCTCTATTTTTAGGAATTAACATGAAATTTTTGGCTTGAATAAAAAATAGATAGAATCTTCTATTTTTAGGGATTGACATAAAAGTTTCTCATCCAAGTTAAAAATCAATGAAATCTTTTTTTTTCAAGAATTTTCTTCCAAGTCAAAATTAAAATAAAATCTCATAGTCTTAGGGATTAAAACAAAAATGATTTTTTCAAATCCCCAAATCGATGAAATCTTTTATTTTAAATGTTAACATCAAATTTCTTGACAAGTTTTCAATGTCCTTTTAAAATATTTATCATAAAAATAAGCTTAGAAATAAATTTAGATGAATAATAGCATGAATGAAATGAATTAAGGAAAACATATAGAAAATATAAACTTTGTTTGAAAGGATACAATAAAGGTTATGTCGATCTTTTTTAGGCATAATCCAATACTTGAATATTTGAGAATAATATGTATTTTAATGTTCCAAGTTTCATTTAATTATTAGGTGATGACTTCCATTATTATCATAGTATTAGGTGATGACTTTCTTAATTATTACGTTTCAGTCATTTTAATATTCTTATTTTTCTCTTAATTTTGGAGAGTCTTATTATCATAGTATGACATTCTTTTTTTATTACCGTTGGTGTCCAAGTTAGATTGCACGCACCTCGACTAATCTCATGGACCTTGAAGTTAATAACCATGTAAACCTCCAATGACCATCATATTGGCAACCATAGGGCTCAAACTTGAGACCACATGGAAAACAAACCCCTTAGTTCCAAGCTCTTATCACTGGATCACTTATTAGATAGTTATATCATGACAGCCTTATTTGGCCTAGTGATGATTCTAGATAATTGAATGACGTAAAAGATTTTTTAATGTTTCCATTCTTCACCAAAATATTGTTGCACCATTCCCAGCAATCTAATATTATATGCACAATAAGTCACATTTTTCATTGTTCACCAAAATATGTTTACCAAAATATTGTTGGATCCTTCCCAACCATCTAATAACATATGAATGGGCAACAATAGGTCACATCAAAATATATTTCTAGTGTAGTCTTAAGTTTACATGGTAATATTGAAAAGAAAGTCTCTCTTTTTCACAAGATTGTCAATATCGTTTTGGTTGGTGCTTCATTTTTTCAATTGGAACAAAATATTTCGGTTTCAGAGCGTTTCGGCGCGTCGTTTCAGGGTTACACTGTGTGTGTGTGTGTGTGTGTGTGTGTGTGTGTGTGTGTATATAATTAAATATAAAAATTCAAAAAAAATTAATTCAAATCTAAAAATAAAATTATTTAGAATTGTGCAATTTAATGTAAAAAAAGACACAATAAAATAATTTTTCTGAACAAAATTATGAACATGTATAATATTATGAGAATGACATCATCAATCTCGCAAGGTTATTACATTCTCTGATTGATCTGAAATTTTCACATAATATATATATATATATATATATATATATATATATATATATATATATGTCAAGAGACTCGTAAAATTTCATCTCAATCTAACGGTCGAATTAAAAGATATGATTGATATTGTAAAATTATTCATTATTTTTTAAAAATACTATTTGTCCAAAATGGAACAGCCGAAACGAATCCGTAACGTTTCGGCCAGTATTGGTCCAAAATTTAAACCGAGGCAAAAACCATGCTACTTTGTCACATTTTTTTTACTTGTACGAAATGTTTCGGTCGAAACAGAGAGAGATTGATAACCGTGCAATTTTTCAATGCCAAAAACAAGGCAGCTATCTTCTTATTATGGAATATTGTTTTTAGAATGGCAAAGCACTCTTCAATTATTATTTTTTGTTGTTACAAATTATGGACCGACCGATTATCATGAAGAATGCAATTTACACAATTATAAAAGTGGGTAATGAGTAAAGATCCTTATGGAATATAGCTTAGAGATGCTACTTTGATGTTTAAGGATAAAAATGAGGTTTACGGTTCTTTATTCTCTTCTCTTTTTAGAAATCTCTATGTTTTTAAAAGAAGAATTTGGGATTTTATGCTCAAGGTGAATAATTTTAAATATATATAGAAGAATTTTAAAAATTATTTTAAAAGCATAGTAACTCTAAACAGTCACTAAAAATAGTAAAAGGATTTTTGAGCTTAAAAAGTTAAGTTACTAGTTAATTACCCGCACTACGTTGCGGGCCGAGCAAATATTTTTTATAATTGTTAGGATTGAAATAATTAATAGATTTTGTTAGTTCAAAAATAAAATATAACATCTATACTGCAAGGTTATTATTATTATTATTATTATTATTATTATTATTATTATTATTATTATTATTATTATTATTATATCGCGTGAATAATGAGAAAAATAAATTCAATAAAAGAATAAAAAAACCCAAAAACTTTAACAAAAGAGCATACAAAATAAAAATCAATGAAAATAAAAATTATTAGCTAAAAAAAATCATTTGATGTGAAAATAAAATAAAAAATAAGAAATATCAATTTTCATATGATCATAAACACAAACTAAAATTTTAGGACAAACTTTTTGAAAATAATGTCATCTCAACAAAAGAGAAAATAATAAAAATTAAAAACTAAAACTAAAGGCACATATATATAAACACAGACAAAAATAGGAACTATTTAAAAATTATAAAAATTAAAGGAATTAAAATCAAAAATCAAAAGTATAAGGGCCGAAAACAAAACCAAATATATTATCAATTTCAATCAAATGAAAAAATTGAAAAAATCAAAATAGTATAACATTTATTCATGCAAGGTTTGATATAATGAAACACATCAACACACCCCATTATAACAACAGGAACATCGAAGCCTTAACATCTAAAAAAATCATTATTATTACTGCTAGAATAATACAAAAATATTAAATTACCTAGAAAAAACAAATCAAAAACATTAAAAAAAAGGAAGTAAGAAAAAAAACTAAAATTATTATTCTTATTGCATTAATAATGGGAAAAAATTCAATCAAAGCAAAAAAAATCAATAACTTTAACAAAAAAAACAAACAAAAAATGAAAACAAATAAAATTATAAGTAAAAGAAAATAATTTGACGTCAAAATAAATAAATAAAAATAATTAAAAAAATCAAAATACAGAAAAATGAAACAAAACTGCATAAGTGAAAGAAAAATAAAAAATGAATAATGAAAAATGAAAAACAAAATTATAAGAAAAAACAATTAATGCATAAGGCGCGCTTGGCCCTGCCATCCAGTTTAGCATAAAGGCACTTTTTCCACTAAACTATAGGCATTTCGTGATACCCTACTGTTCCAAAATAACTAAATACCAGTAAAATAGCGATCTGAACGACCCAAACAACTAAAAATTGAGCAACATTATTACAATCCATAGTGATTTGTCTCACATGCTACAGTAACTGAACCATGACCTCTTTTAGTATATAGTACTAGTTAATTGCCCGCACTACGTTGCGGGTCGAGCAAACAATTTTTATAATTGTTGAGATTAAAATAAAATATTTATACATGTAAAGTTTGATATAATAAAACAGAAAAAAAAAACATTAACAAAAGAGTAAGCAAGAAAAACAATTAAATTATTATTATTGTTGTTGTTGTGTTAATAATGAAAGAAACAAAAATAAATGAAACACTAAAAAAATCCTAAAAACTTTCACAAAAGATCAAACAAAAAAATAAAATAAAAATAAAAATTATCATTGTTATCACTGTCAAAATAATAAAAATTATCAAATTATCCCAAGAGAGAAAAAACTAAAAAACATTAACAAAAGAGTAAGCAAGAAAAATTATTAAATTATTAAATTATTAAATTATTATTATTATTATTATTATTATTATTGTGTTAATAATGAAAAAAACAAAAATAAATCAAAGACTAAAAAAATCCAAAAAACATTAACAAAAAATCGAACAAAAAAATAAAATAAAAATAAAAATTATTAGGTGAAAAAACATTCAAGAGTAAATGGAGAAAAAAAAACAGAAATATCAATTTTCAAATGATCATAGACACAAAATAAAATTTAAGAGTTAATTATTTTTTAAAAATACCACCACAGAAAATAATAAAAATTAAAAATCAAAGCTAATGGCACACTTATTTATACATGGAGAAAAATAGAGACTATTATAGAAATATAAAAAAAAATATAGGGATTAAAATCAAAAATTAAAAGTATAAGGGTTGAAATGAAAATCAAATATATTATCAATTTTAATCAAAGGACAAAATTGAAAAAATCACAACTTATATATTAAAAATTAAAAACCAAAGTTAAGGGCACACTTAAAAATAGAGACTATTATAGAAATATAAAAAAAATATAGGGATTATAATAAGAACAAAATTAAAAGTATAAGAGCTGAAATAAAAATCAAATATATTATCAATTTTAGTCAAAGGACAAAATTGAAAAAAATCACAACTTATATATTAAAAATAAAAAACCAAAGTTAAGGGCACACTTATATATACATGAAAAAAAAATAGAGACTATTATAGAAATATAAAAAAATATAGGGATTAAAATCAAAAATTAAAAGTATAAGGGCTGAAATGAAAATCAAATATGTTATCAATTTTAATCAAAGGACAAAATTGAAAAAATCACAACTTATATATTAAAAATTAAAAACCAAAGTTAAGGGCACACTTAAAAATAGAGACTATTATAGAAATATAAAAAAAATATAGGGATTATAATAAAAACAAAATTAAAAGTATAAGAGCTGAAATAAAAATCAAATATATTATCAATTTTAGTCAAAGGACAAAATTGAAAAAAATCACAACTTATATATTAAAAATAAAAAACCAAAGTTAAGGGCACACTTATATATACATGAAAAAAAATAGAGACTATTATAGAAATATAAAAAAATATAGGGATTAAAATCAAAAATTAAAAGTATAAGGGCTGAAATGAAAATCAAATATATTATCAATTTTAATCAAAGGATAAAATTGAAAAAATCAAAACTTCTGTACCGAAAATATTAAATTATTTAAACCCAATTCGGAAATTAAAAGAAGGAGGAACGAAGTGAAACATAAATATATAATTAATTTCAATCGAAGGACCCAATTGAATTAAATCAAAACTTATATAACAGAAATCAGGACCATACACAAAATTAAAAAGTAAAGGGACTGAAGTGAAAAATACATAAACCCAGGAGCCACTCCTGCACTTTAGCGTGGAGGAGAGAGAAAACAAAATTAAAATGTTTAATTGGCCACCGTCACTCCTACGGTCACTATTTGTCAACACACGCCACACCGGGAGAAAGCCCACACGGCGGTGCATCGTATGAGATTCCAGAAGCGCATTTTTCACTGCCTGATTACTCCGCACGTGTCTTTCGAAGAGGGCATGAGGTGAAAAACCGTCGTGTGTCTCACGCGATCCCAAATTTTGGCAGATAATAATAAAAAAAATATGGTCAATTACCAGAACACCCCTACATACAATTCTTCAATTTTGTCTTATTGGGGGGTACATAGGTATTTAGCTATTTTTGAAAATGAGAAATACCCGAGGTACCCCTCCCCTACCAGAAATGTTTTTTGTCTTTTATGGGGGCAGAATAGTATTTAGCTATTTTCAAAACGTATCTAATTCCCGTGAAGCCCTTTAGTTTTAAATACGTTTTTTTTAATCTTTTTTCGGGGTCTAAAAACGTTATTTTACTGCGCGAATAATGATTAAAAAAAATCAATGAACTGGCAAACCGACCGAACCGAAAACCGAACCGACCCAAAAATATACTATTACAATCTATAATGTTTTCATTCACATGCTACAGTGAAATACTGAGCTATTTTAGTATATTTTATAATAATAATACCTGAAATTTGAGCCAGGCCCAACAAGCTTGTTGAAATGGACGAGAAGGGTTCGCATCATAGATCACTAAAATAAGCAAAATAGAGTTTGGAAAGATGAGTAAATGGGATCATTCTCTCGAGGAACATGGGGGATTGTAAGAGGCCATCAAACAAGTATAGAAGACAAACTGCAACAACAGCGGAGAATACAATAAACAGCTGCAACAATCGACGAAATTGCAAACTGCTAATATGTCTCCCTCAATGTTTAGCTCATCGGAAACATAGTGGCCATAGATTGCAAGTTGTCTTTTGTATAGGCTTTAATCTACCAGGCTGTGATTTTGTACGTTGTAGTGGATTATGTTTTGCAGGTACGGGTTTATTATCTCTTTGCAGGGAATATCGAAAAAACACAGTCGATAAAACTACTTCGTTGATTTCTTGAATCCAAAATACCAGTAGTAAACTACTGTCGTACGAGGTGCCAGCTGCTTCGCAGGTTCTCTTCACTGCTGCCTCAGCTGTCAAGTTCTTGCCACACCACCAAGATGCAACTAATAAAGATAAGAAAAAAATGAAAGCAGCAGGAAAAAACAAAAGAAAGCAGTGCAAGATACTTGGATGAGATTAATATGTGTTTGCTAGAAGACAAAACTATATCCTCCACATGATACATACGAGAACATCATCGCCAGGAATATGTTGAAGGATTAGAATCTTATTGTTTGTATCTGACGACAACTCACTCACAGCAGCAACAGCTTGCATATTCTAGGTGGTTGAAATGTCACTGTATCGTAAAAGTGAGCATAATTATGGCAATATCATCTAAATCTCTTGTCGTCTGTATTTTTTACTACAGGGAAATGAAAAGCAGTGGACGCCCGCCTGGTCCCAGGGCTCACCCGGCCCCCACCCTCTTGCTCTCTGCCATTTCCAATGGCTCCCAAAAGGTAGAATTGAATGCCGTGATTGGACGGAGAAGCGCCTGGAAGAGATTTAACCTTGTGGGCAGTAAGCTTTTAGCAGGTTCCTTCCATGTCTTCCAAACAAAAAGCTCATGTGTTCGGAGATGACTCCGTTTTCTTTTCACAATGCATGCACGAGGATCCACTTTTATCTTGATCATATATGCCTTTTCTTTTTAATTTTAATTTATTTATTAATTAAGATGAAAAAAATCCATCAGTTCCATTCGTTTTCGGTCCCATAAGAAAACAAAATGACAGACATCCTGGCGTACGCCATCAAAGGGTCAAAAACAAAACTATACTTCTAAATATCTTAAATAAGGATAAGAAAGACATCTCTTTTATTAAAACCCTTTTTGTCTTATTAAAATAAGCATTAATTATAGTTTTATCAATTTATTGAGATTTTTTCAAACTTAAAAATAGTAGACAATAGTTTGTAGGCGATAGTTAAGTAGACTTGTAAAAAGAAATTATAATTAGTAAACTTGAAGTTTAAATTTCATAAACCAAAAAAATGTGTCATTTATTATCCAGCGATAGTTGTTGAGTTTACTTTACATTCAAGTTATTTTAATTATTAGATTACTTTTTCAATTAAAAAATTATTTGTGTGAAGTGGATTTAATCATGTTAATACTGGTGTAACTGTGTAATATAAATTTAGAGATACACGAGTAGATTTAGAACTAAATTCAAATATCAATGTTTTAAATTCAAAGTTCAATTTAGAACTCTATTCAAACCAGTTAACATATATAAAATAGCCTACATCAAACAATATCTTTAATATTTCTTGTTCTTGTTGTTTTATATATAGATATGGGATGGAGGTTTGGTTATTTATAGTCATGATGGGATAAAAGTAAGAAAATAGCACATTGAATCATTAATGTCATTTCCATAATTAAGTCCAAAAACAAATTCCCTTTATCTTTTGATAAAAATTATTGTCTTTTTGTGTAATGTATCAAGATATTGAGATGAGGTAATTAATGGAATAGAATATATAAATGTTATATATTCACTAATCAACAATTAAAATAAATGTTATATATGCTTCCTATCTTAATCCTATCCAATAACGCATTTAACAAATTCATTTTTCCTTATAACAAAATATAATAAATATTTCAACTTATATAAAAAATTGCTCTTTCTATAATAAAATGAAAAACAATTCTAAGTAATTAAACCAATAAAAAAAATACCCCTTAATGCTTATTTTAATTTTAATTTTATTTTATTTTCAATGGTATTTTGATTTTTTTTTGTATTTTTTTTTAAAATACTTTTTTGTTACCCGTCAATTTAGTAATGATGAATAGATCTTGTTAAAATACTTTATGTAATAGTCAATTTTAAATATTTTATTGGGAAAAACAAAATCACGAAAAAATTGTTCCAATGAAAACGTTTTTCATGTATATGCTATAGTGTTTCTCAATCATGTTTTAGCTTTATTTTATTTTATTTTTTATTTAAGATAACTTGCCACACATCAAAAAAAAATTAATTAGAGCAAGCTAGTTAAGATTAATTAAGGGAATTTCTTGGCCAGTGCAGCTAACCTGTTGTCTCCCTTGCAACTTTGTATCTCCTTGACCAGATAAAAGATAGAGGGAATTATCTAATAGTTGTTCTAGTAATATAAACTTGTGACTAAGAGTTTTTTTTTTTTTTTTTATGATATCATGTTCGAGATTTGTAGTTACTAATTTAATGATTTAAAAATTTATATGATCGTTCATTTCAGAGCTTGTAGAATTAGTAAAGATATATGTAAGTTGATTTAGAAACCCATGTTAATATAAAAATACAGGAGAAAGACTCCCCCCAATCCTTGATAGTAGTGTATATGGTCCCAATGCTTGAAAATCGATGTCACAATAAATTAGGCCTCGATCGAGTTGTCTATGTCTATGTATTTATTCCTCAGCGACGTCGACAATTACCATTTATTTGGAGACGTACATGTTTTTCATGCAAAAAGTGCAGCCCCAGCTTCACGAACAAACATGATTTCCTTCTTGGACTGACGTTTCATGAAACAAGAAAATAACTAATGGAATAAATAAATCTTAAGCAAATCCCTTTGGATTTTATAGCTTCTTCAATCATCAGGACTTGGGATTTAAATAAGATATTTAATTTATGATATTCTAATATTTAAGGTGATTAGTTTGATAATAAATTAATCATTTAACTCTTGCTATTTTTCTTAGGCAAGGTGGGTAGTAGGTGGAGCGTGAAAAGCTAGGGTCGGTGGAAGATTAACGCGGAAAACTAAAGGGTGTTTTAAAAAAAAATTTGAAAAAAATTAATTTTTTATTTGATTTTTATTTTAAATTAAAAAAATTGTGTTTTTAGATCATTTTCAATGTGTTGGTGTCAAAATTTTTTTTAAAAATAATAATAATAAAAATATTATTTTGATGCACTTTTAAATGGAAAATATTTTAAATAATCAGCACGGAAAAATTATGTTTTTAGATCATTTTCAATGTGTTAATATAAAAAATATTTGATGTATTTTTGAATAAAAAATATTTTCAAAAACAAACTCAACTACATGAGTATATACATAGAGAATGAAAAGAGTGTGAAGCCTTTATCTTTGTAATTTATGAGGTTCTTACAGCTTATAAATCTTGTTTCTTAAAAGGGAGTTGAGGAGTTAGAAAGTAAATTTTTGGTGATATTAATAAGGATAAATATCATATCTTTTACTCAAATATTAATAAAAAGAAAAAATTGTAGGTTATAAGAGATTTTTATAATGCATTTTTGAAAATATAGTTAAAATTATTTAAAAAAAAATCAGCATAGACGTGTTGGGCTCAAGCGCACATCTTGAGCATGATAAGGGTTAAAAATAGACCAGGTGAGTTGCCTCGGAGCACAAGAGCCAGGTGCTATCCCAAAACACAACCAAGGCGCTAATCCCATGGACAATGCCTTGAGCTCATGATTTTTTGGGTTTTCCAGAGTTTTTTAACCGTTTAAATTTAGATTCTGGGCTTAACAAAAATATAGCACAAGTTCAAACAGCAATTAGCTAGGATCAATGTGTAATTATATGGTAGTAATTATGCTTACCAGCAGCGTAAGTGGCGATGAGGGAGATTCAAATATTGTTCTGTTTGTCAATAGAATGAAACTTACTATACATTATTCAATGTGTACAAGCTTTGCAGCCCTTTAAAGTTTAAACCACCCTGTTATGAGGGGAAACCAAGTTGCCTTTCCCCCCATGTTCGAGCCTAATATTTACTTATCTGCAGAGTTTTGCAAATCCATTAACTGAATCGTTACCTACAAATAATTTCTAGCTACTACACTATGAAAGCATATGTTCATTCAAATTTGAGCAAGGAAATTAAGTTCTGAAAAGAGAAACTAGGGATGAGTTAATTACTGTATTAACACATATTATTGGTGACCACTAGCAACAATGCAGCCTGTTGTTCTTGCTAGGACGCGTGATATCTAAACTAACATTGCTTCTGTGGTTCTGCTCGAGTGGGCGTGCTAGGTAACTCTAATGGGTCTGATAAGAAGGGGACTTGGGGATGGATTATCGTTTTCCAAAGACTTTGAAGCACCGAGACTGAGCTCTAGATCAGGCACCGTAACTTTTGGAGGCATTTCTTTTGATGAATTTGAAGGCTTTGGGAAGGGGTCATTCAGCAAAAATGGCGTGGAATGGTTGAGTGGAGCTAATTCATCAGAACAGTCTGATTTGACTCCTTGTTCATGATCATCGGAGTTGCTAATGCCTAGCAGAGGCAGAGTGCTGGTGTCACGGCGGTGTATGGTTGCGTGCTGAGAGCCAGATGTCTTGAAATATGCTGGGACTGGATAATCACTTTCCCTGGTTCTGCGAGAGCCATCAACTTGATGATGACTGGTGGTATTTATGCTGCTGCTGCTGCTGCTTCCACCCTATATATATATATACATGAAAGATCAGACGAAGTAAGACAAAATTATAACCCGTGTCAACTGCATAATTATATACATACATATATATATTATTTTGTTTACCATGTCGAAAAGGCTTGAACGTCGCCTCTTCTTGTTGAGGATTGCCTGGCGAAGAAAATATTTTTGAGCATGGCTGGCAACCTGAGTTGGAGTTCTTGTAGTCACAAAGTTTCGGGAGATGCCTCTCCAATCTCCCTTTCCTAGCTTCTCAAGTCCGATTAGAAATGCTCTGTGCTCCTCTTCTGTCCATGGAACTCCTACCATCCAGAAGTTACAAATATTCAATCCAAGTCATTAGATTCAAAAGTAGGGAGAGCATATACAGTAACCAAGATGAAATCAATTTATCAGACACGCAACAGAATACTGCGATATAAGTTACCTACTGAACAGATAAAGAAATTAATCAAAACAAAATTTTTCCTCTTCATAATTAATAATTAAAATGGTAACTGGGGAAATCAGAAGGATCCAAAACAACACACCCTTCTTTCTCGTTTGGACAGGACCTAGGAGAACGTCAGACAAATAGTCGACAGATGTTTTATCAGAGTTGTCATCAATGGAAACTCTAGATGAACACAAAGAAGATGATTGTGACGAGGATGAGGGTAAGCAGTCCACGCTGAAGCTCTTCTTCATGGCAGAAGAAGACGAAGATATGTCAAGTTGCACGCCAAAAAGCCTAAGACCACCAGCAACAGCTGCTCTGTGAGTGGTGCAGGTCCTTGAATTATGGCCTGTGTTCGAGCAATGAGAGCACTTCCTGCCCATTTTTACCCAGACAAAGCTCAACTTCCTAGACAGCCAGCCAGCACCCACGAATAGCAAACTCAGACAGAGAGAGAGTGAAAATATAAGCAATAGTTTGGTGGTATATATGATGATGAGGTAGGGATGTATGCACACCAAGAGAAAATGATTGGATGGACATAGTTTATTGTTGGATATTTTTCCAACTTGGGTTCTAAACAAACATCCCTACCTCTGTCTCTATGTATAAGGTTATCTTATATGTTTATCTTCGAGCCCTGGAGTTGCTAATATAATGGTCATTGAACACTTGTATAGTCATTAACTTTAGGGTTAGTAGGATTAGTCGAGGTGCACGTAAACTAGCTTGGACACTCATGTTAATAAAAAAAAAAAACTTATTATATACATGATATTTTTATTTTTCTTGGAGAATGTATTTTGATACTTTACATTAATGGATGGTACCGTCCATATTATATTAGTATGTGATAAAACAATATTTTAGTAGATTTATTCTTTATATATCTTATACTATTTGATAGTTAGTGAACAGAAATACAGCAATTTTCTTTTCTTTTTAATCATGCCTATAGTTTTTCTTTTACCACCATCCTCCATTAATATCATGAAGGGTGGGACAGCTAGATGACTCGAAATTAACGAGGAAGAAAAGAAAAATATATTTTTTTTCAAAAACAATATTGAAAGATGATCCACAACCTACACGACTTTCATGGGAATTCTCTCACAAACTGTGTCATATAATGTTGCGGGAGACTTCGGAGAGAGTTTACATGAAGTTGAATAATCGGTGGACGAACAGCCTTAAACTTTGAACGTTGCATTTGGTGGGCAACGAGGAATTGCTACTATTAAAAGTTTATTAAACTGAGAATATTAAAAAAAAAATTATTTGTTATTTAGTGCTAGCAGTGTGATTTGATTATTATTTCATAAGCTTATTTAATTTCTTATTCTTGATGGCATTAATAAGAATAAAACCAAAAACTTCAATAAATACAACTTTTCATTCACCCTTATAGTATATATATACATAGATAGAAAAAAAAAAAACAAGGGAGTTTATAACCAAAAAAAATTATTAAATTGTATTTTGTATTGCTGGTGTGCTATAGATTTTATGATTCAATTTAATTGATATTACTTAAAATCTAAGTTGGATGGTTCTAAACATTCATCGAGGTTAGACTATAAAACCTAGAGTTCTGTATGAACTGATTTTCTGTTTGAATGTTTATTCATCAATAATAAGCACCTAGGATTTTGTAGGAACCGGTAATATGAACTGGTCGGGTGTTTTAAGTTTCAAATACAAAATAAGGGCTATAAATGGGTAGTTTGTTTTTAGAAACATATCCATAGCTTGTCTAATTGCAAAAGTAGAAAAGAATGTGAACATGTTAGAGATACAAGCTATTTTAAGAGTAAACTACTACAAAAATTGATTAATTATATTTTAAATTGAGCGAATAAAAAACCAATAAATCAGTTTGCTGCATTAAAAAAGTCCGGCACAACAGGCGGGCAAGGTAACTCGTATAAGCTATTTTAAAAGTAAACTACTACAAAAATCATCAATCATTGGTCATACTCTAATTTTTTATTCTAGAACAAATAGGTATTCAATCTCATTCTTACTATACTTAAATATCTTTAAATTCTATTAAGTGTTGTATAGTGAGAGAGTTTGGTGTGAAAACGAAATCATTCTTGTAAACCTTCGAGAGTGAAGAACAACCTCGTAGTATTGTTGAGGAAATTCCACTAATGGGAAAATCTCTACGGGGGGGCAGATTGCAACTATAGACCATTGGATTGATCATTGTCTCATCCTATATTTTCAAGTTTGTATTCTATCAAGAACTATTGTAAATTGATTTTTCTTTTATATATTGATTTACATGTCATTTTTTTTAATCTCTTATAGAAACAAGATCATTGGGGGGGGGGGGGGGGGGGGGGGGGGACAACTTCATGGTAGTTTGCAGTATACCATTGCCCGCCAAGGTTTGATAAATATGGATTTTTTGGGGTGAGTCAACAAATATTAATAATTTTACCCCCCCACACACAAATATGTTAATAATTCTATCAAAGATTCTCACCTGAATCTTGATTAATAAAATATTTCGGCAGGAACAAAAAAACAATTCAACTGTTTGACATCAAATTCTGATTAATAAACACCATGTCATCAATAGAATAAGGGACTAAATACAAGGAAGAGAACAAGATATTCCTCAACTTAATACAGAAAACATGGATGGAGACAGTGACATAATATGTTGGACACAGTCAAGAGATATTTTCCCCAACTTGCTGTTATCTCACTTATCCTTAATATTAATAAATATCCTGAGGAACATATCCCTCGTTGAGGAATTAACCTTGTGGAAAACTATATACAATCAAATATCAGGTTATTACTTACTTTTCCTAGGCCATTTTTGTTGACGAAATCAAATATATAAAGAAGAAAGGATGAATCGGGTTGTTATTATTTTTATCTTGTAATTTAGATTATTGATTTAATCGGGCTTAATAAACCCATCTATTTAATAATATGATTTAAAAAAAAAATGTTGAAGTACCACACACAATGAGCATTGAATCCAAAATAAATAATAGCACATACTCGTATAAATACAAATTTATCGCATTTTTTTATTTACTTTATATTACTTTAAAAAAATCGTTTTATATTACATTTATATATATATATATATATATATATATATATATATATATTGTTTTTAAATATTTAATGAATATAATATTAAAATATAATTAATAATTCAAGTAAATTAGACACTTGTTTTTATTCTCCCACCAAACTACTTGTAATTTCATCACGAACTATAAATCCATACGTGAAGGCCTCTGCGATCTCGGAACAACATATAGTAAAATATTATCTAAAACAAAATTAGGATTGCAAGGCAAAAATTATATTGTGATCTCTTTTTAATATATTTATTTATATTAATTAATTTTTAGATTATTATAATATTAAAAATATATTATTTTATAAAAAAAATATAATAAATAATAAACTAAAAAACCCCAGCCCCCCAGACAAAACGCACCCCCCCACCCCCACCCCCCTCCTCACGAAACACACAAAAAACAGCAATTTGTTGTTTTCCGTGAAACACAAGTTTTACAATTTTTTAGATGGGACTCACATGATTTTTTTCAACTTATCTACATTAACCAAACAATCAAAATAACAATTTTCTCTACAGCACCGGTCACACCTCACTCTCAAACACCCTCATAAACTGTTACACGCTTTCCAATTACATATACCTCTGAATACCATTTCATATTTCATATAACTAGATGTTTTGAAGTGTAGTTAAGGTTGTTTTTAAAAGTATTTTTTTGTTAAAAAATGCATCAAAATAACATCAGTATATCAAGATGATTTAAAAACACCAAAAAAAATGTTAAATTAAAGTAAAAAATAAAAACAAAAAATTTTCATTTTTTTCAAAAACGTTTTCCAAATATATTCCCAAATATCCCTGTAATTTGCTTTTTTGTGGTTTCAATTTTGAGTTTTGTTATTGTTAATATGATAATCACTGAACATTTACTTAATTATTAATTTTAAAATCCATAAAATTAATCAAGTGCTCACAAACTAATTCTAACAACTACATTAATTAAAAAAAATTAGATGGGAACAAGCACGCGCGCACGTACTCTCAAACTCACCATTGGCTGCTAATGTTAAAGCAAAAGCATCGTCCTCGCTTCTGATATGCACTTTGTATCAAATCTTTTTAGCCGTGAATGAACGGTACATTTTACGTTACTCCAGCCGGAATCATGATGGACAGTGCTCCGGCAGCAGCCTCCATGTTATAAAATTAAGCACTTGTGCCTCTCCGGCTGAGTTACATGCAGGTTTCGTATTACATGCAGCAGCCTATACTTTTGGTCCGAAACAATGTTTAATAAACGCTGCTTTACATGATACAAATTGTATACTTTTAAATTTGGAAGGAGAAAAAAATATTGTTTTCATTTTGGATTTAAGCCGTGCACCCTACCTATAAGGAAAAAAACACAAAATAATTTATTATAGGGTTCATTATTTTCTTAAATAAACATATAATCTTTAAAATGTAATAAGAAATTATCAAAATAATGTTTTTACTAATACAACTTTTAGCTCATATCTAATAAATATAGATATATTAAACTAAGAAAAACCAATCAAGTCTAAAAATGTATGAGATGGAAAAAGGGAATAAAAGATTAAAGAAAGAGTTATACCGTGTGAGTTAAATATGGTAGCGGTAAACATAAAATAATATAGATTGTAATAGTGTAAATATTATTTTGCTCCTCAGTACGTTAAAATTTAATTCTTGACCTCAAGAGTATTTTTTACTTTTTCATGAGACAGGTTGATATTTTCTTATTGTTTGGGGTATTTGTGTTTTTTTTTTTAATTTTTTTGCACAATCAAACTACAATTTTAATGAACAACGTTGAGTGGGCAAGGGTATTTTTGATTTTTTAATTTGTTAATGAACAACAAAATAATTGTTATACTCTTTAATAAGATAAAATGTAAGAGTTCAGTTGAGGGTATTTATGGTTTTTCATCGTTTAATGCATAATGAAATTAAGAATGAATCCTCTGAAACAACAAAATTGAAGAGTTGGCTCTAGGTTATATTCGTATTTTCACATGCATTTTCTTCTTTTATAAGGAAAAGCTGCAGGCGCGCCAGTAGGTTTCTTCCGTCCAATCCTTTCAGAGGGCGTGTGTGGCGTATGGTGGTGGTGAAGATCGGTTTCAATTTTGTTCTTCAATTGAAATTGATGATTTATATGATTTTTTATTTCAACCCTTATTCTTTTAATTTTTGGTTTGTGCTGAATTGCTTTAATTTTTTAACTCCCAAAGTGTTGATTTGTTTTTAATTTTTTTCTTCAATTGAAATTGATCATATATATAATTTTTCATTTCAGCTCTTAATCTTTTGATTTTTGGTATGTTTTTCATTTCTTTAATTTTTTCTGTCTCAAGATTTTGATTTGTTTCAATTTTATCCTTCAATTAAAATGGACAGTATATATTGTTTTATTCATTTCAGCCCTTATTTTTCTTTTTTTTTGTTTTAATTTTTTTAACTTTTTCGATCCTTCTAGGGTAGTCGCTACTTTTTGTTCATGTTTATGCTATTCTACTCTTTCTTTTGGTTTTTTAATTTTTATCATTTTTTTGTTGGGATTTTATTTTTATTTAATTTCATCCTAAAATTTAAATTTATGTTAATAATCTAAAATTGACATTTTTTTTCTTTGCTCGTTTTTTATTTTTATTTTTTCTTCAAATCAAATGATTTTTTCCTGATATTATTTATTTTAGTTTTTTTTTTTTAATCTCCAATTTTTTGTTTGCTCTGTGAAACTCCAATTTTTTGTTTTATTCTTGGAGATAATTCTATAGTTTTCATTGTTTATATAATAATAGTGATCATTTCAATGATTGTTTTTTTATTATTAATATTTTCTTTCTTGCTCATTTTTTAAAGATTTTTTTTCTTTGAGATAATTTAATAATTTTCATTGTTTAAACAGTGATAATGATTGTAATTTTAGTTGTTATAATCATGATAATAATAATAATAATAATAATAATAGTATTACTAATAATAATAATAATAACAGTAATAATTCATTATAATAGTTATGGTTCTTAAATTAACAATAACTCATAAAATAATATTAAAGATATCAACAATAAATAAAAAACAATTATCATAATTATATTCATAATGTTAATGGTATTTATATTAGGCTGTCTTTTTTTTCTCTTTTGTTAAATTTTTAAGTATTTTTAGTTTGTTTTTAATCCCTTCAATCTTTTTGGTCCTAAGGTTTTGGTTTGTTTCAATTTTATCCTTTAATTTAAATTGATCATATATTTTGTTATTTATTTCAACCCTTATTCTTTTAATTTTTTTTAATTCCTTTAATTGGTTTTAGTCTTTCTACGATAGTCACTATTTTTTATTGTGTATCTATAACTATATTCTTAGTTTTGATTTTTTTTAATCATTTTGTCTTTTGTTAGGGTTTTATTTTTTCATTCCATATTTATCTAAAAACACTTTCATTCCTATAGTTGTTTGATGTTGATGTGTTTTAATTTTATCCTTCAATTGATATTGATTATATATTTTATTTTTTTCA
Source organism: Salix caprea (assembly GCA_964035475.1). Taxonomy (NCBI): domain Eukaryota; kingdom Viridiplantae; phylum Streptophyta; class Magnoliopsida; order Malpighiales; family Salicaceae; genus Salix; species Salix caprea. The sequence continues at coordinate 10,170,684 of OZ037751.1, read as the reverse complement.
TTTTGGCCTTTTTTTGCTTTGATTCCTTAAATTTTTTCGGTCCTTCTCGACAGTTCGTATTTTTTATTTATATTTATGTATCTATATTCTTAGTTTTAGTTTTTAATTTTTATTATTTTCTCTTTTATTGGAGTTTTATTTTTCTTCAATTTAGTCATGAAAGTTTAATTTATGATGATAATCATGTAAAATTGACATTTCTTTTTTGTAACAATAATATGCCAAAAATACAACATCGAATGATAACTTACTTAGGCTACTATTCTTCTTCTTCTTCTTCTTATTATTATTATTATTATTATTATTATTATTATTGTTATTAATATTATTATTATTATTATGTTTAAAGGTAAACAATGAAAATAGTTTTTTACAAAATCAAACAAAGAAAATAATTTTTGGACAAAATCAAAAGTATTTTTTTTTTCATTTTGGTACTTATTATTTTAATTTTTGGTGTAGTTTCAATACTTTAATTTTTTTTATGCTTCTTATATGGTCTTTAATTTATGTATGCATGATTTTAGTTTTGGTTTTTAATTTTTATCATTTTCTTTTTTCTTGAGGCTTTATTTTTATTCAATTTAATCTTGAAATTATGGTGATCATTTTAAATTTGATGGTCCTTATTTTTTTTCCTTATTTATGTATTCTTGCCTTTTATTTTTGTTTTTTTAATTCTTCAAGATAATTTGATAGTTTTATTATAATCCAAACAATTATAATAATGATATTTATAATAATAATATTAATAATTTTGCTTTTGTCCTTTAATTATTTTCATTTTTTCTTCCAATCAAATAATTTTTTTTTACGCTGCTAATATTATTTTTAGTTTTGCCTTCAATCATAATAATAACAATATGAAAATTGGATTTAGAAATTTATAGCAATCAATCAGTTTGCTACAGGAAACAAATAACTCATCTTTAGTTGATCTTATCAATTACAGTTTGATTATCTATGAATTAAATATTTACTCAAGCAGTTAAAGCAGACCCAACAATTAATAAGTTTGCTACCATAAGCAAATAACTCATCTTTAATGGATTTTATCAATTATCTGCTCATAAATTTATTGGTGCAGTTGTCTTTAATTTTTTATCGTATTTCTGTAAAATTGTATTACTTCACATTATTATTAAACATAGAAAATTTTTTATAAATATTTTTTTAACATTACTTAACAAATTTTTTGTCCAAACTAATTACGGATGCCATTTTTTTTACATCTTAAAAACTTTTGTTCTCCCTGTGGCAAAGCATAGAGCAAATGACTTGTAATGAGTAAAACATATCAATGAATGAGAAAAAGAAAGTAACTAAAATAGGTTAGAAAAGTTCTTACCCATTCCCCAACAAATCCTAATATAATAGGAGTAAATTTGTGGAGGGTTATGCATTTGAAAACCAAGCTCAAGAAAAAAAAAAGATATTAAAAAATTAAAACAACCTAAAAATACAAAAAGAGGGAAGAGATAACAACCCTAAGAGCATTGTTATCTCTCTCTTCCACCATGTCTAACACTTCTCTTATTAGCCATCACCACATCTATATTAGCCCTTTTGTCTCTAGCAAAACCATAACATTTCATATCGCACCACTAACACAAAAATCATCTTTATTCTCGAAACCATCTTCATCATTGTCTTTCTTCTCCTTTCATCACTAACTAACTAGTCTTCATGTCATTAAATCATTGGACATTTGCCCGTCCTCAAAAAGGATCATAGAAGTTATGATCTTAGCTCAAATAAACCCTACAAAGTTCAAGATTTCCTAACAAATCTATTTTAATGCAAAATAATTTTTTAGGGAACCAACATCCTAAAAGCATATTATAGCTATTACATGAGAGGTGAGTGACCAACTCTTGTATAGATAGTATGAAGGTTTGCAAGGATTGGTTGGAGCATAGTATGACTATTATTACCTAATAAACTCTCAACTTATAGTTGGATATTTTATGATTTTAAGCCATAACTAAAAACCAGTGTTTGTACGAACATTACCTAAAGATTATGTGTCCATTTCAACTTTGGATAATTGCTTCAAGGTTAGGTTGTTGCACATCATAAGGTATTCAAGTGTCTTCTGTCTTTTAATGGTAATCCACACAAATTACTAGTGAGAAATATCATAAATCATTTAAGAATGAATGTCTTGTTATACATTTAAGTGCTAGCTTTGTTTTTGTAAAGGTGTTTATATATTGTATTGTTGTATTGTAATCTAATGTATAAGAAATAAAAGGCATGGTATTTTATTTATAGAGAAATATAAACACCCTTTAAAAATTATATCACATATATTATTTTAGGATAATTTTAAAATTTATCAATCAAGTTCCTACTTGATTTTTTTATGTCTAAAATTATAATTCATTGTATTAATTACATTCTAGTCTTTAATTTCTAAAAATTATTTACAATTAAGTCACACTTGATTAATCATCTCATTTTAATTTTTAACCAATAGTTCTTGTATGTGTGACCCATTAGATTCTTTAATATGTTGGCTCAAATATAAATTATAATCCTAAATAAATAAAATAATTAAATTTATTATCAATTAAATAATTGATTGATTTATATTTAAAGATCAAGTACAGTATCTAGCAATATGTCATGATCTTGAAAATATTAGGAAAGTTATGTTTGACTTAACCATTTAGTGACCAATTTTTTAATATAATAATTATTATTTCATCAAGAATATTTGGATTTAGAACATAATAGCATGAAGTATATATGTTTTGTTAAATCAGATTTCAAACTCTTTTCAAATCTTTTGGCCAAGGATTTTACAATTAAAGCTATTTGAGAATAGATATAGTATATTTCCTAATTCATTTACAGTAATGAATCTTTTAGTGATTTCTCAAATACCATTATACAGTTTTTTTTATATCTAGTATATGTATGTTGTTTACTCTTAATTAGGATAGCTTGTGATTAAGAAGAAAGTATAACACTCTTTATATAAGATAATCCAGTATTTGCAAGTCTAAGTATCACTTATACAACTATCACGTGATCTTTTTCATAAATATATATGATCTCTCCATGTGGAATTTTCTTGCGAGTCAGTTCAATGTACATATCATTAACAAGCATGTACATATTAGTTTAAGGTTTCTATCATACCTTAGTTTATGAGAGTAATTGTTTCCTTTTATAAAAAAAAAAAAATTAACATGCATCAATCTTAAACACTAATTAATTTTCAATTTTAATAAAACAGTGATGAAAAAAATTAGAAATAATATTTTAATGCAATAAAAATCTCACCTGAAACTAATATGTGCGTGTTTGTCACATGACATGTACAATGAATTAACCAGCAAGAAAAATCCACATGGAGAGATCACTTGTCCATGAAAAGACTCATATGATAGTTGTGAAGTGATCCTTAGACTTAAGATTAATTAATTATCTTATATAAAGAGTGTTAAACTTTGATCCTTACCAAACATTGTGCTAACAAATGAGCAGATATTGGATATAACATAAACTATATAAAAATATTTAAGTAATGAAAAGAGGATTCATCAACTTCTGTGAATTAGGAAAAATTGTTATATATTCAATTTGTTCGTAAATAGTATTGATTATAGAACTATTGGCCAAGATGAAATGAGTTTTGAAAAGAGCTTTAAAATCTTATTTAAATAAATGTTAAGTACTAACATAATTTAAAAAAGCAGACATACTCCATGTTATAATATCTAAATTGATATATTTATGATGAAGGGATAATAATTACACGGAAAATGATCACTAAAAAATTAAGTCAAAATACTTGTGACTTTCATAATATTTGAGAGATCATGACAAGCTAAAATTAGATGATTAATCAAGTGTGACTTGATTTTTAATAAAATTTAAAAATAGAATGTAATTAATACAAAGAATTACAATTCTAGACCTAAACATAATCAAGTAAGGACTTAATTGAATAAGTATTTAAAATTAGCTTGAAATAATATATGTGATATTATTTAAGGAGAAAACTGATATTTTTTTCCATTTGTTGGGTTTCTACATTTCCATATAAATAGAAGTTTATGCCTTTTTTTTCTTATGAGTAGAGTATAGTACATAAACATCTAAAACACAAAAAATATAGGTAGCACTCTAAGGTATAGTAATCACTCTCTCCTAAAAAGATTTAGGAGATTTCTTATTAGCGGTCCATATGGATTATCCTTAGAGATCAAATGCTTAGATTGCTTGTGGTTTGCGACAACTTAGTCTTGAAATAATTATTCGAAACTAAAAAAAAATCATCTGATATCTAAAAATTCCTAGGTTTGTCTAAAATGATTCCTAAAACTCCTAAAAAATTTAATTTACTATTTTTTCTACGTGTGTTTCAGGATATTCAACGACAATATAATAGGTGTTGTAGGGATATGCATGGTCAACACTTCATGTATGGCTTTTTTATATCTGATTGATTGATACTTAAAGCATATGCCAGCAATATATTGGCAAAGATAAGTGTTCTGAGAATGGAGTGGTTGAAGTTGGTACCCAACAGGATAATCAGCAATATAACTTTAGAGTGACAGAAAAAATATATGGTGGATCAGTAGTTGTAAAATAGAACACGTTTATGCACAGTAGTGATAAAAGTTGTGCTGCTTAATGGAAGGCCTGGATGAGTAGAAGATTGCTAAATGGGCGGCTAGAATTACCTCTGCAGAAGGTGCCGCACATCCTTTGGCCTTGATTCATCTGTAGCATGAGGACAAGTGGTTGGTCGTTGAATTTCCGACAAAGCTAGGCAAATATCCTTGAGTTTTTCGTGAGAATGTTCGCTTTTTGGGAGGAAAAAAATTAGAAGAGCAAGAAAAATCTAAATTATGTGGAAAAGTCAAAGTTAAAGAAAATTCTAAATGGAAGGGAAAAAACTCCATTAAGGACATGGTAGATGAACATGGGTAAGAGAGGACATCCGAGGAATATCAAAATCGATCAACAAAATAGAAAAAGAAAAAGAAGCAAAAGCACTAACCAGACTAATGAACATGAACAAGAGTAGTACCTCATTCAGCACCGATCCACGTTGACAACAATTTAATTACACGAAATAGTTAAAGCTGCCTTGCAGAAATGATGAGAAGCATGAAAAGGCCAAAGTTGTCGCAAGACCGCAAGCAAAACATGATCTGAAAGATTTTATATATATAAATAAATATTGAAATCCCTTTTAACCAAAAATAAATATTAATAGTTAACTATAGTTCATTTGCGTGGAAAAAGGGGTCAAGGACGAGCATGGTTATATAAAAAGGTCATATCCTTCGCCACGGCCAACAGCACTACATGTATTAAGTTACTGTCAGAGTTGGGGGTGAGCAAAAAAACTGGTTAATCGATTAAACCGAGAAAACCGAAAAAAAACCCAATTAAATCAATTTAAATTTTTTGAAAAATACCCGGTTCGGTCTCGGTTTTGTAAGGCAAAAACCGAATTTAACCAAACCGGTTTGGTTAAAAATGTTAATATAAAATTAAATCACACTTTCTCTTCTCTCATTTCTTTCCTAACCCTAACCCTCTCCCTCTCCCTCTCCCAGCCAGCCGCCCCCTCTCCCAGTCTCCCTCTATGGCAGCCAGTCGCGCCCTCTCCCTTTCTCCCTCCCCCGGCAGGAAGGCGCCCTAGATCTGCCACTTCGTATCGTGCGAGCAGGAGTGGAAAGGGAGCAATCAGAGAAATCATCACTGACTTCATCCACTTTTTTTCTCTTCAATATCTTCAAGGAAGAAGATGATGACGAGGAGTATGGAGCAACTCCAGTCATTGTTTATGAGTCTTTAGATTGATTATTTGCTTTGTACCCAAGGTGTTTAATGTTTTGTTCTGTTCCTTTGTTTTCTTATTTTTCTTCGGTGCTATAAGAGAGTTGCAGTGGTTGTGGTCCTTGGAGATATAATATATCAAAAGAGTTGATATTGTTTGATGCAAATTGTTGCATTATCTTGCATTTGCATTCTCACTGTTCTTGCGATGGTTTTTTCTCTTTAATCGAAAAGTCCACTGGAAAGCCCATTGAAAAGCCCATCAGAATGCCCATCAGATGGCCCAAAAACCAAATTCAGTTTTTTTAAGTTTTTAATCATAAAAACCGAACCAAACCGAACATGGTCGGTTTTTACTAGGTTCGGTTCGGTTTTTTAAAAAAACAAAATAGAATTTTTAGTTTGGTTATTTTTTTTGATAAAAACCGAATCGAACCGAAAATACTCACCCCTAGTCAGAGTGCAGGTGTTACCTGCAAGAGGAGACCCGAACAACAATTCATGCAGGTTCTAGTTTCGGCACATGACAACATAATATTTAATATAAGCTTAAGTGAATTATGATGCATCATCCCCAAAGCAGTAACTTGCATCCCCTTCCATGAAGATTGTCAATACCGTTCTAGTCGTCGTTCCGGTTTTTTTCTTGGTACCGAACATTTCAGTTTCAAAGCATTTCAGCGTACCTTTTCGAGGTTGTACTGTTCATATATAATTAATTAAGTTATATATATATATATATATATATATATATATTAAAATATTAATTTAACAAGCATAATTAAAATTCAAAATAATTTAACTTTAAATTATACTATACAAACACAAAGTCAAATAAACATAATCTAAAAATTATAAACACAATCATAAGTTAATCAAAATAAGGAGGATTTTAAGCCCGGAACGGTACCGAAATTTTCCGGCCAGTATGTAGCCGGTATTTCCAGAACGGACCGGAATTAAAACTGAGACGAAAATAATGTTGTTTTGTCATGATTTTTTTAACAGTACGGAATATTCCGACCGTTCCAGCCGGAACAAAACGGTATTGACAACCCTGACTTCCACCAAGGATTGACATCCCACAAGTCTGCTTCTTCTTCAAAAGGAAAAATTACTATTACAGCTTCGGACTCTTAAAAAGGGCATAAATTCACTTCACTTCACAAAACAAAAGCTACCTCAAACAGCCTCCCATTGCAGAAAGAAAAGGAAAAACACTAATTTCTCCTGTAAAATTCCTAAATTTGTACCATCAAACCATATGATCTATAAAAGCGTGCAACAGCAAGTTTTCTCTATTAATCAGGAAGAATCGGTGAGCTTCTTCAAATAATGCATAACTTCAAAGTCTTAACCACTCAATATGATCAGAATACCTCGTGGTGTCAAACAGATCACAAACATGCTTCCTTTAGAAAAATACATAAAATTCTTCTTCAGTGTACTCTGCATAATATTCTGAACCTGCACCTTCTCCGTGGTACATTTAAAATCTACAGATATCTTTCAAGACGTCCTCCATATTACAGGCTAATACCTTAAGAAGCTCAACACTGTTCTCTGTTTTATACTAAAATCAAGTGTATACCAGCTTGAGAGTACAACAGTTGTTAATCTGCAAAGGTAAGATGTCCAAACAATTCATTTACTGCAAAAATAAAAGTGTGATGCTACATTAAAAGACCTTGATATTTAACTTGAATACCAAGAGGACATTGCAGTGTTTAGACTGTTTGTTACGAAATTCATTCTGGTCCAAGTCAGCAAAGATATGGATAGTGGATATTTACTTTTGTTTTTACAAAGAAAACATATTTCATGAAGAGAGAAATCCTTTCGATGGAAAAAAGGGGTTAGAAACTCACAAACAAAAGGGTTCAAGAGCCACTGATTCAAGAGCCACTGAAATATCTGAACTTGCATATTCCACGGCGATTTTGAGCAAAAGAATCACGAAGAGACTGTATCATGGTACATACAACAGGTATCTTACCCAGTTCTTTGTCCTCTTCCTGTACAATTCATTATGTTTAATTAAGTATTACAGTGAAATATCTCATGAGTGCTTGCATATGCAGGGAGAGAGGCAGGGAGAGAGGTAATACCACTTTGGTAATGCGTTCTTCAAAACTTGTAGAATTCGAATCAACAGGCATGAATATGTTTCTGTAAGCTGTTCTCAAACTCTTAATCTAGATCATGGACCAAAAATATACAGTTTATTCATTAATGTGACAGAAAAATGAAGGGGGTGTAGAATTATTTCAGAATATTAAGCCAGTAAAGATGTCAGTGAAAAAAAAAAGGAAATACAAGGTTCATTATTCAGAAAAGAAGAATTCACCAAATCTATATTTTAAATGGTTAAGAATAAATGTCAAAGGATTCCAAATGACAGCCTGGCACGTCCTCAAACAACAATAGGCATGCATCAAATTAAATGAGCGAAGAAGCTCTCCTTAGTGCCACAATTTATAATTCTTGGATGCCAAAGCACCCATAAAGTATATATAAGCCAATTTGATCAACTATTTTATATAATAGCATAAATATAGCATGGGAGCTCAAGTGTCTAACCATAAAACATTGGCCAACGCACCAACTCTACGTTTAAAGTGAATGGAATAGAGTGAATGATGAAGGAAATGAGAAGATTAATACTGTGCCCAATTATTTAACAATTTACGTTATTGCTTTGATGATTTTGGAGTCAATTCCATTAAGCCATGACAATTATTGATTCAAACACTTCCGTTAATAATATCCAAGTAGATATTTTTACTTTCTATATTTGAAGTAGAGTGGAGAAGGATGCAAGGAAATAAGGTGAAATTTGTAGCAGCAAATCACAACATTAATAAATAAAATTATAGACAGCACTATGTGTGTTAGAAAGGTTCATGGGGACTTTCAAGAATGAAAGGTGCAAAAATTATATACAGAAGAATGGGAAGAAGAAAAAAGAGTCAAGCTTTATTAGAGGAACGGAGAAATTTGTTAAAGAACAATGGTATATAGAATCCCCAAAAACAATGAATGAATTAACTAACTAAAAGCAACCAAAAAAATGTTTTACATTTTGGAAGTCACATGGTTGCACCTTGATTAGATGGATGCAGAATCAGTCCTGCTATCAAAAGCATTCAGTGCAAATTGGTAGCTGAAAAGTGCTGTGATCATTAATGAAATTGGACAAGAAGAGCGTGGATGCAGAATGCAGGATGCAATATGGTGATTGGTATAAAAATTGGAGTGAAGCGAGGTGATGGGAAACAAAAGATGCAAATAAATGCAACTGCTTTGGAACTGGAATTTTGTTGTTCACTCAAAAATGGCTGACAAAGTTATGGAGAAGTAAGTTTTGTGTGTTACCCACCAGGATGAAGGTGCACTTTTTGGTGGTTTTAGACTCAATCTTGCCATCAATAATTATTGGCTGAAGAGTGAGGCAATCAGATGATGACCAAAATTGTTACAGAAAAGTGCAGCAATCACGACAATAATTACACAAAAGAGAACTTTGCCTGTTACACTATATGTATACCATACAACTACCATAATTCAGATCAGACATTTGTCACAACATCCATCTATGCAAAATATGACTGTGTGCACATGCATGCACAAGTGCATATTGTTCTGATTGGAGTTGGATTTACATCAAGTAAACCACATCCAAGAATCCATTGGAATTTGTAAATCACACAAAAATTTTGAAAGTATTTTTTACATTAAAAGTAGGTTATCTGTAAGCTTAACTAAAGCCATCAAAATGAAAGTTCAATTAATTCCAACCTCTGTGGCTGTGAATTCATGACGCCGGAGACCTTCCAAATTCAAACCGCGAAGCTCAGCTCTTTCTCCAGCCACCATCGTGTACTTTGGGACATCTTGTGAAACCTTCAGGCATATGATATAAGTAAATAGCATAAAAAATCCGTGTTGGTTATATAGATAGACTACTAAAGGCATGCTCAGGCAGGTACTCCATGAAGCTAGGGCATGGTTATGCAACAAGGAAATCAGAATTTTAGCATTGCTTGGCTGTATCAGACACTATATGTATCAAGATCATTGATCAGACATTCACTACATTTCCATGTTGGACAACCAACATCCATGTTAGGTTCCCTTCTACACAAGAAGGCTTACAAAATGATAATTAAAACCAAGATAAAAGGAAAAGATCATACCACTGATCCACCACCAACAAAAGAAAAGGAACCAATATGGCAAAATTGATGAACAACAATGGCTCCAGCAGTGTGAGTGTAATCCTACATGTGCAGCACTTGAATCAAGCATGACATATAGGATATAACTATAAAGAATGAGGTTATCAGCCCTGACCATAATGTCTGAAGACAAGAACTTACTTCCACAACAACATGGCCTGCTAGAAGAGTACTGTTAGCAAAAATGTTATTGTTGCCAATCTTGCAGTCATGAGCAATATGACAGGAGCCCATGATAAGATTGTTATCACCAATAACCTGCATATAAAATACTATTCAAAACATGAACAATTTAAACTTCACATAAGCATAACCATTTTGCATAATATACTACTAGCATCATTGCCGAACCGTTTTATCACTTGATTTTGAAGATCGGTGAATTGAAGTATGTTCTCTAATCTCATTATTGTCTCCAATGAGAAGAAAACATTCATCCCCTGGCTAAATCCATAAAAAAAAAATACAGTAACTATCTTGTTCAAAAAACAGTGAATGCCCATTTAAAATTCGAACTTGAGCATCTATATATGTGCAAGTATATCCATGGTGATCAATATTGTACAAAAATGCTACAGTTATGACAAAAAAAAGAGTCGATGAAGACCAAACAGAAATATAGCAATATCTTCAGTGTCTGCAATTTTGTCTTAATAAGACAGCAGCACTGTACCAGTCTAATCTAACTCAAAAGTTATTAAGATCAAACGCCAGATAACAAGATAGGATAATAATACATAGATGCCGATATACAATGTTCATTATTACAAGATTACTTTATTAATCCAAGTGATTGAGCTTCTTCTTTTCTTTTCTTAAAAAGAAACAAGACACAACAATCACGACATAAAATTTCCATAACAAGCAGCATTGACAGAGTTGTATGACAGCTTTTTGATCAGCAAGCAAAGGGGACAGAGAACAGCTAAAGGATAAAGTCATTCATAATAACATAAACATTGCAGTAACAAGTTATGGAAGTAATGGTCCAGCAAAGAGTACTTCTACATAAAAAAATAAGATCATAGTTTGTACATGTAATGTAATATACAGGCATATCCATAATCATAAACACAAAGCAAAAGATAGATGTTAAGAAAGTAGCAGTCCTAAATAAAAAAAAATTAAGGTCACTAAATGTCTAAGAAAAATAATGACTTGCTTCACAAAATTATTTTGGTGATAAAATGAAATTCCACTGATATCATAAAATTAGCAGGAAAATGAACCTTGTATTTCAAATCTTGGCATTTGACACCGATGACAGCATGATGGCCGATAACATTACTGCGTCCCAAAACTGTACGCCCAGGAAGATGATCACCAACCACAGCACCACTGCCTAACACACAATTTAGTGCTTCTTTTTTTCAAAAACAAATATATATCCACATAGTAACATTAATTAATCAGTGATTGGTGAAGTGAACTGACGGCATCAAAAGACAGTGATCCCCAATCTCGGTATTTCCGAAAACATGGCTACCAGGATATAATCGACATCCATTTCCAAGCTTTACTGAAGACCCGATTGTGCAATATGGACCAATTGAAACACCCTACACAAATAATAACAATAACAATAATTATAATAATTTGTTTGCAGAACTAAAATAACAAAAAGAAAAGAAAAGTAGCAGAAGTATCAGTATGCTTCATTAATGAGATTGTTTACGTGGCCCGTGATAGCGTTAGGGTGGACGTCGGCGGAGGGGTGAATGAAGTTAGGGTTTGCGTCTGCGGTGGCGTTAGTCTCGTTTGAACAATCAGAATCAGCATCTGCATCTGCTTCTACGATCACAAACCAAAAGGAATTCAACTAAGTTGTTGTACAGTAGAGTAAGAGTATAATATTAATTAAATTGAAGAAGAGAGACATCACATGTGAGTGTTGTTGTGGAGAAGAACAACTGTAGGATAGAGGGTGAAGCACTACGTCTGCTGCTGCTGCGAGCACAGTCAGATAGTGGATTGCAGATTTTTATTTTTATTTTGGGTTTGATTTTGAGCAAGATGGAATTTATGGCTGCTGCCATCGATGACGATGATGAACTGGATACGTTCGGAGGGAAATTAGGAGTACAATTCTGCCACTCCTTTTTTAAATTTCCACGAGTGAATTATTAATTAATTCCTTTATATTTAAACAATAATTAATTTATCCCTTTTATTTTTGGATTTATTTGGTCTTTTTTTTCTATTTTATTTACTTTTTATGAAATAGAGAAGAAAAAAGGACATTTAAAAAATAATAATAATAAATTAATCATGATCAACACTAGGATTAATAAATCATATTTTGATATAAAAAAAAGCTAATTAATTTAATTTCAAAAAGTTTTGCTTAGAACTTGTTTGGCATTGCGTTTCAAAAATAATTTTAAAAAATTTTGAAAATCTTTTATTTTTATTTTTTATTTTAAATTATATTTTTTAATATTTTTATATCATTTTCTTTGTTGATATTAAAAATAATTAAAAAAAAAATTATTTTGATGCATTTCTAAACGAAAAATACTTTCAAAAATAACCCTAAAACACTTAGTTCGTCACTACACATATGATATGATATAGATGGCTTGTGTTATGTTACGGGTTTATCATTTTTTTCATTGTAGAAAAGATATCAAGATAATGAATATTTATTTTTAAAAAATATTTGAGATTTTCATTGTTAACTTAAAATCAAAAAATATCAAAAACTATATGATATTAGGATAACTCAATATAGAAAAAAATATACCAATTTCTCAAAAAATATAATTACAAAACAAAATTTCTGTAGATGCTGTATCAAATTACATAACAAATAATAAAATTAAAGAACTTAATTTAATTAAAAAATAAAAATTATTTTAAAAAAGCAAAACCTAACAAAAATCAGAAAACAAATCCAAGATAACACTTGTTATTTAAAGGGGAAAAAAAGGATAAATCCTACAAAAAGAGAGGTAAAAATAGAATATTAGAGGATGAAATATTAAAAAAAGGATTAAACAAAAAAACAAGAGTAGAAATTATTTGTTTTATCAATAATAAGATCTACTATTAACAATATAAATAAAACATGAATTAAATCTAAAAAGAATATGGGTCTGTTTGGTATTGCGGTTGCTGTTGTGGTTGAGGTTAAAAAAAAGCAGTTTTAAAAAAAGCACTTTTACTGCGGTTCAAAATAAGCAGTGAAGTGTTTGGTTAAAACTGTGGTTCAGTCTGAGGTTGAAAAAAAGCAGTTTTTTTGTGTTTGGTTACCAAGATTTTTATATTGCTTTTAACTTGTAAAATTATTGTAAAAGGCATAGAGTAATATACTAATTATTTTTTACAAACATGTTTTTGTTTAATAATATATTAAAAAAAAAATTTAAATATTTCATCTTTATATCCAAAGTATTAAAAAACACTTAGAAATATTAATTTAAAAAATATATATATATATATAATAAAATATCATTTGAAACAAAACAAAATTAAGATTGCAAAATAAAAATTATATTGTGATATTTTTTTAATATATTTATTTATTGTAATTATTTTTTTAGATTATAATTATAGTAATATATAGGGGCGTGTATATATATATATATATATATATATATATATATATATATCCCCAAGACCCACCCACCCTATATATAATATACGCCAGACCTATATATATATATATATCCCCAAGACCCACCCACCCTTTCCCTGACAAACCGCGCGGAAAAAAGCACAAATTTTTTACTTTTTTCAAACCGGCGTTTCATTCATCTTTTTCATGGGACCCACTTAATATTTTTACATTTGAAATGGAAGCCAAACACTGAAATATAGGTGCAAACTACGTTTTGTTAAAAACGCAGTTTGCACCACGCAACCAAACGGGCGCTATATGTCAATAGTAACTTCATTGATTATGAAAAATAAATATATTAGATACTTGAAGTATAAATATTGTCTAAATAATAGTACTTGAAAATAAGTGAAGAATTATATAACAATAACATATTTTGAGATTCAAAATATATCTTCTCATAAATAGGATCTAAAAGTTAAATTTTTGCTTAGAAATTTCTATACTAAATTCAAATTTAATATTATATGTGTTGGAGTATATGTGTTGTTACCACTTGTTTGCTTATAAATAATATTGACTTTGTTCATGTAAAAGTATATTAATTATTAATAAAATCTTTTTTATCTTTAATATTCATTTTATGTTAGATTAAAGTGTTTAATATTTTATTAATAGGTTTACAGTATCGATAAAATCATTGTGAAAACAATGATTTACAAAGAAAATAATAAAATTGTTATAATTATGAGATTCATATTGCAAATGTTCTTAATTGAAGATTTATTAAGATTATATATTAATTAGAGTCGTTGAAATTAATACATATAATATTTTTTTATTAAAAAAAACAATTATTCTTATATTTTGAGGTATGAGAGATATTTATAATTAATATGTAATTATTTGTCATATAATATATAAATTAAGCTGACTTGTACGAGGATTCCATATAGAAAAATCATTTGTGTATATATATAAAGGCTATCATGATAATCATGTAAGTAACTCTTAGATTTAATATCACTAAGTTATATTATATAAAGAATATTATATTTTGATCATTACACGTGTGTCATAATCAAGAGTAACAAATGAATAAATATTAGATATAACATGAATTATATATATATATATATATATATATATATATATATAGTGATCAAAAGATGATTCATCACCCTAAATGAATAAAAAAAAAATATTTTACATGTTCTCAAATAATATTGATTGTGAATTTCTTGTGCAAGGTGGAATGAAACTTAAAAAAAGTTTCAACTCGTATTTAAATAATCAATGATTATAGTGTTAAGAATAAACATGATTTGATAGAGTAAACACATTATATGTTATAATATCTAGATTAAACATTCTAATGAATGAATAGTAATTACATTGGGAAACTTTTCATTGAAATGTTAAATCAAATCACATATAACTTTTCTAATATTTGTGAGATTATAACATATTGCTAGACATTATACTTAATCTTAAAATATAAATCAATCAATTTATTGAATTGGTAATAAATTTATTTCTTTATAATCATATTCTATTTAGGATTGTTGTTTATATTTGAATCAACTTATTAGAGAACTTAAAGGGTCACACATAAAAGAATAATTGATCAAAATTAAATTAAATAATTAATCAAGTATGACTTAATTGTAAATAAGTTTTAGAATTTGAGGACTAAAATGTAATTAATATAAAAGATTACAATTCTAAACCTACAAAAATCAAGTGCAGACTTGGTCAAATAATTTTTTAATATGTCTTGAAATAATGTGATAATTTAGAGGACAAATTAATATTTTATCATTTATAAATAGAATATTATGATTTATATTTTATGTATAAAGAAAAACTACATAAGTTAAAAAAAAAAAAAAAAACATAACAGAGAAATACGTGAAACACCAAAGAAAGGATTATCTCTTTGTTCTAAAAAGAAATTTAGAAGATTTTTCACTATTAATTCGTATGAATCACTATAAAAGTTGAATACTTTGATGATTTATGATTTGTGGCAACTCACCCTTAAATAATTTGGTCAAACCTTAAGAGAAAAAAAATTGATCTCCAAGTAATCTTTACTCAATCCTTAAACAATTCTAGATTTTTTTACGGGATTATTGGAACTCATACAAAAAAAATTTATTACCATTTTTGCTAGATTTATGTATTCGAGGAAACCCAACAATATATGTACATTTTAAATAAATTCAATTAGATATCTAATTTTATCATACAATTTTTTTTTTCATTTGAAAATACAATAACATAATATTTTTTTTGTTTTTTAAAATATTAAAATAATTTGAAAACACTAAAAAAATTTAAATTTTCGAAAATACACAAACAAATAGAATCTTAACCATGTGTCAAAATTTGACACTATTTTTTTTTGGCTACCTGTCAACTTTATATTGTATTTTGAATTCTCATTTATGCATTATGAGGTACTTGCCCTACACTTCGCCGTAAATAGAACTATTTTTTTAAATATAAAACAAAATCAAGAGTGTGAGTTTTTTTAATAGTAATTCTAAATTTTCACTTTATAGTTAGTTTAACATATTTTTAAGAAAATACATTAAAAATAATCATTATCATTATTTTCAACACTTTATCCATAATAAAATTAATACATAAGAAAAACTAAATAATTGAAATAATTTAAAAAAAATAATTGAAAGAATAAGAGCCGAAATGAATAACACGATATGTGTAATTTTAATCCAAGAGCAAAATTGAAACAATTAAAACCTCAACACCAGAAAAATAACACGAATGAAAAAAAAATCAAAAGAATAAGGGCCAAAATAAAACATGACAACTGATTTTTTTAATTAGTTGTGGTGTTTGTGGAATTTTAAATAGAGTTTATAAAGAATTGTTTTTTATTTTTTTATATTATTTTAATGTGTTAATAATAAACAAATATCAAAATATATAATTAGTCTAATATTTTTTCAGGAACAAATATTGTAAAACTAATTGCTATAATTTTTTTCAACACATTATCCATAATAAAATTAATATATAAAAAACTCCATAATTGAAATAATTTTAAAAAATGAAAAGAATAAGGGCCAAATTGAATAACACAATATTGGTCAATTTCAACTTAAACAATAATTTTTTTAAATGTATATTCTCTTAGTCTTTAAAAATATTTAAATTAATAAAAAATATTCTAAATAAAAAATATAAATTTTTTCTAGTATTTAAAAACAAAAAATAAATCATGCTAATCTCCTCATAAATTCTATATTTTTAGAAAAACAATTTACTTAAATAATTTGTATCATTTTTAAAAATACTTTAAGATAAAAAAAAAGCAACATATTAAGGGGGCTTTAATTGAAGCATGCATTTTGAAAATGATATATTAAAAGGGAATTAAGTAAAAAAAAAAATCCAAAATTAAGAGTATATACATATAAACATGGATAAAAATAGAGACTATTTTAGAAGGAACAAAAAAATTAAAAGAATAAGGGCCAAAATGAAAAACAAAAATATATGGTCAATTTCATTCAAAGGAATTTTTTTTTGAAAGAAATCAAAACTTATATACCAATCAAATATCTGATCAATGTCAATTGAATGATGAAATTGAAACAAATCAAAATTTATATAGCATAAATTAGGACTAAAAAACACAATCAAAAACCTAGAGACTAAAATGATAAACCCTTAAACCAATAGGACTGCCATGTAAGATAGCCTGCAGAAAAAGAGAGAAAAGTGAAGAAAAGATAAATTGACCACCAATACTTCTTCGACAACCATGCGATGACACGTGCACCACTATGTGGAAGGTGACACGGCGGTGCATCCGATAAGATAGCGAACAAACTTGTTTAGCCACCACAGGACACCAAACACGCGCCTTCTAAACACAGGTGAAAAAGAACTATCAGCACACCTCATAGACGTGCCTGTCGCTTTTTATTTTAAAAAGAATAAAATTAATGTGAAAATACACATATACCCCTAAAGCTAATTCATTCATTTTGTCGTTTGTGAAGGTACATTTGTAGTTTCACTGTGCATCAAACAATAAATAACCTAAAATACCCTCACCTAGTAAACCGCAATTTGTCTTATTCAAGGGTATAATAGTTATTTTACAATTCATTTACAGATTAAAAAACTAAAAATACCATTACTCAATACTGTTTTGTTTGATAGCAAGGGTAAAACCATAGTTTCACTGTATAAAAATTGGTAAAAAACACACACACCCCCAAACAACCAAAAAATGTCAACCGGTCCTGTGAAAAGGAGAAAATACTCCCGAGTCGAAGAGTTGAATTTCAGGACACCGAGGGGCAAAACAATAATTATACTATTACAATCAGCAATAGTCTGTGTCTACTGCTACAATATTTTCTCCACGCGGTTTAACTTAATAGTTAATATCATAATTCACCCTAACTTGTTTGAACAACGAATTACTACGAAAATAGCATATACATGACAAATTTCGCAGTCTTTGCGTGCCACTATACATCCAGAAATTAAAATTAAGAATCTATACAATAAGTTCTTCATTTTAAATCAAGACGAGCTAAGGAGTGAGAGTTTTAACTACCATGTAGTAAGTTATAACTCTTTTCTAATGTCACTCCAATGACCTGCCATAAAACTAGCTTCCCTTCTGTTCTTCTTGCTGCCTTCCTTACACTGCTGCTTTCTTTGAAATATCCATGAGATTTGTTGAATTCGTGACAATGTCACCAGCTTCCAACATCCGGAGCACCTTTACAAACAAAATAACACACACACACACACACACAATTTGTAGTAAGTACATCTATCTAGTAATTAATTATCAAGTTACGCATGATCATATGCAGCATGCGTACAAGAGTGATTAAGCATCATAAAATAAAGCACTCTACATTGGATAAACTATATCATTCACTCTCCTAGATGTACTGTCCAAATAGTGACAAGGTCTGACGATGAATTATTTTAGTTGTAATCGCAGATGGCTGAACTGCTGCAACTTCTTATTAGTGAATGCTGCACACCAACTACTAATAGAAGCATCTAGGGAACTAACTTTTATCACAACTTGGCTCCAAATTAACCTAAAAGCTCCCTTTGATGAAGACTGCAAGTAGATGTTATCAGTTTTGTCACGACTTCTATTTCTCTGCTATTTTTCAAGCATTGTCTGTAGCTCAGCAGTAAATCATTTATTTCAACTTGATTAAAAAATGGCTACTGAAAATGCTTGTTAAAGAAGTCATCATTGGTAATTCCTGGGTCGTGAATCAAATGATTAACTTAACAATGCAGATCTAACACCAAGAAACAGCAGGTGCATCGGCTGTGTTGGCCAGTGCAAGCAATTCTCACCGCAAGTCAGTGGTCTAATTATCATTTAACCAGGTGCATCCTCCCATCAAGCATTGTTGTGATACTACTTCAATCAAAGGCAATGCATGCTTAATAGCAGGCAATTTCTTTCCTATTTGCAGGCATTGACATGGTTATGATATAAATCTGCTCATCGCGCAAAATTATGGGATACAATGGAAGACATGTATTGGAAATTGATGTGTATTGGCAAGAAGAAAGACAGGCAACAATTTTTCCATACGTGAAGCCACCAACAAATGCCTCAGCACCTCCAATATAGAAATGCAGTTCATTCTCTAGAACTTTTGTAGTTACCTGTGACATGCGAGGCCTTGAATGAGGATCCTGCTGAATGCATGACAAGGCACATTGCAACATGTTATGGACCTCCGGCTCTGAATAGCAGTTACTTAAACGTGGATCAATCAGCTCATGAACAGCATGCTTTTCTAGGAGTGGACGTGCCTGCTCCAGATTTAATGACATAAGCAATTAACAAGAGACAAGAAAAAACAGAGAACAATTCATTCTGTCTTAACAAAATACATTAAAACATCGTTAAGAAAATTTCATGGAATTTAACCACTATGTTAGAATTTCACATATTTAAAACTGAGTTCTTGAACTGCTACCCATTCGGTTAGGCACTGTTGGCCTTTGGGTCGGTTTATGTCAACAGCTTTCCGTCCTGTAATTAGTTCCACCAATACTATCCCGAATGAGTAGATATCTGATTTTTCTGTGATTTGGCCAGTTTGAGCATATTCTGGAGCCAAATACCTGAATGAAGGCAGGGCTTTTGCACTTAATTTCTAATCATTAGTAGATACAAGAGATGAAAGAAAAAATAAGTATGATCTTACCCAAATGTTCCAATTATTCTTGTTTCAACCCCCACGTCTCCATTTGGCTGCCACCTTGCCAGTCCAAAATCCCCAACCTGACAACAAAAAATGGAAGCCAAATCAAACATCAATTGAACAAGCAAAAAAATGACAAGCATTTCATGAAACATAAATCAAAACAGAAGAAAGCTGTATTGTGATGAGAAGAATGGTGATCAACAACACAAAACTAGCAATGAGGTCATAGAGACATATGAGAGCATGACATACTAATGGTTCAAAATCATGGGTGATGAGGATATTGTTCGGCCTCATATCACGATGGACAATACAGCCGACTCTACATTCTTCATGAAGGTATCTCAACCCCCTTGCCATTCCAACTGCAACTTTTTGTCGTACAGGCCATTTCAACTGATCTTGATCACATCCTTAAAAATTTAACACTGCTGTTAATTATCTTTCCCACAAAAATAAGAGGGATTTAAAAGTAAATCAATTTTTACAATTACTTAAAAACAAGGGCAGCATATTTCATTTCTAATGGACTTGTTATGCTATCAAGGGGAAATTTCCTGACCAAGTGATGCCATGATTGTTTGAAATTTTGATAAGCCAGGTGAGCTCGGTAAATCATTTTACTTCCAGTGATATTGCATTCATTGTACGAGAACTCACCAAAAAGATGTAAATCCAAAGAGCCATTGCAAATGTATTCATAAACCAGCAATCTTCTTCCGTCTTCCACACAGAATCCAATTAATGTCACCACATTTCTATGTTGTGCACAACTTAAAACCTCCACTTCAGAGCAGAACTCTATATCACCTTGAGAACTAGCCAATTTGTGCTGCTTTACAGCAACCACCTGGCCATCCATTAGAATTCCTCGATGAACAGAACCAAATCCTCCTGTGGCTAAGTAATTTTCTTGTGAAAATCCATCTGTAGCATGTTCCAGTTCGGCATAAGTAAACCACTTAGGAGGACTTCCAAATATGGGAGTCTTGTGTCGACATAGTGAACACAATGGAGGAGGATCAAGAGGAACATTTGTGGACAAGGAAATTGCTTCTCTAACACTTTTGCTTAAGTTGAGACCAGTTCTGTAATTCAGCACTCCAATGTCAGGTTCTCGGTCACGCTTAGATAAATTCTCCAGCATGATTTTATATGTGAAAGCCAGATCAGTATCATTTGGCCTATTGAAATCCTCCACCAGATTTTTAGCAAGTTCACCACTAGAACTAAGAATGTCATCCATCCACGTCTGGAAATAGGACCTTGTTGATGAAGGAGCCAGCTTTTCAGTAGTCGAATCAGAGTCACATTCATATAGGCTTAAATTTCCTTTAGTAATATAAGAGTACTCTTTCTTCTGATTCCCATAAATTCCTGAGAGAAATATTGGTGAAGTCCCTGGATCTGAGCTTGACACTGATGATGTTCCAACATCTGTTGGAGTCAGTGATGATTCATGTTCTGGACTACTTGCAGGAGTCACAAATGGCCCTCTCAGTACATCTAGTTGTTCATGCTTACTGTCAAACTCTTTTGAAGTTTCTTCTACATTGAATGGAAATGACAAAGGCATCTGGGGTTCAATCATTGGTGATCCAATCAAATTCAAACGAAGAACCTTTACTCCAGAACGTTTCATAACCACAACATTGCATTTTAGCTCACCCATGCAGCTTTTCTCCTCATGCTTCAGATGCCTGTCAAGAAACATGAGTAAATTGAACAGGTAGAATAAGTGGAAATAACCTCTGCTTTAAGGTTTTTGAATGTCCAGAGAGGTAAGCTCATAACACTGTGATATCAATCACCATGAAGTTGCAAACTATGATTCTAATACGCAAAAGTTTTCTAAGAAACAATGTCCATGTTTTAGCATTCAAGAAAATAAGGTTTACATTATTTTTATTACTTGTCCAATATAATCCAGTTAGATTGAGCCTTCTTCACTTCAGCAGCCACCACTCCAGAAGATGAGCTAGAAACAACTTTTACCCTGATTTTTATCTGTTCAGACAAATCAAAAGGTGGAAAAGACTCAATACAAGAAAGGAGCATGTAAGGACTTAATTCTGAAAAACTCATTAATGCACCTTCTCGGGGTCATAAACATGATGGAGTTGAAGCATCATTTCAGAGCACAAATCCAAAACATTGTCTTTTTGATCTAACCAGGTTCCTGATTGGGACTTCCAGTTACCAGTAGTGCAGTCACTGGTTAATCTTGAGAATCCCCATAACTTTTTACCTGGAAAATAAAATTTCATCCACATCAGTCACCTGTCAACCTCCTTGAAGTCAATATAAATGGACATAGATGAAAGTGAGAAAATAAACACCACAGGCCCTCAACTGAGCATCGCAACATGTTTGATTAGACTCAATGTATAGTCAGCTTATTACCGAGAATTTAAGTTCAACACTGGCAAGTAGCTGGTCTGATATAGCTATGCTGTCTTTTGTAGGTTTACTAGAAGATCTGTTAACACCTTGAGACCGGAAAATGAAGTGAAA
The DNA here is from genome assembly GCA_964035475.1 of Salix caprea. Lineage (NCBI taxonomy): Eukaryota > Viridiplantae > Streptophyta > Magnoliopsida > Malpighiales > Salicaceae > Salix > Salix caprea. Next base: position 10,148,323 of record OZ037751.1, on the reverse strand, counting down.
AACCAGTATTGGATACGGCATTACAGTTAATAAATCAAGACAATTTGACATCCTAAATTATTCGTGTGTTCCCTTTACTAAAATTTTGGAATTGAAGGATTTAAAAGATAGGATGAAGTTCCTAAGCTCAATCAAACTTTTCATCGAAGCATCTAAATCTGAAGATCATCTGTGCTCTGCTATTTCTCGTGTTAAGAAATAAATTATCGCAAAATAGAGAGGATATATATTAGTGATGCAGAATTTATTAGCAACAGAATTCTGTGGCATGTCTACCAAATTCATACAAGAAGAATCCCTTCACAAAGATACAAGTCTAAGTATCACATGAAATGAAGCCCAACAAACAAAGGAAAAGGCGTTGATTGCTAAACCATCAATATTAGAATTTTTCTAATGATTATGTGGGGAGGGAGGAAGGAAGAAAGAGTATTACTCTCAGAGTGAGGAGGGATGACAACCAGCAATATAATGAAGTCCCCAGGTTGAACAACATGAGTCAAAGCCCACACCAAAGCACTCCTTGGTATCTCTTTTGACGCCTTAACAGCAACCACCACCACTTTCCCAGCAACCACGACTGACGAAAACAATTCCCCATTCATATCTGTACCTAACACAACCAGCAAACTACAAAAAAAACAACCTAAAACCCTTGTTTAACGTTCCATGGTCACAACCCCATCAAAATTCCGCATAAACAAAATCATTGAGACTGCGTTTTCAATGTGACACAGAAACCAAGATACTTCCAAAGTAGCAATTGATATGCGCTTTTCCCAACTGGGGTGGTATTGTTTCATGTAAACCACTTTGGATCAAGTAAAACTAGCGTAGCATACCAGTTCTTGCAAAGCACAAGTTTCTTTCATTTTATCCTACTGTTCATGTAAGAAGCGAGAGGATTGAGATGCTAAAGAAAAGAGGGGATCGACAAAGAAACTGAAGCTGGGGGTTCAATCACATTCAACCCCGGCTTGTAGATAATTACGAGAGGCAAGGCGCCCCTCGACCAAAGTGAAACAAACTAAACGACAAATGGAAAGAGGTTTCGCAAGTCGCAACACGACACTAGCTTCGTGATCCCACGTATAGGGCTGTTTGAAAGTATTTTAAAAATAATTTTTGAATTTATTTTTGTTTATATGAATTTATTTTAATGGGATAAAGTTAAAAATAATTTTTAAATAATAATAAAATATTATTTTAATATATATCGAAATAAAAAACATTAAAAAACAAACACAATTATACTTTCAAACACCCTTGTGCAGAGTTCTTCAACGATGTTATTTTATATATTAAAAAATAAAACAAAAAACTATGGTAACTGAATTATAATTTATATTTATAATATATAGTAAAGAATCGGTGATAATTACTATAACACTATTTTTTTTAGATTGTATCCTATATGAAGAAAAAAAATATAGGTATAATTTGTTAAAATTGGAAACGAGTTAAAATATAACATATCAAATTTAGATTACAAAAATTCCATTACCAATTAAAATTTTATTCAAAAATTCATTTTATCCTTCTTTTTCTCGTTTCAACCTTTTAATCCCAGTAATTTCTAAAAATTCAGTTATAATTCGAAAGTTTATTTTTAATGTTCTTTTGTTCCTATATTTGAAAGAAAAGAAAGACATTCTTCAAATTCTAAAAAAGACAAAATGATCATTTATTGACATTGATTTTTCAACATAAAAAATTATTTTTGGTATCAACGAGTTTCTTTTGATAAGAAAAACTTGATAGTGGTTGTTTTAAACCTCAATATTGACTAAAACAACAAATCAAAGCTAAGAAATTATTTTTTATCCATTTTTATTTTCTATTCTTGAACCATTTTAAATTAGGTTTTTTAACTTGATAGATTAGGTTCATTTATGTTAAAAGAGGGTCATTTAAGTGTTTTTAGACTAATAAAAATCAAAATTGGTTTTTAACCCAATAAAACAACCTATGATTTGTTTTGTCACCAATAATGACTAGAATTTAGGTCAAATATGCACTATTTCACCTATCTTTTTTTAAAAGAAAACAATTGTATACCTTTAGGTGTAAAAACAATTCAAGGTTTCTAGGTAGCAGGCCTAGGCTACATGTTTGACTATTTTTTTTAAGGTTTAGGTGCATTGGGCCACCCAAACATCATTTATTTTGCCAAACATCATTTTTTTTGTCTTTAAATTGTTTTTAACTCTAATTACATCATTTAAACTTTAAAAAAAAATTCCTTTATTGTTTCTTTCATATATTTAGCAAAACTATAAATTTATAAAATAAAATTGTAAAAACCAATATAGTTCATGACCCATGTCAAGAGTTTAACAAATTAAGCTATAAAACCCGGATATATCCAATATATTGTCATCTCTCTCTCTCTCTCTCTCTAAGAAAACAATTCTCTACATTTTTTTTATCATATATTTAGGTAAAAAAAATCTAAAATAAAATTATTTAACCCAATGGAGTTCCTAATGTAAGTCACGAGTTTGGTGGGTTAAGTCATGAAGTAAAAATAAATTCAATATATCATCATCACAATATCTTTTAAAAAACTTAATATGAATTAGTCATCACAATATGTTTTGTTTGGTTTCTATGTGATTAAATTGTTTCAATTTTATTTTTATAAGGTTATCATGGTCTTAAAGCTTGGAATATGAATTTGACATGTTAATCATGATTGATCTAAATCAATTTAAGACATCATCATGTCAAATTGTTTTTTTAATCCAAGTTCTTGGGCATTTTTGGTAATTAGTGTTTTCTTTGTATTTAAAAAAATTAGTTTAACCTTCAGCATAACACGAGGCAGTATCCTAGTTTTTACTAAATAATTTAGTATCATGTACTAGATCATTGATCAAGCTACATGCGTTCCAAAATCAATTTTCTTTTTAGTATCATGTACTAGATCATTTATCATGCCACATTGTATGCCAAATCCATTTTCTTTTTTGCATGTAAAGAAATATTCAAGTGTTGTTGATGTGTTTTAGAGAAGAAATTTAAACTATATTGGGATTGATCTAATATAACCATGTCAACTTGGCAAGTCCAAAGACAATCCATATGACATTTTTTTAATATATAGTTTAACTAAAAAAAGTCAAGATAATGTATTTTTTAATATTGAAATGATAACATATTAGATTGACTCAGATCAACTCGATTTAACTTGTCAAATTCGTCAATCAGGTCTTAAGACCCTAATAACCTGATAGAAAATAAATAAAAAATAATATTAAACCTAATTTTTAATCAACCAAATGTTGAAGGATGAAATAAAAAATAGATTCAACTAATAAATTAATTCATGCCAATTTGGGTTAACCTACCAAACTTAAGTCATGAGATTAGGATAACAATATAAAAAATAAATTATAAAACTCAATTTTTAATTAATTCAATGTTGAATAATGAAATTTAAAAAATTAATTTAAAAGACACAAAAATCTCCCAAGTCAATTTGAGTCATAGGAATAAGATAACATCATGGGAGGAAAAAAAAAAACTTAAGAATCCTAATCTCTAGACAATCCAATATTTAAGGATGTAATTGAAAAAAAATGATAAAACAATTGAGTCAATTGACTTATCCTATGACCAAGGACGTAAAACAATGATAACCTCATATATAACAAATAAGAAAAATATAAAACTTAATTCTCGTTCAACCTAATGTTTAAGTATTAATTTTTTTTTAAAAAGACAAAAACAAAAACTTGAGTCAACCTGAGCTAATCAACCAAACTCGGGTTAGTAGACCTGGAAAATCAAAAAATTCAATTCTCAATGAACTCGATATTGAAGTATGAAATTGAAAAAAAAAACATATTCAACTAAAAAAGGACAAGAACGTGACTAACCTATAAAGCTCACAATTTGAGTTATGAGATCATGATAATCCAATAAAAAGAAAATAAAAAAATAAAACTCAATTTTCAATCAATTAAATGTTGAAGGATTAACTTGAAGAAAAAAAGACCCAAATCAACATGGCTAATCCACAAAACTCGTGATCTAGGTCACGAGACTAGGACAACTCTATAGAAAGTAAATTGAAATAAATTATGGTATAATGCTCAATAAACTCAATGTTAAGTATTAAATGAAATAAAATAAAAATAAAATTTTCAAAAGGCTTAATGATCAAAGTGACAAGAAATTGATATTTCAATGTTCATTACAACAAGTTTTTTTAGTATATAATAATAATAATAATAATAATAATAATAATAATAATAATAATAATAATAATAATAATAATAATAATAATAATTCTCTCATTCAAGATCTATGGAACTCTTTAGCGTTACTCAAATGAGATGAGAATCCACTTGATTGTACTTGAAGAGGTTCGATAAAGAGATGTTCAAGGTTGAAGAGTTTATTGACCCAATAGCCTTATATGCCTTAATAAATGGGGTAAGATAACACTCTTTATGAAAAGATTTGTATGCCTTTCCTAATAAAAACTCGATGAGTGTAAAACGAGTCATAAAGGACTATATCCAGCTACAGGAAGCCAATATTATACAACATAAACCTCTTTATTTTTATAGAGTCTCAGGATAAAAACCCTTCAAATCAAAGTTGCTCCCCTCATAAGAAGGAGAATAACTTGGAGAATAACTTAGAGGCCATCAAAGAAACATGTTTAAAAGGAGGTATGACCTTCCTTTGAATGGGATTCTCACCTAAGTCTTCATGAACATCAAGGGAAATATTATGTTAAGTATCTTCCCTTTATGGTGTGGCCTCTACATACTCGTACCCTTATAAAGTTTTTTTCTTTTCCACCAAGATAAAAGGCATAACACCAAAGATTGCTTTACTATGAAAAATGAGGTTGAAAGGTTAATAACCAATGGATACTTGAATTTTTTTTTAAAGGGAATGTCCATATAAACCAAGAAATGGAAGAACCTAGTTGACCCAACCAAATTCGCCTAGAGATCAATGTAAATTTACAAGAAACCTCAACAATAGGAGACATTATAAATGGTAAGAGAATATAAAAAAGTAGTCCCTCATAATGTCTTTATGCAACCATATTATTTAATAGTTTTGCCTATGTTTTTTTATATAAAAAATGTCTTGATATTCTTTGTTTTATATTTTGAAGGTACTTTTGGATGAAAGATTCAAAAACAAGTAAATTAAAGGCAATTGACAAATTTGACTTTAAATCGATGTTTTGTGTAGAGCTTGAGCTCTAGAGATAAATATGAAGTAATTTAAATGAAATTAAATAATCTAACATCCATACCTTTTTGAAAATATATGAAAAAAATAAAGAAAGAAAGAACTTGGAAATCACAACCTTTGAAGTTAAAAATTTCATTATGCCAATGCTGACCTTTAACCATTCCGACTTGAATATCTTAAGCTATAGAAGTCCATTTGATGAAAACTATATTTTGTTAAATTCCTAACTAAAAGACATATCAACCTATCAAATATCAATAAAGCTCCTATGAGAGATATAATATTTTCTAAGATGGCACATGAATTCTACCAATAGATAGGTTTTGTGAAGAAACAAGTTCAAATTACATCCTAGAGAATCTAAACCAAAATCCAAGTCTTTATTTTGACAATTTAGCTCCTCTAAGTTAAATCTTAAAGATTTCATGCAAGACTATTTCTTTTTTAAGAAAATAATTATTGAAGTACTGAAATGTAAACTGTTTACTTAAGAGAGAACTATTTTGTAAAACAGGGACTATAGTGTCCTAGGATATAAAAAGAGAGAAAGGAAAGAAAAAAAAGGATACGGGTGACTATAAGAAAAGAATCACAAATCTTGTCTCCTTAAACCCTGAATTCAAGCATTCTTCCATCTTTTGAAGTAGTTGTTCAATAAATATACAAGGCTAAACTCTTTTTATTGGTTGCAAGGACACAGAAACCTTCAGATTTCATGAACTGTGAGATTTATTCTTTTATTTATTTTCAGTTTATATGATGATTAAATATGTTTGTTTTCCTATGCATATTTCCTATAATTGTTTATCTTGATTGTTCAAGTAGTCTCTAATTCCTTATTTTGATCAATGTATTACTAAGTTTACTACCAAAACCTAGGTTATGGTATGTAAATTTTTGAAGCAACTTAGCTTAATAATTATGGCAAATCTATGTTATTAATCTTAGGGAGAACATTCAAACATATCAACATAAATTGTGAATAATTCTGTTGTTTAGATTAATCAATTTATCTAGTTCTTAAGGTTGTCATTGAACTATATCATTAGTGCGGACACTGTGATTGTTTGTTGGTTAGGGTTGGTTCTACGACAAAATTGTTAACTAACCAACATTAAGAAAAGATAAAATTTAGAATATAAATTGAAGTTTCATTTAAAGGATATGTTCTGATTTCTATTGGTGGATTTTTACTTGCGTCCATGGTTTTTTTTTAATAAATTTTGGTTTTATGTAATTTTTTTAAATAAAATTTTATGTAATTTTACTTGATTGTCTAATTCTGTCTTAGCCTAGATAAACACCAATCAAACCCCCTAATTTCATAACATATAGCATGGAAATTTGGGCTACACCTTCCTCGTCGGATCGATCCCTCGTTTGCTCTATACTATCTTGTGCATTTTAAGCTAGGGTAATTAAGTTGTGCTACCACTTATCACAACAAGTTTTGGCATTGTTGTCGGGGGAGTGATTTTGAGTTTATTCTTGTTTTGTGATTTTTATTTGTTGTGATTATTATTTATTTTTTTGAAAAAAACATTTTTGTTTATTGTGACGGTACTATTCAAAATAGATCTTTTGGTGGAATTAGGTCTCGACCTTTTGTTTCGTTAACAAGACTAGTCATCTTTGACCTCTAGCCCCAACCTATTGAGGCCAAATTCCATTGTTTTTTAGGGTTGTTAGGTAGATTTTGTGTTCTAGCATAGGATTTTCATTCAATTTAAACTACTTTCAATCTTTTGTGTGATTAATTTCTTGAGTTTTCTTGATTATTTATGCCTATAATCCGTTCTACTAATTAGAGTCAAGTTCAAATAGATCTCAAAATAGAAAACACTTTAAGTAGGTTACAAAAGGAAGTTCACATCAATACAATGACAATTGCATGATACCATGATAGTTGCACGACAACAAACACTCAAGGAGCTTGTTGCTCTTAATGTGGAGAATCAACCATTGTGTATAAACATCGACAATATTGTCAACTTCGAGCTCAAGTTTGACTTTATACATTTGCTACTAATATTCAATGGACTTACTAGAGAAGATCCTCACACTCATCTCAAGAAGTTTCATATGGTTTGTGTTGACATGAAACCAAATAGAGTTGACGAAGAATAAGTAAGTTTAAACCTTTCCTTTTCTCTTTAAAAGAGGAACAAAGACATGACTTTTGTCTATTCTTCCAGGTTCCATTGGAACGTGAAATGACATGAATCTTCCTTGAAAAGTATTTCCCAGCCTCTCGAGTTGCTAGCATAAGGAAAGAAATATGTGAGATTCTACAATCTTATAGAGAGACACTCTCTGAGTATTGGGAAGAATTTGAGCAACTATGCATTCAATATCCTCATCATCAGATACTCGATCAATTGACCATTTAATATTTCTATAAATGATTGATTCATACTAACCGTAGATATCATTGATGCGGAAGGATGTGCATTGGTATATAAGACACCCGAGATTGCACACCAATTGATCTCAAATATGAAAGCCAACTCGAAATAATTTGGAACCCGTGGAGACTTTTCAAGCAAACAAGTAAATACGGTAAATATTACTAACCTTAAGAATAAAGTTAACGATCTTACTTTTCTTGTGTGCTCTTTGGTTTTTGTAAATGTGCAAGTGAAAGTTTGTAGTATATGCTCTATATAAGGACATGTTTCAGATATGTGTCCAACAATGCAACAAGATAATATTGAATAAGTTAAAGTAGTTGATTAAGTTTTTAATAGACAACCTTAGTGTAAGTATGATCCCTTTTTCAACATGTACAATCCTAGATTGAGAGATCATCTAAACTTATGATATGGGAACCCATCTCAATAAGGCAATCAAGACCAATAGTTCCATCCCTATGGATTTCAGTCCAATAGAACTATAAAGTAAGGCAACCCCTTACATTCACAAATTCCAATGTTATGGGTTCATCGAGTGATTATCTTTGTGAGATGATGAAAACCTTAGCTTCAAACATAGTGACCTTGCAACAAATATCATGTCTCTTTAACATAATAAGGTCAAATATTCACAACTTGGAGAAATAAATATGGAAAGTAGCTTCAAATGTAGGAAATTGGAAGTACAAATGAATGGAAAATTGCCCTCCTAATCATTGAATCCAAAAAAGAATGTTAGTGCGATCATGCTGTAAAGTGAGAAAGAACTTATAAAGAAAAGGTTGAAACAGATTGAGATGGAAGATGAAAAGGAGATAGAAACCAAATTGAGCATAAAAAACATCCCTCTCCTCTATAAAATGAAACAACGACCATTACTCTAAAAGTAAGTCCTAACTCAATGATTTCAAGTTTTAAAAACACTCCTTCATTTTCTGTAAGTTCTTCTAGGTCAAAGAAAGAGGATAAAGAAAAAGAGATTTTAGAGGTTTTTAAGAAAATAGAACTCAACATTTCTTTGATTGATGTTAGCAAGCAAATTCCCAAGTATGCCAAATTCTTGAAGGAGTTGTGTACTACCAAGAGACATTTTAAGCTAAAAGGTTATGAAATGGTAAGTATATATGAAGTTGTATCTATTATTATTCAAAAGAATGTCTTTGAAACAAAAAGACCCAAATACGTTTATTATCCCATATGTTATTGGTATGCTAGTATTAAAAGGGCTTTATGTGATTTAGGTGCATCATTTAGTGTTATGCCTAAACATATTTACCATTTTCTGAGTCTTGATCCATTGATTAAAACTAGCATTGTAATACAACTTACATATTGTAGTTTTGTTTATATAGTTGGTGTGATAAAGATGTCTTAGTCAAGATTGATAGTTTAGTTATTCCATGTGACTTTTATATTCTTGATATGAAACATGACTTTTGTGATTTACCAAACAATACTCTTATGGAGGTAGAGATGAAAAAATTTAATTTAATTTTCATGATATAATGAAATATCCTTGGAACAATGTTTATTCTATCACATGTTTTAACTAAGCTAATAAGTATGTGAAACAAACTTTTAATTTTGATAGTGAAGATGGATTAAACATAACTATGAACTATGACCATGATTTTACTAAGATAGAAGAGATGGAGAAGCATTTATGTGTTCCCCAAAACGTGAAAGAATCATTATTGGCACTACAAGTTTTGCAAACCATTTCTTTTAGCAATGTTAAGCATATAAAAGTTATTGCCATCTATTTTATAGGCTCCCAAATTAGAATTGAAACATTTGCCTGATAATATAAAGTATGTATTCATTGGTGACAATAATATATTTTCTACTATCATAATAAAAGATTTGACAAGTGCATAAGAGGAAAAACTTGAGAATTTGTTGTGCAATCATAAAACAATCATTGGATAGACTTTAACTGACATTAAGAGCATTAGCTCCTCTAAAAAATACCCCACAAACCATGTTCGAACAACTAGTGATATAGGGAATTAAGTTAAAAGAGTATAGACTCATTTACAAACCAAACCCTACCATTAAAGGATAAGTCTTGAAAGATCTTATTTAGAGAAAAGACCTAGACAATCTTACACCAATAAAAAAACCATCCCTTTAAAATTTTCCTCCGACCTTATATTAGAACTACATGTCGATGGGTCTTTTAATTTAAAGGATGTAATGCTAGATTAGTACTAGTAAGTCCCCATGGATAAGTCTTTGAGTATGACATTCATTTTATGTCAAAAAATAAAGCTCTTATAGCATAATCGGGTTTAGCAGAAACCCTAAAAGCTTTTCCACTACACTTCTTAGTTGATAGTAAGACAATACTACAAGGTTCTTAAACTAAAGACCCCAATTTGATGAAGTATTTTTAGAAAATCCAAACACCTCTCGGGGAAAGATAAGGGTATGGAAATTTTAAATGATCAAATTCCAAGAGGAAAGAACATTAATGCTAATCTTTTGTCCAAGTTGGAAAGATCTAATTCATTTAACCTTTTTTTAGAAGTCTGGGTTAAAATCCTAGAGAAACATAACATGGAGAAAAAAGGTCATTGATTACCTTAGTCGACATAGAAAATGAATTGAGAACTCTTATCAAGGATTACTTTCACTGAAGGAAAACTTTATCTAGATAAAAACAAAGCCATTCATTTAACTAGGCAAATAGCCTAATGGGACCTTATATAAATAATTTTCCAAATTCTTTTGTTAAAATATTTGTCTCTAGTAGAAAATACTTATGATTTACTGGAAATTCAAGAATAAGTAAACGGTCTACATACCAGCTCAAAGTTATTGCAACATAAGTCATCATAATAGAGTTTTATTGGCCAATGATACTCAGCGATGTTACTATCGTGGTAAAGTTGTAGCAATCATTTATAGCAATCATTTATTGAGCTAAGCACCATATCTTTCCATGACCATTCATCCAATAAGAGGGATCATAATAGGTCTTTTCCTAAAATTCATGGGAAATAAACAATTCATCTTAGTGATTTTTTATCACTTCAACAAATAAATGAAAGTAACATATATCATTACCAACAAATTCATTTCTCTATATGGAAAAACAATATTTGCAGATTTGGGATTCTAAAGGTCTTGATCACTAATAATAAGACATAATTCAACATCCATAAAATAAAGGAACAATTTTAAAGACTTAATATCAACCATAAATTCTTCTTTGTATCTCATCTATAGATAACTAGCCAGGCTGAAGTCACCAATCAAGTTCTGCTAAACGAATTCAAGAAAAAGATAACGAAGGCCAAATTAGAATAGGTAGAGATACATAATGAGTTTTAGACCTATAGAACCATTTAGAAATATATATAGGGAAAACTCATTTTCTCCTCACCCATGTAAACTTGGGATATGATCCCAGCTAAACTCGGATGCTTAAGTTATCGGGTGATGTATCACACTTCAAAGAGTATCGATGTTTTGTGTAGAGTAGAAGCTCTAGAGATCGAAATGAAGTGATTCCAGTGGAATTCAAAAGCTAACATCCATAACTTTTGGAAAGCTAAGGCAAAATAAATAAAATAAGAGCATGGAAATCGCAGCCTTCAAAGTCAAATCTTGCAATTTATCGATGTCGACCTTTGTTCATTCCAGCTTCAATATCTTGAGCTATAGAAGTCCGATTGATGCAAACCCAATTTTGTTGGATTAAATACCCAATGACCTATAAACGCTCCAAATTTCAGCTCAAAACGATGTGTTATGAATGAGATATGAAATTTACAAGGGACAACTAAATTCTGTCAACTTAAGGAAGGACTATTATGTAAAATAGATACTAGGGTTTCTAAGCATATATAAAGGAGGAGAGGAGCAAGGAAGTTTCAACCAAAAGCAAAGAAAACACAAATCTTCCTCCTTCAAACCGTAAATCATGTTTTCTTTCATCTTTTTATTTAGTAGTTCAATAAACATGCAAGGCTAGACTCTTTTGCTTGGTTGCAAGGACACGAAAACCTTCAGATTTCAAGAACTGTGAGATCTATTTTTACCTCAATTTTTCAGTTTATATGATGAATATGTTTGTTCTCCTATGCTTATTTTCCTATGATTGTTTATTTAATTGCTAAGAGCGGACTCGAAGTTATTATTGTAGACAACCTATTGTTAAGTTTGATATCAAAACCAGAGTTGTGGTATATGAACTTGTGAAGCAACTAAGTTAATAATTGTAGCAGATCTACATTATTAATCTTAGGGAGAACATTAAATAGATTTAAACATATATTGCGGACAATTATGTTTCTTAATTAATCAATTTATCTAGCTTTTAATGCTTTCATTGAATCAAATTACTAGTGTGGACACTGTGGTTGTTTGATGGTTAGGGTAAGTTATACGGCAGATCCATTAACGAACCAATTTTAAGAAGAGATAAAATTCAGAATATAAATTGACATGTCGTTTCCATGATCAGTTCTGATTTCTATAGGTGGATGTTGATTTGCGACTAAGGTTTGCTTTATTGATAAATTTCAGTTTTATATAATTTTCGCTTAGTTTGCTGTAGCCTAGCCTATAACTTCCAACCCCCTCAATTGCATAATATATAGCACGAAAATCTGAACTAAATCGTCCTCGTGGGATTGACCTCTTGCTTGCTCTATACTATTTTGTTTGATTTATTTTAAGCTAGGGTAATTAATTTGTACAACCGCGACATCGCAACACAAGTTAAAAGCAATTGATTCATTCCAAGGTAAATGTGTTAATGGTGTTGTTATTCTCATCTTCTTAAGGCAATCACCCCACAATCTTCCAAGAAAGATATGGATCAGGTTTTCCTAGCGCAATTGCATATTTGCATTAAAAATGATAATTTATTTCCTTACTGTGATTGTTTTTTTTTGATAAACAGGGTGTCTGGGCAGCTTACACGCACTATAACTAATCCCTGGACTCACTGAACATTCTTCAAACCCAGTGAGCATGGAAGGCATCGCGGGGGTGACAGACGTGCATGGTGGGACTTAAAGCCTGGTGCAGAGGAAGGAAACAAGTCCCTTCAACCACTAGGCCAAGACTCCACTTGCATTATTGTGATTGTTTTTCGAGTGCAATTGCACATTGCACATTTATATTAGAAGGGGTCAAATGTATCTTAGTAAAATTACACAACTTATATTGTCAAAGATAAGCGTGAAATTGCTATTAATTTTGTACAACCTCTAAACTCAAACCTTATTGGCTATTCTATTAGATAACTTTCATCTCTATAATACAAGTTCAATCATAATCCCTAGGCATTTCAATAGCCTGCTAGGCACACAAGGATATACTTGCAACCCAAATACGACGGGGACAGGAGGCCATGGCTGGCTGTGCCAGATTGAAGAGGGAGGACTGTAAGCGAACTAAACACGACTCCAACTTCTCCAAATGGCAGGTTTGATCCATATTTTTTTTGTTTCTTGCTTGCCATTGAAAATTGGCTGCCTTCTGCTTATGAAAAAAAAACAAATGTTTTAGACTGCTTTGATATATTATGCCCACCAAATGGGATCTGGGGTCTTCATAATTTTATTTCCAGTTGGGTTTCTCATGCTTTCAGTTTGTATACATTGATTCTTTGTATACATTCTTCAGCTTCTCATTGGACCATCTGATTGGCAAGACTATTTCTTGGGAAAGGAAGGAGCTTCTCGATATAGGGTTCACAATCTCCCAACTACTTCTGGTCCGGGACTATATGAGCTTGGTATTGTTGTTTCTCGCTCTACGCTGCCGAGGCGTGATGTTGGCAAGCTTGTCCCAGATGGCATGGTGGTGGTTTACCTTGGACAAGCTGACAATGTTAAAACCCGACTCCAGCAATACGGTCGTTCAGGTGCCCATTTGGGTAACACTTACTCAACTGGCTATGTGAATGATTCGAGAGATGATTCTCTTAAAACAGGGCTAGGTTTGTTTGAGGAGATATTCTCAAGAGGCCATTCCATTGTGTATAGATGGGCTTCTGTAAGTATTGCCTTTTACTTTAAGAAAAATTCATATTAAATTTTCTCACTTAGATGTCAATGATAAGTACATTTATCGTGTCAGATGATCTTTTAGGTTTTAAACGTTTGTGAAATTTTGGGGACAAGGATGTTTTTCTAGGATCAAACATAGTGTTTGTTTTATAGAGTTTCCAGTCTTCTATTCAATAATAGCATTATTGAATTAGATGTCTAAGATTTCCTTGGTTTCGATTCTTTTGTGTGCGTGGTAGCTATAAGAACACAAAGAAGGCAGTACTCAATATCCTCCCTTATTTAGAGTTCGAGGCTTCAAATTTGACTCAGGGGATGAAATTATGCATATCAACAGTTGTGCCAGATACTTTTGTATACATTAAGATAAATCCATATTCACCACCCGCAACTCTAGTGCCTGCATTATAAATTTTTGGGCATATAAGAGGGATACTTGCATTTTTTTTGGCATATAAATTTGAAAATGTATTTCATCTTTCCATACTATTTTTCCTGAATGTTGAATAGATGAAAGATAAGAGGGATGCTGAGGAAACGGAAGGTCAGCTGCTTGCCACTTTTGATTATGCATGGAATAAGGGTTGTAATGGTACACGCCGTCCGAGTGATGTCCTTCAGAAACTCGATAAAATTACTTCAAAGACTACTAGACCTCCAAATATTTTTCAACGCCTTCCAATTTTCAGTCACAAACAAGAAGGTATTAAAATCAAAGCAAGCAAGCCTGTTTCACCAGAAAAGTGTGCTGGTTTTGGTGATGAGGATAGCAAAAAAATATTCTCTGGAATTTTTAAGTTCAGCAGATCACAGCCTAGACTAGTTACTGATAGACATGGCTTCAATGAGGACATTGTTTGTATATGTGGATTCATCATGGTTGATGGTGTAACTTGTAAAAGGCCACCAGTTCCAGGGAGAAAGAGATGTGAGGAACACAAGGGGAGGAGAGTTTATGGAGCCAGTTACAAATCCATCATTCAAGGAAATTTAGATTATCCACATGGAGCAAATCTACTTCCCACAACTCACAATGACCAAGAACATGAAACCACATGTGGGGTGAATTTAGGTGATGGAACTTTTTGTAGGAAGCGAGCTGTGGCATGGAGGAAAAGATGCGAAGATCACAAGGGGATGCAGGTTAACACCTCCGTCTCAGAGCCAGCAGCAGAAGACAAAATCCGTATGCCTGTCCTCAGAGGAGTATCCAGTTCTTTTTCCGACAGCATAAACAACAATGCCTCATCTAAACATAATGCATACAGTACCTCACAATGTGGATCTTCAAATAATCCTGTCAAGGAACATTTTCCTAATACTTGTGGAGTAATGTTAGGAAATGGCTCATTCTGCAGAAGGCAACCCATTCAGGGAAACAAAAGATGCTGGCAGCATAAAGGCAAGAGGGCTGATTGTAACTTTTCTGGGGTAGATAGTTCCTTGCCGAGGTTTGATGCACCAATTTGTGCGGCTACATTAAATAACGGTTCTGTCTGTTTGAGAGCCCCTGTTCAGGGGAGGAAGAGATGTGAGCAGCACAAGGGGATGAGAGTCTCCACATCCTATCACTACTGAGAGGTATTTTCTGGAATTAGTAGCCCCCTGAATAATTTAATTTGTAGCATGTTGTCCTTGATATGGTTGTGTGCAATGGCACAAAAGGAACCATAATAGCCAATTTCAGCTAATATGAGATTGGCTTAGTTTCAATTGCTTTAGAAGTTAGGGCAATGATTGTATATTTTCAATTGTGCCTTTGTACTGCTGTTGTAAAATGTTATGAAATGTTCGTTTGCCAAATATCCAAAATACAACACTGGGACTGCCACCAGAAAGTAGGGACACTAGACTCGAGATATGATTATCAAGTGTATGATAGAGGACAATGGATAGCCTGACTTATTATTCTTTGGTTGGGAGATTGGACTTAAGCTTACATTATTAGGTTTAACTTATTTGGGTTTTATTATTATGCCTGATGTTATTCTATTTTGGACTTAAGATTATTTTTTGGTAGATCTTTGGCATAATTGGTGGTTGAGTAGAGTTTGCTATTTATTTTTACTGGTGTAATATTTTAGGACAACTTAGTGATGAATTAAAGAAAAGTTGTCGAATTGTATTTCTTCTCCTGCTCCTTTTCTCCTTATCAGTTCCTTCCTTTTTTCTTTTCTTCAAATCTTATGTCCCGCCCCAGCTTATCATAGCTGAATTTTTGGTTAGCAGATGATCTATAGCATAAAATCCTCCATCCAGCAACAAAACATCCTGCCTCTTTTCCTTAACTTTTCACTCGATCCAAACATAAGACTTTGCTGCATTACCATAATCACCACCTGTTCTCAATACTCTTCGGCTCAACCTTCTTTATTTTTAATTTTTTTTATATCAACAAAATAAAATAATACAAAACATCAAAAAATTAATTTAAATAAAAAACTAAAATATTTTAAATGCTTAATGACATCACTGTACCTCTAACAACTTGCACAATCCAACAACTTAACAATCCAAGTACTATATAGCATATAGTAAGAGATTTGATTTGTAAATTACCTTATACTTTAATTCCTTAAATTTTATTTTCTTATATTACGTGTGCTGTTCAATTTATCATTAACAATACTTTTGTTTCAGAATAATATGTCACATTATATCCATTATGTTTTTGCTAGACAACTTTGGCAATTCTATCTAACCATTACTTTTATTAACTATAAAACTTGTCTAAACTGGTGGAAACAATTTCCTTGATGTATTATAGGCTTGATTAAACTTAAAAATAAACAATAAATAAATTCTAGAATTAGTTTTATAGTAGGAAACACCCTCTCACCTTAGCCTGTTTAGTTGATTTGGCAATTATCATAGGAAAGTTCAAATTTGAAGATCTTGAGGAGGATTACGCTAGCATATACTCTTCTCTTTCGAAGAATCGCAAAACAATGAAGGAAAACATGTAACCTAGCTAGATGGAGTCTAGAGAGAAGTTAGAGAGAGAAGCTCTCAAATTCTCTCAACCCAAAACCTAAATCCCCAGCCACCGATCACTCTCCCTCAACCTCTGACCGTCTTTATTTCTAAGCCGTTCTCAGCCCTCTTTCGTTTCTTCTCCTAGACTCACAGATCCTCTCAGCCAAAATCCATGGAATCACTAAAAACAAAAAACCCAATCCCCACTGGAGCCATGAACACCAACTTGAACCCACCACAAAAAACCCATCCCAACATGAAACGCAACCATGGAACGGGCAACCAAAAGGCCCAGGACACAGGCAAACAAGCTGCCAGCACCTCACATCAAGCAAGCTCATGGGCGGACCGAGTTCGTGTCACAGACTCGAAAACAAGATTTTCTCTTGAGAAAATCCCCAAGCAACCCCAAGGAAGACGCTTGACAATCCCCGAGGAAATGATGAGTGCAAACTCAAGCCAGTGGACAAGATGTTTGGTGGGTTTCTTTCCAGGTTCTCGTCCCCTTTACCACATGGTCAACTCAATGGCCACTCGTGTATGGCAACACCTAGGACTGGAACATACCATGACCACTGGGGAGGGGTTCTACCTGTTCAGACTTAGAGATGAGGAAGCTGTCCATGAAGTCCTAGATAGGGGGCCGTGGATGTTTGGGGGCAAGTCTCTTGTTCTCCAACAATGGCATCCCCACTTTAAGTTTGACATGAACCAAATGAGGAAGCTGTCCATGAAGTCCTAGATAGGGGGCCGTGGATGTTTGGGGGCAAGTCTCTTGTTCTCCAACAATGGCATCCCCACTTTAAGTTTGACATGAACCAGATCACCACCATTCCAGTTTGGCTTCGGCTCAGAGGCCTTCCCTTCCCGCTGTGGACAAAAGCTGGACTCAGCTTGGTTGCTAGCATGGTGGGACGACCACTCTCCTGTGATGAGAGTACTTTCAGCTGCAAACGTTTGGAATATGCTAGGGTATGTGTGGAGGTGGACGCTGCGCACCCCTTTGTTCATAATTTTGAGCTGGAAATCCCACAATCCAGCGATACCGTGAAGGTGGATGTTGAATACGAATGGAAGCCTTCAAGGTGCAAGACTTGCAAGGTTTATGGGCATTGCTGCAAGGAGGTCGAACCACAACCGGTGGCTGTCGAAGGGATTAACCCTACCGTCGCTGGTCGGGAGAGACCTCAGGTGACCGCTACCGAAGGTCAGGTAACCTCTGCTGAGTTGGACAACCTTCAAAATTCAAATTCCCACAACCCGACAGATCACAATGCTAAGCTGGACAAACTTCCAAATTCCCATAACCCAACAGATCACACTGCCACCCAGCCTACACAACCCAGTCACCAAAAAAAGCCAAACAACCAAGACACGAGCCTCGCACGCCAACCCACCCCTGATGACAAACATACCCAAATTCCACTAAAAGACAAACAACAAGGACCCACTGCTACCCTGCCCAAAACCAAAACAAAGCCCCTACCTAGGGGAGACAGCAACAACGTCACAACTGAGGAAACCATGCATGCAGAACTGGATGCAACAACAGTAAACAAGGGAAAGGGTCATGCCCAAGAAACCCTAGTTGGGAAAAAGGCAACCAATAGCCACGAAAATTCCCAAGGATTCCTAGAACGCACCGAAAGCAAAATGGACTCTTTACAGAGTCAAAGCCAAGGAACTATCTGCTCAGCCTCATCAAGCAACACATCAGACTCAAGCTCCTCCATGGATGCAGACCACGGTCACAATCCAAGTCAACAAGACCGAACCAACAAGGTGTCCCCCCCAGTCAAGAAGAAAGGGGCAAGGAAAAAGCAGGAGGTCAGAGACCTCTGAGTGGTTTCTCTTATAATCCCTTTTATGTCCATGATCGGATGTTGGAATGTATGGGGCTTAAACAGCCTCCGCAAGCAAAAGGCAGTCCAGGAATGGGCTCGCAAAGATAATCTTGATATTCTAGGTATCATTGAGCCTCGGTTAGGCTCTAATAAATTCTCAGAAATAAGTGCCCGGATGGGGCTTCAAGGATGGCTTAGTGCAGATAATGGGGTAATCCCTAATAAATGTCGCATTCTGGTGACCTGGAATCCAGCCAAGCTAATGGTGCAAATCCTTGATCAAGCACCTCAATGGTTGGTCTGTGAGACTACCATGCTAGCAACAAATAAGAAGCTGCTTATCACCTTCATTCACGGGTTTAACACGCCAGCCGAGAGAGTTCAATTATGGGATCATCTGGTGGGGAGGTGTTCGGTCAATAAGCTAGTTCCTTGGCTCACCATTGGAGACTTCAATGCTATTCTTAGTGGGGAGGATAGAGTGGGGGGGTCCCAGCGTTGGCCTCAGCACATGGAAGATTTTCCAGTTTGCATCCAGCAAGCCGGGCTCTCATCTCTCCCTTACACAGGCCTGCGCTTCACCTGGTCCAATGGGCAGACGGGCTCAAACGGTATCCAAAAGAAGCTCGACTAGGCCCTAGCTAATTCAGCCTTCTTGCAGGCCTGGCCTGCGGCCCATGCCAACTTCCTCCCGCGCTTGGTTTCTGATCACAGCCCAATGACTATTAATCTGGCCCAGGAAAGCAAGGCCCGCAATAAGCCCTTCCGTTTTCTTAATTTGTGGACAGACAGGGATGACTTCTCGGACATGGTGAATGGAGTCTGGAATCAACCGGTTCACGGTAACCCTCTCTATCGTTTCACTACAAAGCTTCAGATCATGAGAAACACCCTTCGCCGATATCACAATCACACTACCAGCCACATTTCCTCGAGGGTGGCTGATGCCAAATGGAAATGGATAAAGGGCCAAACGGAGATGGATGCTAGACCTAGAGATTCTCAGCTGCAAGCCCAGGAGAGAATTTTGGCCGAGAACTACAACAGGCTATGCAAGGAAGAGGAGAGCTTTTTCAAACAACGATCAAGAATTCAATGGCTTGAGTTGGGAGATAGGAACCTCTTTCTTCCACAAATCCCTCCAACACCGGTGTTCA
Organism: Salix caprea; assembly: GCA_964035475.1. Taxonomy (NCBI): domain Eukaryota; kingdom Viridiplantae; phylum Streptophyta; class Magnoliopsida; order Malpighiales; family Salicaceae; genus Salix; species Salix caprea. The sequence continues at coordinate 10,128,686 of OZ037751.1, read as the reverse complement.
AGAAACAAAATCCACAGTCTAAGTACTCCAGATGGCACAGTTCTGCATGACCAAGAATTGATCCACCAGCATGCCCTAAATTACTACCAAGCTCTTTTGGGAAGTGGGAGCTCCAATCGGCCAGGGGAAGAGGAAGTGGATATCTCGGGTATGTTCCACAATCAAATCTCTGAAGATGAGCAAAGGAGTATGGTTAATCGGGTCACATCAGAGGAGATAAAGGGAGCTTTATTCTCCATTCCAGATGGGAAATCGCCAGGGCCTAATGGGTTCACCAGCCATTTCTTCAAAAAATGCTGGAGCATCGTGGAAAGGGACTTCACATCGGCGGTACAATTTTTCTTTACTTCAAAGTCCTTGCCCCGATGTGTTAATGCTACCAATCTAGTTTTAATTCCTAAAACTGAGAACCCTGCCACTATGAATGACTTTCGTCCCATTGCCTGTTGTAATGTGCTTTACAAGTGTATTTCCAAGGTTTTGGCAAACAGGCTCAAGCAGGTCTTAACCTCGGTGATCGGAAAGTCTCAATCTGCTTTTCTTCCTGGCCGGCAAATATCGGAGGCCATTCTCCTTGCTCATAAGCTAATGCATGAGTACCATCGGGACAAAAAACCACCAAGGTGTGCTATGAAGATAGATCTTCGTAAGGCTTTCGATACCATAAATTGGGACTTCATAGCTGCTGCCATGAAAGAAATCTCAATTCCTCAAGAGGCCATTGACTGGATTACTGCGTGTTTCACATCTGCTCATTTCTCGATGAATCTCAATGGGGAACCAAGGGGTTTTTTCAAGGCCAGCAGAGGTATCAGGCAGGGGGATCCCCTTTCCCCGTACTTATTTGTCCTGGCAATGGAAGGGCTCTCGGGTCAGTTGCGGAATGCTTCCATGCAGCCAAATTACAAGCACCATTGGCGGTGCAAAGCCAATGCAATCACGCATATTAGCTTTGCGGATGACTTAATGGTTTTCTGTCATGGAGATGAAGACAGTGTGCGAATCATAAGAACAGCTTTAGAGACCTCAATCTCTTCTGGTCTCAACATTAATCAAGCCAAGAGCAGAATCTACCTTTCGGGGGTTGATGCGGAAATGAGGGGCAAAATCCAAAGTATTGTAGGCATTGAGGAGTCTAAAGATCCAATCACTTACTTGGGGCTCCCTCTCATTACCACCAGATTAACAAACTTGAACTGCATGACCTTGATTCAGAGCATCACGTCAAGAATCAAATTATGGACCTCCTCTTCCCTAAGCTATGCTGGCCGGTTGCAGCTTGTGAAATCGGTCCTTTTTGCTATTCAAACATACTGGTCCACTAAGCTGATATTGCCATGTGCAACAGTCCGCAGAATGGAAAGCATCCTTTCTGCCTTCATTTGGAAAGGGCCGAGCTTGCAATCGACTGGAGCTAAGGTGGCTTGGGACAAGATTTGTAGGCCTATTAAAGAGGGTGGGCTGGGGCTGAAAAGTATCAGACACTGGAATCGGGCTGCGGTTGGGAAGCTGTTGTGGGGGCTGATTACAAATAAGACTTCTCTGTGGGCCTCTTGGATCCACAAGATTCGGCTGCGTGGCAGATCTTTCTGGAATATTCAAATTCCAAACTCTTGCTCGTGGACTTGGCGTCAAATTCTGCATGCTAGGGATTGGTGCAAGCACCACATAGGATGGCGTATAGGTAATGGGGAGAGTTCGTTCATATGGCAAGATAACTGGTTGCCTAGTGGAAGAGAGATAGGGAACATCATCTCCCCAAGGCAGCTGGCCCTTACAGGTTTGTCCTGGCATGCTAAAGTTGCAGAGATAGTTCGAGGGCGAGCATGGCAGTTCCCCACGGGGGTCCCATCCCTACACACGGTGTGGCAATTGATCGACTACCTCCCTAATTCCAATCAAGAGGACACTCTCTTCTGGAAGGGGACTCATTCAGGGATGTACACCTTCCAGTCAGCCTGGGAGATAACTAGGCCTCACCATAACACTTGCTTGGCTCATGAATTCATTTGGCATGTGGGTCATATTCCAAGGCAAGCGTTTATGTTGTGGCTAACTTTCAATCAGAGGCTGCAAACTTTGGACAGGGTGCAGAGATTCATGGGTCCTGCGGTTTCAACAACTTGCGTGTTTTGTGGGGAAGTGGAAGAAAGCCACGACCATTTGTTCTTCCTTTACAGGTATTCTTCGAAGATCTGGAGATCGCTCAATGCTCGAGCTCATATCCACTGGCCTAATCTCCCTTGGAGCCGCTTGAAGTTATGGGCTATTTGTAGATACCGAAACAAGAGGAAGACAAAGTTTATAATCCCCAAGCTCCTCCTAGCCTCAGCTATCTATCATATCTGGTATGAGAGAAATCGGCGCTGCTTTAACAACCAGTTCACTCCGGCGCAAAAAGTTGAAGAAGACATTTTCCAGATCATCCGAGCCCACTTGATCAACGGAGTGAAGGTGGACGATCTGCCCCCAACCCAGCGATTAATATGGGAAGTCTGAGCCTAGAGGTGCGGGTTCAAGCCCAAGGCCGCGAGGCCCGTCTTTTCCATCCAGGGCTTTTCGATCCTTTCAAAGCCCATTATCGTTATGGGACAAGTTGTCCCACAGATTCGCTGAGCCCAAGCGGGCAGCGCTCCATAGGCCATTCCTCACGGCCTTATTATTTTCTTTCTAGTTTAGCCCAAGTTGTGGGGCCTCCTTTGTTGTTTCTTGTTGCCTTAGTCCATGCCGAATGGGCCAGGCTCCTTAAGGTCTTAGACCTTCTTTCAAAGTGGAATGCCACTTCCCTGTTTGGGCCGGACCCATTGTAACCGGAACAGCAGGCCTTTGTACAACCCTTTCCTTTTTTTAATCCATACAATCTTGTTCCAAAAAATAAATAAATTACGCTAGCATATTTTATATTTAGAGAAGCTGTAAGCTCAACTTCACTATGGAGTAGTATTGGATGCTTCGTGACTTATTGTGGGTAGAACTCAACACTCGAGGCTTTAAGCTTGGGAGTACCAATGGTAGCAATGTCATAGTGGACAGATTAACCAACCAATGCTAAGTATATTAATGATGTTTGGCGTGTAGGAGTTAGAGTGAAGGCAAATGAAAAGGGGATTGTCACCAAAGAAGAGGTAGAAAGGTGCATAAGGGAAGTCTTGGAAAGTGAAAGGAGTGGGGGCATGTGGGGGGGGGGGGGGGGGTGGATGTTTAAACTAAAACAGAAATAAAAAATTGGGATTTGACATAAAAAATAAAATGTATGTGATTAATTGATATTGAAAAAACAAAACAAAAAAAAAAAAAAAACAAGTGGGATCAAGAATAAATGATATTTTTTTTTTTGAGATCTTGAATAATTGAAAAAAATGTGTATGCTTTTTAAAGTAATTTTACAAGTTGATAGCAATATGAAAAACATGATAATCAAACACATGAAACTGTTTTTCATTAACCTTAAACTCAACCACAGTTTTAACCAAACACTTCAATAATTATTATGAACCGCAGCTAAAAGTGCTTTTCATGAAATTGCTTTTCTAAAATCTCAACCATAAAACAAAAGCAATACCAAACACACTCTAAGTGATATATGCATATGTTTTATTGTTACAATTTATATTTATATTTTTAATCTTTATTTAGAGGAACTAGAGATTGGATGATAATCCAATATTTCTAGACACAACCAAGAGTTGAACCCAAGCATTTATAGGTCTAATGATCTGCTAAGAGCCAATATTCTTGGGCTCATTCAAGCGTTGAGCCCAAACATATATGCATATGAAAATATATGGCTTAGCTAAGTGTTGAGCCCTCACACACAAAAATATATATTTTTCTCTAATTAAGACAAATATATTTTTCTTTAACTGATTAGAAGTTTGAATGCTATCAACAAAAAGGGACCTTTGAGTCTTTACCTAGATAAAAAAAAGTAATAAGAATGGGCTATAAAGACCCATTAGATCCTCAAAAGAAATGGTTCTCAATCTCCATTCCTCATGACATTTATTTTCATTGTTTTTATAAAATATTATTGTATTTTATCTAAAAAACATTCTTAATTAAGTATCAAAGAGTTCCTAAACTCATAAAAGAGACTTTTTGCAGGTATCAAACACCAACCACTAACCACTTTAGCAAGGCAGGATGAATTAGATATCTAGAACTAATAGATTAACCAATTATCTCACATATAAGCTTTGTTCTCAAGCTACTTTAACTTTTTAGAACATCATCAATGACATTATCCATGAGAACCTAATAAAAAATCCATTGATAATTCTTCCAGAACTAGTTTATCGACATCCCTAATCACCTTCAAAGACAACTAATCAAAACACTCATGGAATGGGAGTCATTATATTTTTTATTTACAGTTGTTGACGTGCGTTCTTTTCAATAACTAGGAAAAGCTATGCAATAATTTTATCGCCTAAGTCATTATGATTGGTTCTACTTTCCCATAGGCTTGATGAGACTACCAAATAGGGTTTAGGCATTTGCCAATTTCTTGAATACAGTTGAAGTCTTGAAATTTGGAAAAGTTTTCAACAAGTACAAATGGAATGTTGATTTAAATTGTAAAACATGTGAAGTTTTTTTGTTAACCACCCAGAAGACATCTACTAAAGAAACTTTATTCTCTCCTCATTTGGAGTTTAGTCGTGCTCATACAAAAATATCATCAAGAAGATTATGTGTTAAAGGGAAATAAAAATGTATCATGGAATTTATGGAAGGTGTTTCTATCTCCAAGTTTAACTACTGAATCCAAGATATTTGCTCGTAAAAGCCTCTTTATTCTTACTCAACTGAATGAACTCCTTAGAAAGCTTTTTCTTTTACTGTTGATACTCATCATTATAAGGAGAACCACAAAGAATAGTATGAGCTATGACCTATTTAGTTCTTACCTCAACCACATGACTAGTAATTTGACTAACGTGTTGGTGATGTAAGGACTTCAACTTAGGCTTTAGAAATTCAAGTCTCTTGGTAAACCTATACATATGGTTACCATGCATAGAAATCTACCATGTATCTATATTTTTTATCTCGAGCATGTCTTCCCTCGATAAGTTTGGTGCTTTAATCAATGCATCAGTGCAAAAGAACTTTTTAAATCTCATAAGCCTTTGGTTTTCATTCATAATCAACCCTAATTATGATAGACTTTATAAATAACCTGCATCAAAGCTAAAAGACATGGACCATGAGTAACAAACCATCCAACTCAACATAAATTTTGCCATAGTCAAGCCAAATGCCACTAAGTGTTTGTTTGTCATAAGCCAATGGTCTCCCACCATATTTTTAGGATAGTTGAAATATAATAATCCAAAACAAAGAGAAAACAAGATAAACTAAGCTGGCGGCAATTTATTTATTTTTCTATCTGATTTTTTTCTATCTAACCTCTTGCATATCAAAGTCAATAATGTAGTCCATATCTGAGAAGGTGGATTCTGTAAGTATTATTGAAGCGACATGACCCACTTCTAAAAGCATTCCAGAGAATAAAGTGTGGGGGCGTTGTCTAAGGTTTTATTTTATATTTTATTTTATTTCATGAGTGGAATATTCACAATGTCTGGTAGAAGATGGTGATTACGATTCCTACTTATCGAACCTCAGGTCAACAAGCAAGCATCAAATGGAGCGAGTCTGCCTGCTTGCCATTGCATTTTGCCATATCAGCGTAAATTAAGAAACCTGAACGTTAGAGGGCATCCTACTCGTTCTTCATGTCTGGAAATCGTATAGTAATAATAATAAAAAATCTTCATCTCAATATTCTATTAATTTGAATTTGCTGTCCCAACATAAGGAAGCCTAAGCTCAAACGTGTCAACTACTTTTGATAGTTTCTATTCACTGATCTGACCCATCCAACTCAGCTGCCCACTCTCTCCAGCGTCTGTCCGCCGCAATCCAAGTGCTAGCAAAAAACTATTGCTTGGAACATTCCCTTTTCATGATAATCAAAGGGGATTTTGCTAGCCAGCCAATTCGATCGGTCCTCTCGGATGTAATTACTTTAGAAGTGGTGGGATGCTTCATAGCATAGCGGGGTGGACGTGGTAATTAAATTAAGATATTTGTTTTTGTTTTGTTTAAGTTTTAATATAAATGTCTAAGAGAATTTATTTATTAATTAATATAAGAAGTCAATATGAAGAGTGATCTCTTAAAAATCATGTGTACAGACACATGTCGAGCTTCCAAGCTCTCAATCATGGATGCCACCGATCGATGATCAGAAGTAGCCCTGCAGGTCATTGACGAATCGAGACATGTATATACACTCAAGTAAATGGACGCGCGGATAGACGTCAACGGCTGGCATTTGATGTGAATCTTCCCCGTTGCTTTTGAATTATTGCGAAGAAGGAATCAAATACAAGGAAGAAAAGAATTTGGCATTAGATGTGCATTATAAGGAACCGATTCCCGATGCAAAACTTCACATGTTTGTTCGTCCAACCTCTTTAGTGAACCATGTGTACCTGGACTACATAAAACCTCCTCGAGTAAAGGCTTCTTCGCAAGTTGGATTTATGAGTTCTAGCTAGCTAGTGGTGTGCCTGTGATGCATGCATGCATGCCATCCACATTGTACAAATGATTATATGATCACACTGCTAATTATGTTTTCTCAAGCCATATTGTAAGAGAATCAAGTGGGGCCGGCTACAGCTTAATTTAAGCCAGGCCAATTACTCTTGGCGTTGAATCAGCTAGCTAGCCAGCCTTTGAAATAACATATCTTAATTCCCGTCGATCGTAATACCAGCTGATGTAGTAGAATGGATTCATGGAGAAGGAATAATAGTTCAAACTGTTTTAATTATGCGATAATATATTAAGTGTCGGGGAATCCTTTAAAGGGGTGTATAATGAGAGAGGTTTTAATTTAAAAAATGTATGTGTTCATGTACTGGCTTGCTAGCTCCCCTCCATGCATGAGACTGCACACGAATAATTGAATAGGCATAAGTAAGAGTAGGCTTATCTCCAAACCTCTCATCGATCACCTTTCGGAATACTATCTGAAGAAAAGGAAAATAATGATAAGGGGATAAAACAACATCAATGGCCCCACACGTGCGGTCAGGGCTGAGCAAGTATATAATGCCTCCCATCCCATGCACCAAAATCACCAACTGTATTGATAATCTTGCACAACTACCATATTAACCGTTCTAGCTACTCTTCAGCTAATTGTTCTTCCAGGCTCAAGCCTTCAGCTCACATAAGGTTAGCTTCTTCCATTCTTTTCCTGCTTCACGTTCTTATAAACGTCAAGAGGGCTAATATATAAGCATGCAACCGCTTGTACCACTTCTCAACGTGTTATATATATATATATATATATATATATATATATATATATGTATGTATATATATATATATATGCATATGGGTTCTATGGAGCTGAAATCCAGGTTGAGCCCTATATATAGTCAGGCATTCTTGCTATATATGATGATAAGCACACACCGAGGGATGGGTAAGCGTGTAATGTTTAATATATACTTATTAGCTAGGTAAAGAAGGTGCTATGGCTGTGCCGCACTATATTGTTGGAACAATAAGTCTTTTACATTTTAGGTCCATGGGGTCAACCCTGTAACAAATGAAATCAAGAAGAGAAGGTCGTTCAATTGTAATAATAGTTCATTTTCTTGAATCAAACATCTGCTTAAAGTACTGGTATTAATTATGAATTATCCCCTCATCGTAGACAAATAATTAAGTTGCATTGCAGGTGGTTGTTAATTTGTTTCATGTAAGGGTTCATCATCATAATTAAATGGTTGTTTGTGTCGTAAGTAATGGTCTGTACTATGATGTTTTGTAATTGTAATTCGTGTTTTTTCCTGTAGGACATAGAATGAGCTGGACAGCAGGAGGAGATTGGATGTGCAGCGCCTGCCAGCACCAGAATTTCAAGAAAAGGGAAATGTGCCAGCGTTGCGGGTACCCTAAGTTTGGCGGCCCTGACCCAGCAACCTACATATGCAATGCAACGAAGGTTTTGGCTGGGGATTGGTACTGTACTGCCATGAACTGTCAGGCTCACAACTATGCTAGCCGGTCAAGCTGCTACAGCTGCGGTGCATTAAAAAATGATCATGCTGCGGGTGGGTATGGAAGTAACGCTTATGGATCTGACGGAAGTGATCCTCCTGGATGGAAAACTGGTGACTGGGTTTGCACCAGGTGAGTTCACATTGTGATTCCAGATTCGACGGTGAATCTGGTTTTTGGTCTAGAATACATATATATAACATTACATCCCGCAGGTCTCATACGTTCTTGAAAATATTATTGCTATAATTTCATGCTACCCTGCTGCTTTTCGTGGATTAATAATTAAAATTAGTCGATTAATTGGATAGCCATGCTGCATACCCTATTTCACAAGAGTAAGAACAACTTCATATTGATGGACGCACTTTCTATTGGACAGATTCGGATGTGGAGTACATAATTATGCTTGCAGGATGGAGTGCTTTAAATGCAGAACACCGCGGGATCAATACAGTAAGCAAATTTAACTCGATCGATGCTTAATTCGTTTCGTTTCTTTGGTTATGAGAATGGTTGGCTTGACGTTTCAGTTATGTTAAGAGTTTTATTGTTCATCTTTCTAGGTGGTGGATATTAACAAAAAGCTGCGATTACAAAGACAACGTAGATCTTCACTTCTTATGACCCTGACCTCTCCTCCAATGCCTTCGATCTTTTGGTTTCAGTTTTGAGTTAACAATAATTAAGCTTTGATTAGGTTGACATTGATCCAGGGAGTTTTCCCAGAAGCACAGCCTGTATTTGAATTGAGAAATATTCTCTGGCTTCCTTAATTGTGCTCTTAAAATCTATGAAGCTTAAGATTTTTTCCCTTCGCTTTAACTGGGCTCCCGCAACAAAAATCTGTAACACTTGGGTGTGTGGGTGCGGGTGCAACACCTGCTTTTATGAGGTGGTCCAAGGAATGTGTGGGAGTGGTGGTTGCTATTATGAGCTGCTATAGATTAAGTGAGAAACCCATGTCTTAATCAAGGACCGCCACTACAGGTTTGGATTCTACCAAAGTAGAAAAAAACCCCAATCAAACAACCATGAAGGAGAACAAAACTCATCAGACATGTATAAGATTCTAGGAATCCCCACGACGTAATTTACTTTGAAAGATAGGCTTCATTTCAAAGCAATAATTTACGGTGCCTTTAAGCATCAAATTAATCTCCAAGAACTACATAATTATATATGCAGATAAGAACCTGATGCTCATTCTCTAAGAGCATAAAAGCAACACCAAGTTCAAATGAGTCCAGTCCCACTTTAATTTATTTCCTTGCTTTGGCCTTTCTTTTTCATGGTTCAGCACAGCTTGCTAAAGTGCAGCCACAAATCCACTCGCATTATGTACCAGCCAAGTCACTGATCAAACTTGCGCTGTATATAACTCGATCTGCTAAAATGGGAAAGGTCTCAACTAAGCTTAGAACTTCATCAACTCATTTGAGGTTTAAGGAGCAAGTCGACTCTATCTCTCTATTGCTGACGTTAAGGAAATTCCCCATTTCACGTGAACAAGTTCCCTTAATTACCACATGATTCCGGTCCATACTCCAGGACCAGTTGCATATTAACGTTGAATTATGCATGCTCCTCTTATGTTTCTGTAGTTTTTCCTATCTAAATCGGGTTTAGATGTCTGATCAAGGTGCATATGATGTAAACGATACACGATCTCAAAGATAGTTATAAAGGTTAAAGAGATAGAGATTCAGCAGGCCGTTCTACTCTGATTCTGTAAACTTTGTCCTTCGCTACGTGGAAAAAAAAATGCCTGCTCTAGGACTCCGTTTATTTTGCCTTATGTTGCTGAGTCTCGGAATCCTTAATCGGATATACTCCAAGCATATTCATGTCTGGTTAGCCAGGCTGTTCTCTTCTTCCTCTTCTTTTCCATGTAATTAAAGCGTCTTAAGTTATGTTAAAATCCATGTCCAACCGGGTAATATTATCATAACTGCGTACGTACTCTTAAAGAAAAATGAAGGATTGAAGCAACACGCATTTGCTTTTAAAACATGAAAATAAAGATATTCTTATGAAATTGTTTTTCATGCATTTGCGTGCTGATGTAGGGTTTAATAATATGATGAAACGGGTAAGGTGAAGTAGGGTTTAATCGACGGTTCAATCAAGGTGATTGAGAGTTTAATGATAATTCCCCCCCTTGAACTAATGGTAGACAGAATGGTAAGGCTCTCTTGGTGTTGTTGTACGTATCCTGGCCTACGAATTCATGGGACCTCGAGAGAAGATGTTATTGAGCAGCCATTGAAGATGCTAGCAATCTATTCATTTAAGGGCTTAATTAGAAGTGGAGCAATCTATTCAATCCACCAATCAATTAGATCCACCTTGTTATTCATTTTAAGCCATAAATTCAAACAAACTTCACCTTTTCTTAAATTGGGACAAATCATCATCTAATACTTGGCTTGTTTCTGAGAAGTATGCCAATCTACTCTTCTTCACTCACATTTGCTTTTTCCATGCAAGAATAAAAATCTTCAATACCACTATTCATCAAGATAGCAGTATTCTGATGCAACTCATTTCGAACAACACTTTTGATCAATTTATCACGACTGAAAATTTGAAAAGCACCATCGAAATATTTCATCCATATTTAGAAAAAATATCCATCAATATTTTAATTACTTGTCGACATAATTGTCAATGGGAACATGTCATTAGAAGGTGTCTTGTCGTGGGTTTTTGCTTCATCAACATTCCCCTCGTAAAATCGAAAATTCAAATGGAATAGGCGTCAAAATAGCCCCACCAAAAAATTAGATTTTGCTACCCATTCTTCATTTGACAACTTTCCATATAATCTCTTTTGTCTATTCCATGAAAATCCCAAAACATTATGTATGCTCTTATCAAAAGTTCAAGAATCAATACAAAGATCTTGGTTAAATTTCCAACAAATATTCCATCAAAATTGCCTAAATGACAAAAAACAGTTGGCTTTTCACAATTTTTTGTTAGGTGTTATAATTCTCAAGCCCACAATTATCGCATAAATACATAGCAGCAACAACAATAATCAATCAGTCAATCAATCAATAAACCACAACAAAAAAGCATATCCAAAATAAATATACCTATATAAATCTCAAATTACATTTAAATTGTTTAGAACAAATACAATAAAAAATATTCCACACACAATCAATTTTTAAATAAGTGTATATATGAACATTAATATTCCTAAAATCTTAAATGACAAGCTTTAGGAGGGGGAGGAAAATGTATACCTATATATGCACTTATACAAGCCCAGTGCATCCTAGTTTCTTATCAGAGTTTTGCTCTCATTTCCTCCCTCATTTCAACTTTAAGATTTGCTCTTAAATCTTCTCTCATTTATATTTTAATATTTAGCATCTCGACAAATAGTTGTTCATTAATTCTTTTATAAATTAATTCATCAAAATTTTGTAATGCATTAATTGGGTTGGAATGTAGTGTGCTTACAATTAAAACAAATTATGATGCAAACCCGAACAAAATTTTATTGAGTTCATGAACCACAATCGTTCTAATTTAGGATTTGAAATTGATAATTGAACTTCACATAGTGAATTACCTTCCCCAAGGCACCAAAACTATAATAACCATTCTCACACAAAATTCCTACCTGGAGATGAGCATAAGAAGTATAAAATCACAATAAAGATTAGTCAATTATTTGAAGAATATAGTTCAATCAAGAACTAAGCAAGAAAGATCTTTATTCTTTAAGATTCAATATGTGATAATGAGTATGTATTTATACTTTTAGGAATAAACCTCTAAGATAACTTAATGAGCTCACTTAATCTAATTTGAAACTAAGTAAAAAATAACCCAAAACTAACTAGATAACATGAAAATAATAAAATAAATATTCTGGAATTTATGACCGATGTTGCCACAACTATCATCTAAAAAAATATAAGAGAAATAATTGTTATGATAAAAAAAACCCCTCTCCTTGCTGAAATTACTCTTTAACAAAAAGATTAGAAAATATTATTGTCATAATAATCCTAGTTTGCCTCCATCTTTAGTGTCTATGATAGATTATAATTCTCCTTGATAGATTATGATTATCCTTCCAATTAATCTCATTGATAGATTATAATTCTTTTCTTAAATAATTCATATTTTCCTTGTTGGGTTAGGAAACACAAAATACTTGACAAAATAGACTTAGTGATGCAGAAAATTATTCTTTAGGTCATGATTTATAGTCTAAGACTATCTTGAAAATGAATAAAAATTATTAAGGTTTGTTAATCTTTAGTTGTTGCTCTTTTACGGTTCACCTTGACCTATGTATCTTGAAAAAGCCCATTAAAGACTTTCTTAAACTTCTTTTCTCTAACACTTGTGAATGTGCCTACTTGAACTACTAATGAATCCTTTGGTGTGGGTTGAATCATATCACCCCCTCTCTTCTAAAAAAGATTTAACCTATAATCAGAACATACATTAAAAAAATATCATCAGATTCATTAAAATTAACACTAACTCACTACTCTCCTAAAATATCCATTTTATAAGTATCATTGATCTTCTTATTGATCTAAAAATTCCATCTCTTATTGCCATCAACTTAAATATCTTTTTCTTAAGAAACCTCTCTTTTTGCATATGCACACAAACTATTGATTAAAATCTAACCAATGTCTTATCTTTATTAGTTTTGTTATATTGTTCATTCTATTTTCTTCATATATGTGTCATACCTTAACATGAAAATCTTTTAACATCTGTGGTTTTTTATTACTATTTAAACAAACCTTTTCATCAATAGGTAAATTAGTCAAATCTAATGGTGTCAAAGGATTAAAACGATAAAAAATGTCAAATAGTAAAATCAATAGTGTAATACACATTATAATTATATGCAAATTCAATAAATGATAGGAAATCTTCTTAGTTTTTAATGTTCTTTTGGATTATATATCTTAACAATTGAGTTAAAATCTTATTCACTACTTTAGTTTATCCATTAGTTTTTGGATGTCAAGTAGTGAAAAACAATTTAATTCATATTTCCCCCCATAATACCTTCAAAAAATAAATTAAAATTTTAACACTTGATGTGACATAATGCTTCTAGGAACACTATGTAGTAAAAACAATTGTATAAAAAAATGATATGTTATGTTTGTTGTATCTTCAATATTAATAAAAGATATAAAATAAGTTATCTTAAAAAACCTATCAACAACTACAAAAATCAAATCCCTACCTTTCCTTGACCTATGAAACCCTAAAACAAATCCTTAGAAATATCAAACCAAACTTCTTAGGTACATGTAACGGTGTATATAAGCCGTAAGACATCACTTTAGACTCAGCTTGTGTACATGTAATGCATCAATCAAGTATTCTTTGCACATATCTTTTGATATTATGCCAATAAAAATGCTCAAGCAATACATCTAAAATTTTAGAAATTCCAAAGTGCCTAATTAGTCCCTTTTCACGAGCTTCCTTTCCAAGCAATTCACATATAAAACATCTAAGCATATATAATTTATTTTCCTTTAAACAAATTTCATCATGTATATAAACTTATTTTTGGCCGAAACCTCACAAGCCTTATATATGGTGCAAAAATCATCATCGCTATGATATAAATGTTTTATATAATCAAAATAATTTAGCATTTAAAGAATTAACAAAGAACATACTTTTGTGATAAAGCATCAAAAACCATATTTTCTTTACCTTGATTGTAATTAATCAAATATGAGAATGTCTGAATGAATTCAACCCGCTTAGTATGTCATCAATTCAACCTACCTTGGCTTTTCAAGTGCTTTAAGGCCAATGATCGATCTGAATCACAGACCCTTTTGGCCAAAGATAATGTTGTCAGGTTTTTAAAGTATTTATTAATACATACAACCTTTTTATTATAAGTTAGGTAAATAAGAGTTACACCATTAAGTTTTTTTACTAAAATAAACAATGAGTTGTTTCTCTTCTATCAAAACAACTTTAATACCAACTCCTGAAAAACTTTCTTAATCAGTGACAATCCACTTGGAATCGCATGTGAAAAGATATCCTTGAATTCTTGTAAAAATGATTTAACAAAACTAGGAACAATGTGACGCCCCCAGCTCCCTTGCCAGTTACCTAACTGGCGTGACCAGGTTCGCCACACTGTTGGGACTAATGTCCCCTATTTCCTCCATCATACACAACAAAATACATAGATAACTACATTGTTGGAAACATACGGAATAATTTACAACATCCTTATAACCATTTTATAATTTACAAAATACTCAAAATGCCTAGATATTTAATTTACAAATTTGGCTCGTACCCTTTTTTTTTTTCCACAAACAAAAGATATTCCTATTTTTATCAGTGACACATGAGCCTCTTTTAGCGAGAACCGGTAGCATCCTCAAACTGCTTAACCTTACCCTTGCCTGAAATAAAAAAAAAATACAATAACAGAATGAGCCAAAGCTCAGTAAGTAGGGTGATGCACATGATATGCAATGCTATTGTGTTTCCCACATTTTCATCTATTTTTAATCCGGGTACCTTAGGTATATGCAAGTCCGTGCGAACTATCACTCGGTGATCATGTTATCACCTACTGCTCTATTACTTTCTCTCAGTGATCTCAATATCACCTACTGCTCGCAACGGCATTATCCCTCGTTGTAGCACACGGTTAGCGGAATTATCCCTCGCTTAACGGTGTTAGTAAATAGAGCTCGCACTATGGATTTCTTGCTATTACCCATTCCACTCAATTCAGTTATCAAACCGTGTCAATTCAAGACTCAATGATTTCTCTCAAATTAATTTCCCCCAATGCACGTGATGCACGTGATGCACGTGATGACATGTTTAATCACATTCAAACAAACTCGGGTACCAATTCTTATTTCTCAACCATACTCACGGTCCAACTCGCATTCGGGATTCACCCATCGTTCCCATACCAATCATGGTTCTCATAGCGGGAACACAACCTCCGCTCATTAATATTGCTCATTAATTCCATTACTATTAAGATCTAATTATTTCCATTATTAAAAGAATAAATTTATTTATTTATTTATTATTATTTATTTATTTATTTATTTTGTCCAAGCTCATTTCTTTTAATCTTAGCCCATCTATTTTTAAAACCAAGCTTTTTATTGTAGTCCAAGTCCATTTAATTTGTTCTAGGCCCATCAGCTTGATCCAAGTTTATTAACTTTATCTTAGTTCAAACTCATTTATTTTAATCCAAGCCCACAAGCCCATATGTCTTAGGTTAAGTCCATGGGTTTATTTCATGCCCACATTCATCTAAATCTAAGCCCACTTAATTTTACATATATATATATATATATATATATATATATATATATATATATATATATATATATATATATATTTATTTTTTTTCAACAATAGTATGCCTACATATCCCATACCCATTTGGCCATAATTCCTTACATATATATCTAAAAATTACGAAATTTTAAGGAGCGATAGTAGACATATAGATAAACAACTTTCCTTCTTTGTATTTTTCCTAAAAATCACTCTAAGATCTCGAAATAACTCATACAAAATTTCGGATGGAAAATATTTTTCCAGCAGGTATCTATTTGAGCAACCCACACTATATCAGTCATAACTCCATGTATATTTTTCTAAAAATCACGGAATTTCACAGGGATATAGTAGACATATATATCCACAACTTTCATTCTTTGCATTTTTCCTAAAACTCACTCCAAGGTCCCTAAATAATTCATGCACCATTTCGGACAGAAAATATTTTTCCAACAGGTATCTATTTGAGCAACCCACACCATACCAGCCATAACTCCATGTATATTTTTCTAAAAATCACGAAATTTAACAGGGGTGTAGTATACATATATATACACAACTTTCATGCTTTGCATTTTTCCTAAAACTCACTCCAAGACCCCGAAATAATTCACCCCAATTTCGGGTTTTCCATCCCTAAAAGAAATTCAGACCAAGCACACTTTTCATCATACATGCTTAACCATCCATCATCAAACATCAAGAGTAAAAATAATTACAAAACCATCATAATCACATTGACATTAATGAAACAACTCATAAAAGTGGAAAGCATAAACAAACAAAAATGAAATGAAACCTACTTACCTTAGATTAAGTTTCCTAAAGTCTTTTTAGTTTTTTTTCCTTGCTTTTTCCTTCTTCTTCTTCCTTTTTCCCCTTCTCTTTCACTCTCCTTTTTTTTTTTTTTGTAAAATTTCGGGATGCATAAAAAAAATGCCTCCCTCTCCCCCATGTTTGCTTTACTTAAACATCTTTTCCATTTAATGCTTATGCCATGTGTCAATGGGTTATGGTGAAATGCAAAGTTAAATTAGGCTTAAATTGTAATGGATTTCAAGGCAATTCATTTAGGTATATATATTGTTTTATTATTATTATTATTATTATTATTTTTGGCTATCATCATTTTACATACTATAATTTATACTTATTACATATACAAAGGATTTACTAATTAATTCATCTAAAATTATTTTTCCTAAATATTTACGTACATTAATTAATCCCAGCAATCACGTACATAAACGCCAATTACGTACATACCATATATTCTAGTATATATTTTTACCGGGTTACAGATTATCACGTACGTACCCTATATACTATATACATACGTACAAATATAATTATCCCGATCAGTACACTTATACGGTTATAAATTTTACGCTAGTTACATTTCTCCCCTCCTTAAAAGAAATTTCGTCCTCGAAATTGACCTATTCGAATAATATCGGGTATTTTTCTCTCATCTCATCCTCCAGCTCCCAAGTCATTTCTTCGCGACCGTGATTCTCCCACATAACCTTAACTAGCCTAATTTCCTTGTGCTTTAACTGTTTGACTTGGCTATCCAAAATCTGGACTGGTCTTTCTTCATATGTCAAGTCAGGAGTAAGGTTTGGTATGTCTGTCTCCACAATTTGGCTAGGCTCTCCAATGCACTTCCTTAGCATAGATACATGAAACACATTATGCACACCCGCTAAGGATGATGGTAGCAACAAGCGATATGCCTTATCGCCTACTCGATCCAGTATCTCGAATGGCCCAATGTATCGGGGACTCAACTTTCCTTTCTTTCCGAATCGCAGCACACCTTTCATCGGTGAAACCCTTAGGAACACATAGTCACCGATTTCAAATTCTAGATCCCTTCGTCTCCTGTCGGCGTAGCTTTTCTGTCTGCTTTGAGCCGTTTTTAATCGTTGACGGATTTTATCCACTGCTTCAGCTGTTTGTTGCACCAACTCTGGTCCCAGCAACTTTCTTTCTCCTACTTCATCCCAATGAACGGGAGATCTACATCGACGTCCATACAAAGCTTCATACGGAGCCATTCCGATTGAAGCTTGGTAGCTATTGTTATACGCGAATTCAGCTAAGCGTACATATTTCTCCCATTTTCCGGACCAATCTAGAACACATGCTCGCAACATGTCTTCTAAAATCTGAATTACTCGTTCGGATTGCCCGTCAGTTTGCGGATGATAAGCTGTGCTGAAGTTTAGCTTCGTGCCCAAGGCTTTATGCAAACTCTTCCAAAATACAGAAGTGAACCTTGGATCTCGATCAGATACAATTGAGATTGGAATCCCATGTAATCTTACAATCTCATTAATGTACAACTGGGCGAGCTGGTTCAGATTATAGGTGGTCTTAACTGGAAGAAAATGGGCTGACTTGGTTAACCTATCCACAATCACCCAAATAGCATCAGACCCCTTCTCCGACCTTGGCAATCCCATGGCAAAATCCATAGTTACATGCTCCCATTTCCATTCTGGAATTGCTAGTGGTTTTAACGTTCCTGAAGGTCTTTGGTGCTCTGCTTTCACTTGTTGACAAATCTGACATCTTGCTACATGATTTGCCACGTCTTTCTTCATTCCAGGCCACCAATAACATTTTTGTAAATCCCGATACATTTTTGTGCTTCCTGGGTGTATCGAGTATGGAGTTGCATGTGCTTCCCTTAATATCTCTTCCTTCAAGTCCTTTACCGAGGGAACACACAACCTTCCCTTAAATTGGATTACGCCGTTTTCATCCATCGTAAAATTAGACTCTTTCCCAGCCTCTATACTCTGTTTTATTTCTGTCAGCTTTACATCCTTCTGTTGCTCCATCTTGATTCTCTCCTGCAAAGTCGGCTGAACTATCAGAGCTGATATAATATTCTTGTGGCCCACAGGAATCACTTCCAGTTCCAGCCTTTGAAGGTCCCTCGCTATCGGCTGTTGAATTAATCGCATCGGTGCCATCGATTTTCTACTTAAAGCATCGGCAACAACGTTGGCTTTTCCAGGGTGGTAGTTGATTATACAGTCATAGTCCTTTACTAGCTCTAACCACCTTCTTTGCCTCATATTCAGCTCCTTTTGTGTGAAGATATATCGTAAGCTTTTGTGATCCGTATATATCTCACACTTTTCTCCGTATAAGTGATGTCTCCATATTTTTAAGGCAAATACTACCGCCGCTAATTCCAGATCATGTGTTGGATAATTCCGTTCGTATTCTTTCAGCTGCCGCGATGCATAGGCTATTACTCTTCCATTCTGCATCAACACCGCTCCTAGCCCATTTTTAGAAGCATCGCTATATACCACAAAGTTTCCACTTTCAGACGGAATGGTTAGTACTGGGGCGGTGACTAGTCTTTGCTTTAATTCTTGAAAACTCTTCTCACAAGCATCCGTCCACTGAAACTTGGTATTCTTTTTCATCAAGTTAGTAAGAGGCCTGGCTATCTTAGAGAAGCCCTCCACAAATCTTCGATAGTAACCAGCTAGCCCTAAGAAACTTCGTACCTCTGTCACGTTCTTTAGGGTAGGCCAGTTTTGGATAGCCTCTACTTTTCTCGGATCTACTGCTATACCCTCTTTTGTCACCACATGACCAAGAAAAGCAACTTGCTTTAGCCAAAATTCGTATTTCTTGAATTTAGCGTACAATTTCTGCTCCCTTAATAGCTGTAAGGTAGCTCTTAAATGTTCCTTATGCTCCTCATGGCTTCGAGAATAAACCAGAATATCATCGATGAATACAATGATAAATTTATCCAAGAATCCTTTAAAGACTCGATTCATCAAGTCCATAAAGGCGGCTGGAGCATTAGTCAATCCAAACGGCATTACTAGGAATTCGTAGTGGCCGTATCTCGTTCTGAAAGCTGTCTTCTTCACATCCTCCGATCTTACTCTCAGCTGGTGATATCCTGATTGCAGATCTATCTTGGAGAACACCATCGCACCTTGCAATTGGTCGAATAAGTCATCAATTCGGGGCAACGGATACCTATTTTTAATTGTCACCCGATTCAACTCTCGATAGTCAATGCATAACCGCAAACTATCATCCTTCTTCTTCACAAACAGTACTGGAGCTCCCCATGGCGAGGAACTAGGGCGTATGAATCCCTTATCCAGTAAATCTTGTAGTTGCACCTTTAGCTCCTTCAACTCCACTGGGGCCATCCTGTAGGGAGTCTTAGAAATTGGAGTCGTGCCCGGTTCTAATTCAATCTCAAATTCCACCTCTCTCTCTGGTGGCAACGTAGTCAAACTTTCTGGGAACACATCTAAATACTCCTGTACAACCTCTATATCTTCCGGCTTCGACTCTTGCTCTACCTGACTATCCAGCACATGTGCTAGGTACCCTGTACACCCTTTTCCTAGCATCTTTCGAGCTTTTACAGCTGAGATGATCGGTATTGGTTGAAACTTCATATCAGCCTTAAATTCTAACTGCTCACCTCCAAGTAGATTAAAAACTACTCTCTTACCCCGACAATCGATATGGGCACCGTACTTCGATAACCAATCCATTCCTAGAATCAAGTCAAAATCTTGAAGGTCCAGTACTATCAAATCTGCCTCCAAACTCCTATCCTCAATCTGTATTGGACACTGTTTTACTAGGCTTGTCGACTCCATATACTCTCCAGAGGGGACTACTATAAGATATCCTACTGCCAATGTTTCGGGTTTAATACCTAGGTTTTCTACCAATGTTTTTGATATGAATGAATGAGTAGCACCAGAATCAATCAAAACATAAGTAACCAAGCCAAGGAGTGAGACATTACCACAAATCACTGTCGAGTCCTTCCGGTCAGCCTCCTCTTGAGTCATCGTATACACCCGGGCAGGTACTCTTCCTGGTCCTCGTTTCTGTACTTGGGGACAGTTTGAGGCTATGTGCCCTTGCTTGTGACAGATATAGCAAGTCCTCAAATCCGGGGGACACTCCCCAGTGTGAAACCTCCCACATTTATTGCACCGAGGTTGGTTACCCAACATTGGTCTTGGTTGACTACCTGGTAGTAACCTTGGGGTATATGGTGTTGGTCTGACCGCTCGTGCACTTCCTGGACCACCGCTTCGGTTGAAGTTTCTTGGCAAGGCTCGTCTTAATGGTCCAGAGGAAGAAGTTCCAGATTTAAATGTTTGCCTTTTTTGTTGTATCTCCCTTGAAATCTCTTTCTGATCCTCGTCTGCTAGCAGTGCTTTGTCTACCATTTCCGGAAAAGTATTAGCAGCAGACATTCGTACCATACTCCGGACTCTCGGGTTCAGTCCTGTTAAAAACCGATTCTTTTTCAAGTTTTCATCCTCGGCAATGAATGGAACAAATCGACACCCTTGTTCAAATCTTCGTACATATTCTCCTACCGACATTCCATTTTGCTTCAATTCTAGAAAGTCCTGAATCTTCCTAGCCTTTACATCAGCAGTGAAATACTTGTTGTAAAACATTTCCTTAAACTTCACCCAGGTTAAAGTGAGTACATCAACTGTTACTCGTGCACTTTCCCACCAGGTGCGGGCATCTGTGGTTAGCATGAAGATAGCACACGACACTCTTTCGTTATCATTGAAGTGTAGATACTCAAATATTGCCTCCAAGGATTTAATCCACTCTTCCGCTTTCATCGGGTTATCACCTCCAAAGAATTCTTGAGGATTCATTTTGCGGAACCTCTCCACGGCGTCATTCCTATGCTGAGGCGGCGGAGGTGGAGGTTGTTGGCGCATAGCCAGAAGTTGTTCCATCTGTTCCGTATGAGTTTGTTGTTGTTGTTGCATTGCCTGTTGTTGTTGCTGCAGTATGTCCAACATACGATTCAACGCATCTTGTTGGTTTACGTTGTTATCATTGGAGGTTCCTTCTCCTCCTTCTCGCACCGGGTTCCTTCTTGGCGGCATGTTTTAGCTTTATACATGTCATGTTATATCTAGGTTAGTTATGATATCGATAACCTTTCATATCATATGCAATATATAACAAGAGTCATTCAGATATATATATACGAAAAGTTCTATATTTTTCATATATATTAAACATTTCATACAAAATCGGCTTTTATAAGCACATCAACTCCTAAGGGTTTTCGTACCATAATTATAACCAAAAAGGGTATTCCTATTCATATCAAAAGGGTACGGAGGCTACTACATCGTACTATTTCTTAGTAGTGCGGCTCATAGATCAGAATATGCATCGGACGCGTCGTGGAAAGGCGCCCTCTACCCTCCACCAATCGATAGCATCAACTGATGCAATACGTCCGATCTCACGAGCAATCTCCATAGGTAGACCCCAATTGTACATCATCCTATTGAGGGTCCGTCTAATCTGGATTGGTAAGAAGGCTCGGATTATGTTCCGATAACAATTTTGGTTGATTTGACCCTCCCATACCTCATCCAACAACTGCTGATCCCTGGGTAGGAGAGTCCTGCGTAAAGTCATCCGCATATAATCATGGTTGCGGTACTGGGTAAAACTGGCATCGGCAAATACTATCTGCTGAATCAAATCATGTACTCTAATCACGTGAGTAACTATGTCCTGATCCGGTGTCATAGCAAGGTTATTTAGTTCCACCCAATAAGCAGCTAGAGTGGCCCTCTGCCTACGGGTCCTAGCAACCTGGGGTACGCGTCGTATACACGGCATCTACAACGCGAATATTTATAATCGTCATTATTTTACGGTGTATAATTGTATAACAATACAAAACATATGCAACAATCATATACAGTTATTGAACCAAACAGGAAATAAATCAGAAATTTACTTATTTATTTACCGTCGAAGAGTGTACTGGTTCTCGGGCTCATGTGACACTTAGGACTCTACCCAACTTACTAAACCTAAGCTCTGATACCACTAAATGTGACGCCCCCAGCTCCCTTGCCAGTTACCTAACTGGCGTGACCAGGTTCGCCACACTGTTGGGACTAATGTCCCCTATTTCCTCCATCATACACAACAAAATACATAGATAACTACATTGTTGGAAACATACGGAATAATTTACAACATCCTTATAACCATTTTATAATTTACAAAATACTCAAAATGCCTAGATATTTAATTTACAAATTTGGCTCGTACCCTTTTTTTTTTTCCACAAACAAAAGATATTCCTATTTTTATCAGTGACACATGAGCCTCTTTTAGCGAGAACCGGTAGCATCCTCAAACTGCTTAACCTTACCCTTGCCTGAAATAAAAAAAAAATACAATAACAGAATGAGCCAAAGCTCAGTAAGTAGGGTGATGCACATGATATGCAATGCTATTGTGTTTCCCACATTTTCATCTATTTTTAATCCGGGTACCTTAGGTATATGCAAGGGTATATGCAAGTCCGTGCGAACTATCACTCGGTGATCATGTTATCACCTACTGCTCTATTACTTTCTCTCAGTGATCTCAATATCACCTACTGCTCGCAACGGCATTATCCCTCGTTGTAGCACACGGTTAGCGGAATTATCCCTCGCTTAACGGTGTTAGTAAATAGAGCTCGCACTATGGATTTCTTGCTATTACCCATTCCACTCAATTCAGTTATCAAACCGTGTCAATTCAAGACTCAATGATTTCTCTCAAATTAATTTCCCCCAATGCACGTGATGCACGTGATGCACGTGATGACATGTTTAATCACATTCAAACAAACTCGGGTACCAATTCTTATTTCTCAACCATACTCACGGTCCAACTCGCATTCGGGATTCACCCATCGTTCCCATACCAATCATGGTTCTCATAGCGGGAACACAACCTCCGCTCATTAATATTGCTCATTAATTCCATTACTATTAAGATCTAATTATTTTCATTATTAAAAGAATAAATTTATTTATTTATTTATTATTATTTATTTATTTATTTATTTTGTCCAAGCTCATTTCTTTTAATCTTAGCCCATCTATTTTTAAAACCAAGCTTTTTATTGTAGTCCAAGTCCATTTAATTTGTTCTAGGCCCATCAGCTTGATCCAAGTTTATTAACTTTATCTTAGTTCAAACTCATTTATTTTAATCCAAGCCCACAAGCCCATATGTCTTAGGTTAAGTCCATGGGTTTATTTCATGCCCACATTCATCTAAATCTAAGCCCACTTAATTTTACATATTTATATATATATATATATATATATATATATATATATATATATATATATATATATTTTTTTTTTCAACAATAGTATGCCTACATATCCCATACCCATTTGGCCATAATTCCTTACATATATATCTAAAAATTACGAAATTTTAAGGAGAGATAGTAGACATATAGATAAACAACTTTCCTTCTTTGTATTTTTCCTAAAAATCACTCTAAGATCTCGAAATAACTCATACAAAATTTCGGATGGAAAATATTTTTCCAGCAGGTATCTATTTGAGCAACCCACACTATATCAGTCATAACTCCATGTATATTTTTCTAAAAATCACGGAATTTCACAGGGATATAGTAGACATATATATCCACAACTTTCATTCTTTGCATTTTTCCTAAAACTCACTCCAAGGTCCCTAAATAATTCATGCACCATTTCGGACAGAAAATATTTTTCCAACAGGTATCTATTTGAGCAACCCACACCATACCAGCCATAACTCCATGTATATTTTTCTAAAAATCACGAAATTTAACAGGGGTGTAGTATACATATATATACACAACTTTCATGCTTTGCATTTTTCCTAAAACTCACTCCAAGACCCCGAAATAATTCACCCCAATTTCGGGTTTTCCATCCCTAAAAGAAATTCAGACCAAGCACACTTTTCATCATACATGCTTAACCATCCATCATCAAACATCAAGAGTAAAAATAATTACAAAACCATCATAATCACATTGACATTAATGAAACAACTCATAAAAGTGGAAAGCATAAACAAACAAAAATGAAATGAAACCTACTTACCTTAGATTAAGTTTCCTAAAGTCTTTTTAGTTTTTTTTCCTTGCTTTTTCCTTCTTCTTCTTCCTTTTTCCCCTTCTCTTTCACTCTCCTTTTTTTTTTTTTTGTAAAATTTCGGGATGCATAAAAAAAATGCCTCCCTCTCCCCCATGTTTGCTTTACTTAAACATCTTTTCCATTTAATGCTTATGCCATGTGTCAATGGGTTATGGTGAAATGCAAAGTTAAATTAGGCTTAAATTGTAATGGATTTCAAGGCAATTCATTTAGGTATATATATTGTTTTATTATTATTATTATTATTATTATTTTTGGCTATCATCATTTTACATACTATAATTTATACTTATTACATATACAAAGGATTTACTAATTAATTCATCTAAAATTATTTTTCCTAAATATTTACGTACATTAATTAATCCCAGCAATCACGTACATAAACGCCAATTACGTACATACCATATATTCTAGTATATATTTTTACCGGGTTACAGATTATCACGTACGTACCCTATATACTATATACATACGTACAAATATAATTATCCCGATCAGTACACTTATACGGTTATAAATTTTACGCTAGTTACAAACAAAGTTTAAGTATGCCTTCTTATATATTGGTAAAATCTTAGACATTTCAAAAAATAAAACAAGTTTAATATCATCCGACTTTGATATTAAAGTGTTTCATAATATTTTTACCATTCTTTTGTTTTCTCACCTTTTTTTTTTCTTTCCACTCATTTTCTCTCCACTCTTGGCCTCAACCCTTTTTTTTTTTTTTTGATTGAAACTCTTTTTTTTTCTAATGGCTAAAACTTTTCCTCTTTGTTTTTTTACTCATGGCTCGTTGTATTTTCATTTTCTGCACAATCTCACCATAAGTTTGTATTTGAATGCTTTCGGAAGCTGCTTTTGCTTCAACTTCAACTAATATTCATATACTTGCCTAATTGTCAATGGTGCAAGTGTATAAGTTCTTCCATTCTTTCCCAAAGAATACATGTTCTTAAATCCGTTATGTTTGGCTTTTCTATCAAATTGTCAAAGCCGAAAACAACAAATAAATAGCATGCATATAAAATCACATAATACTTCATCCTTTCATTTACCAACTAAAAAAGATATTAACATATGTTTATTCACTTTAACAACACCATTATAATTTAACAATTGAAGCTAATAACGTCTTTCTTGCCTAATAGTATTCACATTCAACATCTTAAGTATCATCCGTTCAATATACTAGAAGGTTATGTTACAATAAGGTTATATATATATATATATATATATATATATATATATATATATATATATGTTCAATATACTAGAAGGTTATGTTACAATAAGGTTTATATATATATATATATAAGGATGCATTTGTTTTATTGTTTTTTATATAAAGGAAAATTAACTAGTTTTTCACACAAGAATATGGACATTACTTTAAACCTGTTTTGGGATTTCAAATTAATTATTAAGAAGAATTTTAAAATTCATCAATAATAATTAGATGTTCTTGATCCTAATCAATTTAAAATGGCTTTTGTTTTTTATAATGCAAATTAAAAGGACTTTAATTACCAATAAGACAACAAAGTTGGATCTCAAATATTCCTATAAAAGAAGTAACCTTCATGTGTGAGTTTGTTAAATAATATTCCAACATTTAACTCTAATCATAACTTCCTGGGTTTTTATTTTTTTAAATCTTGTTTAGTGTAGCAGTTGCACTATCATTTCACTAAATTTGGTATACTGGTTTAGGTATCAATGGTAAAAGTATGAAGATTCTTTCATCTTTTCCCAAAGAATATATGTTCTTAAATCCATCATGCTAGGCTTTTCTATCAAATTGCCGAAGTCTTTCTAAGAACAAATAAGTAGCATGAATAAAAATAACATCAAATAATTCTTCATCCTTACACTTACCGACTAAAAAAGATAATAACATATGTTTATTCACTTTAACTACAACATTATAATTTAACAATTGAGGCTTATAATGTCTTTCATGCCTAGTTTGAAGCTAATCATTTTTTCCTAGATGTTTAAATTATCATGGTCATCCTGAAGTGGAAGCCTAGTGAAAAGAGGTTCTCTTTCTATGACCGCTGGGTGATAAGGGATGATTTTGGTTGAGAAGAGCTTGTGGAATATGCCTTTTTGTTTTTTGAAGAAGTAAGGTTAGGTTTTCTGAAAAATTTTGTGTAAGGTTATGAATTTGTAGAACAAGATGAAGAGCTGGGTATTAATTGAGACTTAATACAATAGTTATTATCATTCTAAGGTACAAGCCTAATCCACGCAACAATTCATTTTGGAATTTCTTAGTTGGCTGCCATGTTAGGAACAAGTTAGATATTTGGAAAAAAAACAATGCTCGATTTGCCAATCAATTTAAACATAGAAGGCATGTAAGAATTTCTTCATTTTTTGTAAACAAATATGAAGCATTGCTCATGTGTTAGCCACTGCGTTTCAATAATATTTTTGAAAGCAATTGATTTTTTTTTATTTAATTGAAATTATTATTTTGGTGTTTTTAGATCATTTTGATGTGTTCAAAAATAATTTTTAAAAAATAAAAAAAATATCATTTTGATAAATTTCTTAACGAAAAACACTTTAAAAAACAATATGAACCACACTCCCAATTAGTCACTAAAAAATGTCATTTGATTAAAGTCTTGATTGTTCACACATAAAAAAATGGCAAGTAAAAGAAATTAATACCGCTAGTAATTAATATGTTCTTACTAGTTAGCAACGCCCAACTGAATCGAGCTACCCAAAATGAACGTTCAGCAGGAAACCAAGCAGTGCCTTGCATCACGGCTCCAAGTTATTTACCTAGATGACAGCTTTGACCATTGAAAGCTTTGCATTTGCTGGATTCATCATTCTGGAATTCCCTGTCATCCGCACTGGGCAGACTACCATCAATGAACACTGAACAGCTGTGCCTGCAAAAGTACTGGACGCAAAGCAACAAGGCTACCACAACAACTCTTGAATCAAATCTCAACGCAAAACAAACAGTATCATATTTGTATAAAAAATTAAAGAAAAAATCGAACATTATTCATATTACAGCAACTTATGAGTGCATGTCTCCTCGTTTTTCTGACAATAATCTTGAAATATATGATACAACATAGAGTTCTGAGAAGCACGGGGAAAACAATACTAAATCCTACAGAATAACAGCAGAGGAGAATACGTAACTGAAAAAATCTGTAATACCTGTAACCAACTTCATTCCAGTCCTTTTCATGATGCACAATCTAAAAGAATAACAAACCATAATAATTGTAAGGCCACCCATCTTCTTAAAATATATCATTGGCGATTCTGGCGGAGAGACAGTAGATGCGCTTCAAAGGTGTCAAAGTCAGGAAGTTTTGGGTGAACGTGGCTGGCTTTTTTAATGGAATTGTCCCTGGATGGCGTCTCACCATGTGTACTGGAAGTCTTTGAACTTTGAGCACTGCCTGTTGCTACTTTCTTAGGAGGAGAACTGAATGGCTTTTCCCGATCTGATGACTTGAGATTTTCCTGACGCAAAGACCTCTTGGATTCTGAAATTTGCTTAGAAGCTGCTTGTTCTGCTGATCTAGATGGCGCTCTAGAACTTTCCCAGTAATCTGAACTCTTTGACACAGATAGTGGCTTTTGCTGACCAGCGATAGCATCTGAACTCCTTGAGGATGATTCTTCATTTGTGAACCTCTTGGAAGTCTTTGAACTTTGAGCACTGTCTGTTGCTACCTTCTTAGGAGGAGAACTGAATGGCTTTTCCTGATCTGATGACTTCAGATTTTCCTTACGCAAAGACCTCTTGGATTCTGAAATTTGCTTAGAATCTGCTTGTTCTGCTGATCTAGGTGACGGCCTAGAACTTTCCCAGTAATCTGAACTCTTTGAAAGAGATAGTGGCTTTTGCTGACTAACAATAGCATCGGAAGTCCTTGAGGATGATTCTTCATTTGAGAACCTCTTGGACTTTTGAATTTGCTTAGACGCTGCTTCTTCTGTTGACCTACATTGCTCAGAACTTCCCTGGTAACCTGAGTTCCTGCTCTGGGGAATTGATTGAGTGTCAGCTGTTGAGGAGCCACTTGAGGATGATGTTCTTTCCACAAAAATATCCGCACTCACTGAAGACTTAGAAAGCACTGAAGCCTTCGAAGAATAATCTTTACTAGAAGGAGATGCCTTTGTTCGTCGAGATAACCCAGAGCTTAAATGAGTTTTGCTAGATGAAATCTGCTTAGAAAACTCAGATTCACGATTATCTGATGTCTTTGTGCTTGACCTATCATTTCCTTCCATAACTAATTTTCGGCCATAATGTTTTTGTGGAACTTCCTCGTCAGAATCGTCATCATAATATGTAGCTGGGGCTCTTGAGCTTGCTTTTAAATCTAATTTTGGGTGCAGTCTCTGATTGTTTGTCTCCTGATCACGAGCTCCAGAACCAATATCAACCTTGGCAGGAGAAGTGGACCGGCCAGTACTTGAATAAATATTCTCAATTGCTTGTTTAGATGACGAGGAATTATTTGACAGATTCCTGTGGTATGGTGGATGCGTATAACCCCTGTTTCGACGGCCACCTGTCAATATTCCCAAGTTCAACCCTGTACCAGTTTCCAAACTGGATCCTTCAATAGGGTCAGCATTCTTTGTGGTGATTGGTAATTCATAATTTTGAACATTTTTCACTAGTGCATGCCCTGAAGTTTGCAGGTTGTCCTTCAAGTCATTAGAACTTGTGCGAAATTTCACAGGTATGGGAGAAGCTAGACTCGTGTCCATGTTACTATAAGCAAACTTATTATCAGTTTCAACATCAACTCCTGTTCCCTGATATTTCTTAGAGAATACTTCTTGGTCATCTGAATCAAGTGAAGATGTCCGTGAATGTGTTTTATAGTGGGATCCCAAATTTTCCTCGTCTGCAAGTGAAGATCTTATTGAGTGAGGACTCCCACTATGCATGGGGTCAGAGTTTCTGGTGCTAACACTCTTTGTATGAGCAAAAAAGCCAGTACTTGAACCACCAACCACCTCATAGGTATCCAGATCCATTTCCCTCTCTGAACTTGCGCCATCAGAATCATCAAAAGTCATGGGTAACAAGTCATGTGGTTGGGAAGGAACAGGGTCAGCGGTAACATCTTGAGAAACGAACACCGAGTTCAACAGTATCTGTGAACTGGACTTTCCTTGAAACTCATCCATGTTTTCCATAGGGCCCCAAGCATCTGTATTTGCAAACAAATGAGAAGATGTCTTTCTACCTTCTGATAAAAAATCTGAATCATAGTCTTGGCCATTATGTTCATCCTCCACATCAAACTTAAATTCCTTGTCTGAAGCAGAATCATCAAAAACCATGGCATCATTGTCATAAGAATTTGCTCTTTTTGCATCTCTTTGCTCCTTGTCAGTCTCCTCACCTGTTCTCTGCTGGTTGGCATTGGAAAACACATTGTAATCATCACTGAAAGTTTGTGAATGAGAATGTGATGAAACACTGCTAGGCTGTTTTCTGATTCTTGCTTCCTCAAAGCAACTGACATTCTCTGATGTCATTCCATCTTCCAGTTTACTCACAAAGCTTACTTCAGATTTCCTAGCCTCTAGCTTTACACTAGATTCACCCAATTCAGAAGACCTCTTTGGAGAATGCCTATCAGACATTGGGAGATCATCAATTAGTGGCTGATCGTCCACAGAAGAATTACTGGACTTTGAGGAAGCTGGCCGGCTAGGTTTATTAGGGCTCTTGAGATTGTAAAACCTTTCAGTCAATCCTGCAAGCTCATCTTCTTCATTTCCTTCTCTCTCCTCACGATGTAACCCTGAATGTCCTTGGTAAACAGTGTTCCTTATTTGATCTTTGTCAACATCTTCACCTTGCAACTTTGAGCCAGTATAGTTTTGAGGTCCTGCATCTCTAGATGCAAAAGCAAAAGCCTTCTGTGATTCTGATGAATGCTGTCTGGTTATCTTTCCTTGACTTGAAAGTTCTGCGGCAGCTCTGGCAGCCATGCTTGCTCGTTCAGCAGCATCAGCAGCTGCCTGTGCAGCAGCTGTAGCATCCTTGAATTCCATATTCCAATTCTGTGTACCAGATATGACCCCACTATGATTCCCTGCACGTGTACAAGGATTATCAAGCAAAAAAAAAAGGCACAGGACAGCTTTACATATATTTCATCTAACAAACAAGCCAGGCAAATAGTTGACAAACCTAAGGGCCTATGATCTGGATAGGAATGGGGTGAAGATCTTAAATTGGGGCCATGAGAGTTTGCAGGAACATCATGCTTTACATGGTGTTGCGATGGATCATGGAGATTATGAGATCCCTGATCAACCCTATTCTGTGAGGCTTGGACATTAGTAGGTTCCACATGGACTCTACTGGCCTGCTCAAATGTATCAGGTCCATTCTGCTCAAACATATTTACAGTTAATGCATATATTGAGGAAATAGATTTTGAATTTCTGTGCATCCATTTTGCACCACAAAAGGCATTGCCAAGAAAAAGTTGAATAATTTGTAGCATGTTATCTTACCAGCATTTCCTCAGGAGGTTTGGTGTCTTTCTCTCCAAATGACTTGGGATCCCACTTAATATTATGTTCCTCGGCAATTGCAGTCAGAATTTTAATTTTGGTAGGGCCATCAGGAGCTTTGGCAGATAATTTTTCCACCAACTAAAAATATAACAACATAAATGAGCCACAGAGTTCTTTTTATCAACACAATTAAGAAAATAAAAAACAAACTTACTAGGCGGCTAACACCACAGTCCGGACGTATTTCAACCGCTGCAGATACAAATTCTTTCCCATATTTTGCTGTTAAGTGCTTCCGAACATCTATCAATTCTGGAACATCAGCACATCTTGGAGATGCAAAAATTACACTTGAAACTGCTTCCTTCAAGTCTATGGGACAATTTCTGAAATGATACAAAATAGATCAACAAACTTCAGCAGTCATCATAAAACAACAAAATTTACCAGTACAACATTTTAGTTTGGCTGAATGAATAAAATATTAAAAAAATAACATCCATGAACTCCCGAGAATCAAGAGCAGGTATCGTATGATGATGGCAGGGGCAAGAGAAATCTAGATCCTTATATGCTACATTACAAAAGATGTCTTATTTTAAGCAGCTATACATCCAAGACAGAAATTCCAACTCTTATAAAAGATCCCAAAAACAGTCAATAGACATGAAAGACTACATTTCATGTACGAACCAGCAAGAGAAAAAGTTCGATGGATAATAGTCTTAACACACAGGATCCTTCATTACATATGATTAGAACTAAGAAAAATTATTCTGGATTTGGGAAAGAATTGCATACTTCTGTGACTCAATGACGGGCAAACGCGCCACAATAAGTTCGCAATATAACTCGATAAGTTCATATGCTTCCATAGTCTTCTCTTCCCTAACCACATGTTCAACCTATTAAGGAAAACAAATTCCACAGAGAAAAAGAATTCAAACCACAGATATACATATATATAAAAAGAAAAAAAAATAAAAGTCATCTCATAGGTAGCTCACCCGGATTCTGGCAGTCTGGTCTTGGCCAGCCTCCAGCAATTGAGCCAATTCTCTCTTGAGATGCTTCACCTGTGCTGCTCTCTTATTCCTCAACAGCTTTATTCGCGAAGACGCTAGCTTCAACGCTGTTTTGCTGCATCAAAATTAAACCATGGAAGACCGTAAATTATCCAAATCACCTGATTTCATTCGATAGCAAAAAACTACTAACAAGAATTCAATTATATATAAAACACAACTCGAAATTCCAATTAATATTTCAAGAAATCAAATTGAGATAAAGAGAAGAAAACTTACCATTTGGCAGGCTTGAAACTCCGATGAAGCATAATTATTACAATATCCAATCAGAGCCAAACAAAGCAATTTAGAAAGATTTCTTGAGGGTTTTGATTTCGGAGGAACAAGATGATCTACTCTGTATTAATCATTATTTATTTACCACGCAGATCCTGATGAGGAGGAGGAGGGAGGAGGAGGGAGGAGGATTTAATAAGAGTGCAGCTTCGCGGAAATCTTCTTTCGTGTCGAAAAGTCTTTCTTCAAGTCATTTAAGAAACCGGGTCTAAATACAATCTGGTATGGTAAGACGCGTGGACATCGTTCATGGAACGTCGTTTTTCCTCCGCTTGATGATCTCTTTTACTTAGCTATAACGTATTCCGCTGCATCAAAACAATTAAATCAATCAGTGTAATAATAAAATATAATTAAATAATATCTTGATCGGTGTTTGACTACACAGTAGTTTTGCTGAAAATGCATTTTTCATCAATTTTCCGATCTTACCCCCTTACTTTTTTATCATTATTTTTTTTAAAATATAAATAATCAAATAAATTCTAGAATGGTCATTATACCATTTAAAAAAAAATAAAAAATAATAATAAGATCATTCTAAATGTCTTGCCTAGATCTAGTTGAGGTGTTTCAAGTTTACTTTGTTCATTTTGTTCTAAATAAAAATTTAGTGGCAACATCAATTTATATATAAAAAAAAAATATTTCTTACACCAATGATAATATTATGTTATGTATCTTCAAATTTAGATTAACTATGTGTTTTTATCAACCAATCACATTGAGTAATTATTAATCCCAGCAAACATATTTTCTGACAAATTTTGTTCATTCCATGCATGGTATCCACTCATTCAATGCATGAGATTTCAAGAATAATATTATATATAAATTATCATTGCTCATTCATAAATATGTATACACACAAACACCCCATCCTCTATATTTAAGTTATAAGTCAATGCTTTGTTTCCATTTTAAAGAAATCCAAAAGCTATCCATGAGATGGTAATTCAATAGGTAAGGATTATCCTAAATTAATACCCTATATGCACATCAAGATAAAAAAGAAAAAGAAAAAAAAAAGATACCGAATTTTATTATGCTTATTAATTTATATTAATAAGATTGCATTTTATAATGTCTATTAATTTAATATTAATATTACTATAACTCTATGAAGAGATAAAGGCTATCAAATTTTAATCAAGGTTACTTCTTTTGTAATTTAATAATTGTTATTTTTTATACATTTAACAATGTTAGTTACCATGTATTCTCTAATTATAATTTAGCAAATTCCTTTATATTTTGACTTTATACTTGTTTTTTTAAGGATAAATGGTTTAAATGAATATTTTGTACAAATGTAGACCAATTTATGCTTTTATATTCTGAAGCATCTTGTTTAATCTCTAGTCATGCTTCCTCTATGTTTGTAGTAGCATAGATGGAACGTTATTATATGTATATATATTAAATCGTTAATATATATGGTTGATATACATATTGTTTTCTTTTAAGTTTGAATTTTATAGAAATATGAGCAAATTAATCTTCATAATTTTGACTCATTGAAAAGTGAATTTATGAAGAACCGCGCCTTCTTAATAGAGAAGATTTAAGTTAAGAGACTAGAGAGACAATTTTATTTATCTTGATTTTAGAGGATGAAGAGATCCATTTTGATGGCGATGACGAGCTTAATGAAAATAACCATATATTGGAATGTCTAGTTTATAATTCTCATCCTAATATGAATATCCTTATTTTTATGTTACTAATGGAGATCATGTATGATTTATGTTTTTTTTTTTTTGTATTAGGACCATATTTTTTCAATATTTTAGAATTTTGTTTGTATTGAATTACTGAAGTGAAAAGTCATTGTAGTCTTGACTTTTACCTATCAAGAAATGTTTTAAATTCTGAAATGATTTTCAAATGATTGATTTTATGTCTGTATTGTATAATTTGAAATTAATTCTTCTTTAGATTTGAATTGTAACCATACATGTTCAATTAAAATTTAGAATTAGCACTTTTGTTCAATTTGAAATTTAGAATTATATATATATAAGCTAAAATTTATCATTTAAATAATAAAAAATATATAAATTATAATGCAATTGACAGCCTCACAATTGTGATCTTGGTGCATGTCATAAAGAAGGTTGGCCAAGCATACTAAATCTAGGCTAACATAAATTTATAGCATTATAATAGTAAAATTTAAAATATATTATAAGTTAAGGCACTTTTCCACAATAATTAACATTTTTTTTTGTTCATCATATTTTTCACTTTTTCTTACATTTTTTGTGGCCAAATTAATCAATTAATTTCTTATAACTTGTTCTATAAAGAAAATATTAAAAATCAAGGATCAAAGTGTATAAGCAGGGAAAACCGATGGCAATTTCAAAGATTGTGAGAGAAGTTTGCTTTGATCCTTATAATTCTCAATGGATAAACTTTATGTTCTTATTGTTTATAAAAAATCAATTTTAATATAAAATTTATTTATTTCTTAATCATTGTTTCGAGGTGAGAAAGAGAAAATCACATATTTTATTGGCAAAGATAGAAAAGACCTGTATAGGGTGTCTCTTGCTAATTTATAACGACATGTATCCTTGTGACCACTCGTTTTAAATAATTCTATCCACTTAGGGCCATGGTTATGCTTATCATGGAAATCAAAACTATGCCACTACAGTGTTGCCTCCCACAACTTGTTGAAACGATGGTATTAAATATTATAAGAAAAATCTTGAGCGGTCATGATTATATAAAAGGATTTATCGAAATAATAAAAATAATTTTAGTATTGACCAACAATCTCATGGAAATAAATAAAGTCTCATTATTGAACAATAATTCAATTAATTTTGATAATTGAGAAGTGAAGGCATTAAAGTTTTAGGAGGATTTGAAAATGCGTTTGAAAATTATTATTTTTTAATTTTTTATATTTGTATATCATTTTGATGTGTTAATATTAAAAATAATTTAAAAAATAATAATTTTAATATATTTTTAAATAAAAAACAACATTAACCAAAATCTCAATCATTAAACATGAAAATAAAATCAAGCTGCCAATCGTTAGTGGCATAAAATCCTATATTCTATACTTCATGAACTTTCTGCTATCTCTCTTCAACACATTTGTGTGTTGAAGAGAGATAGCAGAAAGTTCATGAACTAAATTGAAAACGCAAATCCTTTTTAGGTCATGAGTGAAGGAAGGTGTTGCCGACAATGGGTTTCAG
Source organism: Salix caprea (assembly GCA_964035475.1). Classification (NCBI taxonomy): domain Eukaryota; kingdom Viridiplantae; phylum Streptophyta; class Magnoliopsida; order Malpighiales; family Salicaceae; genus Salix; species Salix caprea. The sequence goes on along the minus strand of OZ037751.1, from coordinate 10,093,106 downwards.
TTGAGGAAGGGGGGACAATTGCGTGGCTGGCAAGGCTATTGTAGGGGAGAGAGGAGGATATGTTGTGGTGTCCAATGGTGGTCAGTGGAGGAGATAACCGTGTGGCCGATGAGGCTGTTATCGGATGGAGAAAGAAGGTTATTGATACGGGATGGTTGAAGGAGGGCTAGTGGAAAAAAAGCTTTGTGGGTTGCTGACTGGTACAGCTGAAAGAAGATAAGGCTGATGGTCGGTTTTTTGGCCGGGAGAGAGCGAAGAGGAGATGACTGGTGTGGGGTCTATTATGGGGGCTACGTGGTGTCAGTAAGGTTGTGCTTGAGGGGTGTGATGCTGAGCTGAGGTGAAGGAAATGGGGGATGAAGGAAGGTGAATATGATTCGAAAGGGTAAATCATTAATTTAGTCTCTTGTTGATGCGAACCTCGTGATCACATGATCACGCAACTCATAATCAAGAAAGAGATTTGATCCTGGAAAGCCAAAATATGTCTGATAAGAGTGTGACACAATATAAACATGTCTCAAGGGACCAGCACTATTGGAATGAGTAGAATGACGCCACGAAGCCAGCTAATCTTTGATAAGTCAGATTCAGTTCGTTCAAGAATAAAAAAAATGCAAGAATCACTCTTACACATAAAACTAAAAAAACCAGAAGTAATATTCATCAATGGATGCCGAAATTCAGCTTACATGAGTTTAAATAGTTCTTGCAAAACTAACCCTAATGGACCTCTTATGTAGACTTAAATGAGGTCCACTCAAAACTGACCCAAAACCCTAAATTGGAAAGTCCATGACTTAATCTAAACAAGTCTTGTATCTAAAAACAAAGTATTAATTAAGCCCAAACAAGCCTTGAACTGTAGATAACAAAATTAAATAAAGCCCATAATATTAAATCCATGATCTACCATGAGGAGAAGAGAAGTAAAATATTATAGAGCTAATTCAAGGTTTATTTATAGCCTTCCATCCAGCCCCTAAATCCTAGAGACAAAGGAAAATGTAACCCATGTTGTTTCCAAGATGTAGTAGGTTTTTTTTGTTTCCTTTTGTTGTCCTCATTTCATGACCCAAATAATGTTGTATTGGACCCCTCCTGGACATGGATAAGATGTATGTCTCCTCTTGATACTCCAATAGATGTTGCAATTCTGACTTGGTTGCAACCTTTAAAACCAATGCATTCAATGTTTCTTTCAATGTCTTTGTCTTAAACTAGGTAATTTGACCATTTGGAACATGTAATGCGTCCTTGCTGATGTTTCTGGTCTGGTTAGCATCATTTGTTTTCTTCTTCTTCAACTTTATTCCTTGTGTGAAGATATTTTTAGATTCTTTTACTATTTTCGATTCTTTTCAAAATAAAGAATATCAATGTCAATACAAAGCAAAAAAAACCAATTATCTTGAAAATAACATGCTAAAAGTTAAATGCATTGAAAAAAACATTTAAAATTAAATTCTTTTGAGACGACACTGAAACATATTAGAAAAGATGCAAATACATCAAAAGCATTTTATTGTTTTTTTTCTTCTATTTTTTGGTTTTTTTACCTAAAAATACTTTTAAAAAAATTAGATAGCAATACATAAATCAAACAATAACACATAAATCTTCGTCCTTATACCTTCTTACTAAGAATGAGATTAATACTTGTTTAATCATTCTAAATTCCCCCACATTCATTCAACCATTGAATATGATACGATGTAACATGCTTAGTAATAGTCAAGTTTAACTTTTTATGCTAGCAACATTAATATAACACACCTTATTTTTTATATGGTATCTAGTATGAAAGATATTCTATTTCTGTTGTTCATCATCTTCTTTATTAACCTGAACATTTAAGTATCTTATAACAAAGTATTTGTTATTAATAGCATATTAAACATCACTAACATATTTAAGTGTAGACATGCTTTCATATTTAGATTCGTCATTAGTTTACTCTTCTTCACCATTATCTCTAAAAATCATAATTCTTTTATTTGGACACTCTAATACATAATGACTAAGTTTTTGACATCTAAAACACTTAATTCCCACTAATACATTTGTTGAACATTGTTTCTTTATTTCACCTTTATGTTTGCAACTTGATTTTTAACGTATAAGGTTTCCGCAACTTTAAATACTATTATTCAATTTGCTTGTTCATCAAGCTAGCAATCTGAGATGAAGATGAAGAAAGAAAGGTTTGGTTATATGATTTTTGATATCATTAGCTAAAATGGGGTGATATGTACAAGAAAATGAGGGATAAGTCTAAATGAACTCTTTGATAAGTCAGAGACGTCACCTTAGAATTCCAATCTTTCATGATTAGACGTCACACTCTTCATGATTAAGAGTGATAAGTTTGAATTTGTTCTTCACCAAATCTGGAATGGAAGAGCATAAGAGAAATTCTCTGCAATTAGAAATTCAAAAGTCTTTCTTATTTTTAATAGTAATCTGGTTACAAATAACTCATAACACTCCTAATAAAAGAGGCTAAAATAAACCCAAGTCCATTAAGCTAAACAAGTCTAAACTCAAAACAATTGAAAAATAAGCCCAAATACATGAAAATAACCCAAAAACATAAATAAGAATCAGTTTTAAATGGAAATATGATATTTAGGCCAAAATACGCAACTAAAATCGAAGATACTAAAGCCACCAAAAACCATGTCACAAGTTGTAATTAAAGGAAAACAAAAAGAGTTGAACCCTTTCCATTTGCTTCGCAAGTCGCCAAACTCATTGAAGCTTTAATTGCATTAATTTGACCTAAGGCATTTTATAGCCGTTTCACTCTGGCTCTCGTTATTGGACCATCTGAAGCTTCATACACATTAGAAACAATATCATTCATATTAGAATCCCTCACATGATGCATATAATCACCCTCGAGTTGAAGTGATTTGACCTCAAATCAGAATAGGCAAACAAGTGTCTGATTTTTACAAATTATATCCTCGCATGACAAATTTACTCATGGTGTTGTAACTTTCACACCTTTTCCTTTTATGTTTCATCTCATTTGAGTGACCAATTTTTTGGCACGTTGTTTGGTGGTCAAGCTTTCCTTATTGATTTAGATTCATTTGTTGGTTTAGGTATTAATTTGAAGCTAATTGTTTTTTAATAGCCCAAGTAAGGGTTTTTGGTAAACTTTTTCAACTATTTTTTCATGTCTAGAGTTTGTCAAGTTAGCCATGTAATATTCTTGAGAGGTTAAGTTCAAACAATTTTACGAAGAATGAAGCTTTTAGATTTGTAACAACATTATTTATGTTGTTGACACTCTGTATACGAATTGTGCAGCTATGCTGTCATTCCTCATGTGATTCTAACAAGACATTACTACAATATTTCCTTAAACATGGTTGAAAAAACCATCTTAACCACTTATAAACCATCTTAGCGTCGTCTATCAACCTTTTGCCTTTTTACAAGTGCCCATCCATTGACGCCAACACCATTTTACCAAACATTTCTTAGATCATCTCCCAATCATTTTTATGGGTTAAGATTGACTATTACGAGCGAGAACAAAAGTTGATCAGAGGTTCATATACGAGTGGAGGATTGCTGGATACGATCCTCTCAACATCTCAACTAACAAGGCTTACACTTTACAGTTTTTTTCTCCATTCTGGCCATATGGTACCCCTTGTTGATGATCCTGCTATCTCATCCAGGGAATAGTAGCTGAAGATGATAAAAGTCTAAGATGATAAAATCAAGTCTTAGAAGAGACTCGAATTGGTAGAATGAAAATAAAAAAGAATACAAAATGCCTCTTCGACTTTTGAAAAGTTTATAGTTCAATCTTTGAGCTACCTAATTGGGCAAGTAAAATGGCCATATCCATTCCCTGCACCATAGTGGGAACAACTGCTTCATAAGGGCAATCCCGAGAAAATCCAACCTTCCCAGATTTCTGGACTTTCATTATGCAAGATTTGAACTTCTCGTGGCACTTGATGTTATTCAAACCTGGAAAAACAGCATTTGTAAGACAAAATATATATATATATATATTACCAATACTATGATGTATTGTTGGGAGATATTACTACAAAACAAAAAAACAAAAAAACAGTGACAACGTTAAAAGCATGCATTGTTCTGCTCTGATAAAAGTATTTCACTATAGCCTCTCAGCTCATTCCTTCTTTTTTTACTCTTTTCACATTAATAATGGGCAGTCATCATATCACAATCTCTTTCTTTCCTTTGATTTTTCCTTTAAATTACAACGATAGCTTTGGGCTAGTTTTTTTGCACCGGAATTGAAAATCCCCCACGACCACGTCTAAAGAAGGCCCCATGGCCATACACCTAGTGCATTCACACGATTTTTCTTTTCTTCTTTTAGACTCTCTAGGATTCAGATGTTAAATGATGTGGGAGGAAATGCAGTCGACAGCACGCTAAAGGAATCTTTCTTTATATGTTTGTGGCTTAGCTAATAAAATCCAAATCAGACAACTCGTCTGTCGCAAGGTCTTCTTCACCCTCTTGTCCCCTTTCATTCTCTGTTTCCTGGTAAGTCAATTCACCTTGTTCTACTTGAGAGATTATTTTAAATTCTCAGAATCCTCTGAAGTGAGGAAAAGGAGAAACAGAATGGGTACAAAATGAATCACATCGTAATTTTGATCACTTTCTCAAAGGAAAAGACTTTCTGAATGGAGCAAGATCGTAGATGTATTCCTTAAAGATTGAGATGAGTCGATGTCGGTCCATGGTGTCGAATTCTACAAAACAGCGAGAGGAAAACCTCGACCTAAGCGAAAATGGGGTGTGCCCAGGATTCGGGTACCATTTTAATCGCCTCAAGATCTTTTCTACAGGCTGACCTCCCTGCGTGGTCTATAAACTTCAACACCCCGCCCCCTTTTTTTATCCGTCAGTAATCATATGAATTCAAAGCCTTGTTAAATTTGTTTACTAACTAAATTATTAATCTTCCAGAACAAAAATGGCCTTCAAAAGGCAAACATCAAATTATATATATATATATATATATATATGTATATGAGGAAAAATAGCAGGGGAGGGAGAGAAAGAGAAATTTTTTCGAAGATACCTTTCTTCTCAACGCACTCATCGTGAATCTTACAACAGGCATCGACATCATCACACGGTTTCTCTCCAGGACACCCACTCCACCCAACTCCACAATACTTCCCGTATCTAATTCCAATCGCTTTTGTTCAGAAAACAAAACTGTTAATAGAATTATACTAATTAAATAGGGAAGGAATAGGTTTTTTTTTTAATGGTACTCACAATTACAGTTCTGGGCAACACAGGTTCTACTGCATTTCACCTGAAAAAACAAATCAAAATAAATACAAAAAAAAAAACACCATCGATTGATCCATAAACAAAGGATCGAGAGATCATCAGCTAATTAAATTACCTGAGAATCATTGTTGTTGGCGCAGTCAGCAAAGAGGGAGAGGAAGATTAATGCTAAAGCCACAGCCACAGCGAATCGGGCACCCACAGCAAAGCGCACGCCAACGAGCATATTGCTGTTTCTTCTTCAATTTCCTTCTACAGTTACAATTACAATAAAACGACTCCCTCTCTGGCCCGTGCGATGACGTGCTTTCCTCCAATTACCTAATGCCACGTCAACTTTACATTGGCATTAACCCACATGTCCTAATACCATACTCGACCATTGAGCCTAACAATAAAAAACTTGTTTTTTATTGGATGTAGCCACCAATGATTCTCCTGTGGTCTGTATAAAATAATTGTTTTACATTTGAAAATTGTTTATGAATTTTTTTTATTTTAAATTATTTTTATATAATAATATTAAAAATAAAATAAAAATTATTATTTTAATGCATTTCTAACTTAAAAATAATCATTATCACAATATAAATATATTATTAAAATAATGATTTTTTTGTCACATTTTATTTTTAATTTTAATTATTATTTTCTAAATCAATATTTTTTTTCATAGATTTGGAATAATTTTTTTTTAAGAAATAATCATAAATGTATCGATATATATATAGAAAAAATAAAAAAATAGAAATTAATCATATTCAAAAAGTTCTTCTATTTCACAACCAAATTACAAAGAAAAATTAATAACATTTTGTAACGAAATAAAAATTTCTAAAAAAGAAAAATGGGAATATGAATTGAATGGGAAATATTTATAAAAAATTCAAACATCAAATCAATAAATTTCTAATAATAAGAATAATATAATTTGAAATATATATTAGTCTAAAACATAAAGATTTATCATAAATATCTTTGTTTCATAAGGATGTATAAAAAGTGTCAAATAATTTTCATTGGCACAAAATTAAATAAAAAAACTTAAAATCAAATTATATATATATATATATATATATAAACAAAAAAATGGCATGCATGGAATGGTCACATGAGAGAGAGAGAGAGAGAGAGAGAGAGATGAATTATATGTCATTTCCAAAAAACAAATCACTTGAAATCAAGGTTGTCAATACCGTTTCGGTTGGTGCTTTGTTTTTTTAAATGGAACGGAATGTTTCAGTTTCAAAGTATTTCGACGTGCAGTTTCGGAGTTGTACTGTTTATGTATATATATATAATCTAAAAATTTAATCTAAATTTATTTTAATCCAAAAATAAAATTATTTTGAAATGACCAAAAACACTAGTGATCCGTAGTTTAGAAAACCTTTAAACACATTTTGAGCCTACAAATATCTTTTTTTTTTTTCATAGTTAACAACTTGAGCCTATATTGCAAGCTTGATAAAACCCTTTCTAATCAAATACAGGTAATTTGGATCGATAGACAATGCTTTTCCATTCGAAACAAGCCTTATAGATGCTTCACAAGGCTTGATTACAACCTTTTAACATGTGAGCAAGCATCATTTCACATTCCCGTCAAAAGCAATATAAAAACTGAAAATGAGATCACTTGAATTCTTTTGAGAACAAGTTTCTTTAAACAAACATCAAAATTGTTTTTATAATTGGAATTACTTTGAAATTTTAAAAAAAGTTATATGAAACCAATCTTTGTAAGCAACCAACTCTTTCTTGCTAATACTTGAAGCATAAGACACTTGTGGGGCATGACCAGATTAGAGGACAATCTAAAATACAACCTTGAGAAAGGAAAGATGTTGAACAAAACTAAGGGACTTTAAGCAAAAAGGGTGCATATGGATATGTCGAAGATCTGTCATCTCTAGAGGTCAAAATCATAAGTTGCAGCTCAAGTAAGTAGAAGCAAGAAGCCATTAAAGCCAGAGATCCAAACCCCGTAAAGAGAATACCATGAAAAAAAAAGGGACCTTTGTTTCTTAGATAAGTATACATGCATAATCATGCATTGAATCCCACTAAGAATCTAGGAAATGTTTAAAGGGATTGTAATTTATGAACCTAGGAATAATTTTGTGTATGCCTTCGAGCTCTCACCTCTTTCATTTTCTTAAGTGCGCATGTGAGTCCTTAACCAAATAGACAATGCGTTCAGCCTTACCTCTTTCCTAAATTTAGGTGTCATCATGTATTCCATCCCCACTAGAAATCTAGGAAATGTTTTGGAGGGATTGTAATTTACAAACCTTCATAATTTTTGTGTGCGTCTTCGAGCCGTCATCACTTTCACTTCCTTGAGTGCACTTGTGAGCCCTTCATCAGCACAAATAACGCTTTTCAACCTTATCTTCTTCCTTATTTTGGTGTGTTTTCTAGTCATCAATCAACCCAGTTAGTGTGTCTGCCAGCACTATTATCCTTTTTCTCAACCGATTGCGCTTTCTAGTCATCAACTAAGATAGCGTGTTCTCAACCCTATATCTCTCATCGTTATTCAATGATGCTTTTAGACCTCAATCAACTAACATGGTGCACTCTTCAACTCTATTTCCCTCCTCTTTTGAGTGTGTTTCCAAACCATAACCATGAACTAAAATAGTGTATTTTCCAACCCTATTTTCTTTCTATTTTGAGTATGTTTTCCAACCCTCAACCATCAATTAAGATAGTGCACTTTTCATCCTTATCCTCTTTGTTTGAGTGCGTTTTCCAACTCTTAACCATTAACTAAAATTGTGTGTTTTCCAACCCTATTTCTCTTTACCTTTTGAGTGTGGTTTTCAAATTCTAACCATCCATTAGGATAATGCATTTTTTAGCCGTATCTTCTTGCCTAATTTAAGTGTGTTCTCCAACCTTCGACCATCAATTAAAATAGTTCATTATCTAACCTTATTTCCCCCTATTTGAGTGTGTTTTTCAACCCTCAACTATCAATTAAGATAGTGCGCTTTCCATCCTTCAACCACCAAATTAGATAATACGTTTCCTAGCCATCAACCAACTTAAATAGTGTGTTTTCCAGCCTTGAACCACCAACTCGAATAGTGTGCTTTCCATCCCTAAAACATAGAACCTAGATAACATACTTTCTAATGCTATGTTTCATTCCATTAGATCTTCATGGGTAGGTCATCCATTAAAATAGAACTAACTTCGAGATTTTAAATTGCTTTACCCTGACATTTTCACCTAGTACAACGAGACCATTTTCTTGTGTCTTTCATAGAAATCATCATCTTTTCATCTTTTGAGTGCTCTATTTAGACCTCGATTTTTAGGTAGTGCACTTTCTAGCCCTATTCTACCCTCATTTTCACTTCCGGATGGATTGACCAACCCATCTGCATTGAAACTCACCTTCTTCTGGACATCACTCATATGCCCTGCAACTTGCAAATTTAGTTTATAAAAAGAGGGAGACAATACAAAAACACACACAAATAGGGGGCGGTGAAAAATATGAAGAAAAAATAACAGAGCAGAGGTAGGAAAAAATAGCACGGTGGGGGGAGTAACATGAAATAAGACAAAAACAAATTGAACACAATGAGGGATGAACACAGACACAGAGGCAAACATTCGATAACAAGCAACCATAAAAAATCGACTACCCCTTGTCCTCTTCCTCGGCACTTCCATGACTGTTACCCTTGGAACCGACAGTCATCGCAGCAGCAATAAGCTCCGACGATGAAGAAACAGCAGCAGCGCAGACGAGCCCTCTTCCATTGCTCCTCCCGGTCACCACATGCCACCATTTCTGACACCATCACCACAAGAAGAACCGCCTCGCCCTCGTCTACCCGGTGGTAGTGACAGGTGAGCCTCTCATAAAACTTGGTCAACCACCCTGTTAATGTTCACATAGCATGTGAATAGTGCAACAATTTAGTTTTTTTTTCTTTTTTTTTATTGTTTCTTGGGTCGAGTTGTTCCCAAGTTAGCAGAGATGGGTCTTTTATCTTAACTTAGTTAGGCCAAGGCCAAACCAAATTTTTTTTTTAAATATAATATAAAAAATCATGTTTTTAAAAAACAAGCAAAAAACAATGCATCTTGCCCTAAGTAGGATGCACTAGGGGTGACTCGTCTCCCCCTTGTACAGCAAGTTCCCTTGTGCAGACTCTCACAGACCATTAAGTTTCTAGTGACCCTAATACTAGGTGGCTACTCCTAAGAATTATAGTCGTAACTTTACGACTATACAACCCTCCTTTTACTGCGAGTAGTCTCCTCTCCAGGGATGGCAATGCACGAAGTGCAAAAAAAAACATCATCACGACATACATCATTCTTTTAAAGACAATCTAAACAATCTATTCACCTATAATCTTCATTCAAGGCTCACTTACGCACCATAAAAGACCTAAGTGTGAGAAAAGCTCCATGGACTGGTGAGAAAACATGTGCCTCACTAGTTGAGAGAATCCTTAGTTTGTAATTGAATATTGTTCATGCAACCATATTATTCGATGGTCTTACCCATATTTAATTAGTGTTTTGCCCATGTTTTATATATAAAATGCCTTAATATTCTTTGTTTTATGTTTTGAAGGTAATTCTGAATAAAGATTCAAAAAGGAGTAAATTATAGGAAATTGACAGATTTGACTTTCAGTTGATGTTTTGTGTGGAGCTTCAGCTATAAAGGTCAAAATAAAGTGATTCTAGTGGCATTAGAAAGATAACATCCATTCGTTTTTGGACATCTATGGTAGATTTGGTGGTAGAGAGAGTTTGGTGGTAGATTTCATTCAAACTCTAGTTGACCAGAAATTTTACAAAAATATAGTTTCATGTATCTAGTATCTCACTCTATATTTTAACTCAACGCTATACAAGCTTAACAAATATGTTCAATCTTGCAAAATTGGTCAATAGACATTTTTAAGTTCAAATTCAACCCTCATTTATTTTGTATTAGAGATAGAAACCACGCAAGTGTAGCAAGATATCTAATGTCTGGGTTTGATAAAGGAAAAGTAAAGTATAAAGTCGATGTTTTCATGATATTTTCATCATATGAATTTAAGTGTCTAAACAAAAAGCAAATTCATGGCTAGGATATAAAGAGGAGTTTCATAGGCAATAAAATAGGAATGTGATGGCCTATCTTGGCTAGGAATGATAATTTAATTTCAATTTGAACACTAATCCAAATATATGGATGTTTTTGGATTATAACCTTACATGATGGGTAATGAATAAGATATGAATATTATCAAACTAAATCCAAACCTAAATTGAGAGATATATTTATATTATATAGATATATTTGGAGAACCTTTGTATTTTCTTAATTCAATGTAATGTATACATATCTTGATATGGACATAATTTACATATATATATATATATATATATATATATATATATATATATGTTTAACATTTATTATCTATAATAGTCAAATAATGGGTATCTATATGGATACCAAAAACCTAATAGATAGGAAATCAATATCTAAATCTCCTAATTGGTGGGCAATAAATATGGTATAGATATGAAGGAACCTAACTTATAGATATCATTCCTATCCTCTATCTTAGTATTTTATAAAAAAAGAAGAAAGGGAAGGAATAATTTTAGGTTGTGTGGTAGTTTCAATCAAAGGAACACTAAGAGATTACTTAAAGGCTCTGATTGGTCCAGTGACAAGACTTAGGACTAAGAGATTCAAGGAGACTTTCAATGGACTCCTTCAATACATATGAAATAAAGTGTACCTTAAGAAGATATTAAATAATAAATTACAAGCCTTAATTAATTTAGTTCATTTTAAAAAAATATTTATAGGTAGGCAATCAAACAAAGCAAAACGATAAGAATAAAAAGATTCAAGTATGCCGATTTTTACCTTTCACTATTGTTTTGTTCATAAATAGAGCAATAAAAATAATTTTAATACAATTATAATAACATTGAAAATTAGACACCCAAATGTTTTTAGTGATATATCACATTATTTCTAATTCATTATGAAGAGAGAAAACATGCATTTGAAGTTGAGTTTTAATTTTGTTAGTAGATTGCAAAAATCACTTTAGTCTTATTTAAATTAGTTGGCATGATATTTTATTTATCTTTTAGTTATTATTAGGGCTTTTAAATATATTAAGGTCTTTATTTATATATGGGCTCATTCAATTATTATTATTTATTAGGTTATCCATATTCATTATGGATATTTTATTAGACTTGGAATTCTTTCTAGTTTAAATACTTTTTTTAAGGGAAAACTATTTTTAATAAAAAAAAAAAACATTTTTTCTATCTTTTATGTGGTTGAGTGTTTCCCACACTAATTTCTTGATAGAACCTTCAAATTCTTCAAAGGGTTGATCAACTTTATTATGATTATATACCACTCATTCGCAACCCTTATAGGTATAGGGTCAATGTAATCATTGCGTATAATATTTATTCTCTGAGACAGGTTCTTGTTAGGTCAAGTTGTGAACCACTCAAATAATATTTTATTGCTTGGAGGTGTCTAAATCATTTGTCATAAAATATTGTACTTTTATGAGGTTACCTCCCTTAAAGATTTCATCAAACCTTATATAAAAAAAAGTCATCTTGTTTATATTCTTCAGTTTGCCAAACACATCCAAGAGAGATTATGTTTATGATCTTTTTTCTTTTTTCTTGAATTTGTCCCAGAGAAAACAAAAAAAAGAACAAAAAAAATCTTGTTTTTCCAAAATAGTGTGGATAAAAAAATGGAATAGTGGAAGGAAGATATTCAATTGATAAGTTAGGGCATCATTGAGTACAAGCCTTTGAATATGAAAACTTCTTTAATATTTTGTTGATTCTGCCAAATAGGTACATACCAAATCTTGGTATTGCCCAATTGAATTCTTGTTTTTCTTGGATTATCTTGCCTTGTTTCAATAAAACTTGGTTAGTCTAAATATGTCTTGCTTTAATTTAATTGTTTTCTTGAAATTCTTGAAGTTGAATCTTGACTTTTTGAATTATTTAGTTTTCCTAAAATATTTAACATAAACGTCTTGAGTTTACATTATTATTCATAAATTTATCCTTAAGTTTTGTTTTGATTAGTTTTGTATATTTCTTGATTTTGATTTTTTTTATTATATTATTTTCAATGATTATTTGATAAGTCGGTAAGTTGCCTTTAAGAACATAAGTAAGGAAAAGTGAGGTAAAGGGCATAACAAGATTATTACAGTGAAAATCTTGAATGAATTGTGTGAGACATGAATGGAGCAACATTAAATTGATTGTAAGCACATGAGGAAATATATAAGAAAGTTTCTTTATTACTAACCTTTATTGTAGGTATTCATAATGACTTAAAAAACATGACACAATAAAAAATGAAGGATATTGTAGAAAGACAAGATAGGTTGGATGCAATGATGGTAGATTTGATGGACATAATGAGTAGATTGTGTAATAAGATTGTCATAACCCATTTCTAGGTTATTCCCCCAAATTCTACCCAAAATCAAATACAAATAAAATAAAAAGGGCTAATGTTGGAAGAAAAATCGTGGAAATTTTGGACGTTTCCGAGAGCTCGATCGTACTTCTTTTGTGCCAAAAAATAAAGAGAAATGCATATTCAAGGCTAAAATATTTTATTATTGGATAAATCTATGTAAAAATTAAGTCGAAAGACATAATTATATTTTTATGGGTCAGTTTAATTTAATCTCCAGCCAATTTAAAGTATAATTATGTTTAGAGATTAATTCAGAGCTCAATTGAAGGATTTAATTAAGCACAAAGACTTAATTATACTTTAAATGGGTCAAATTGATTTTATGAAGGGCTTAATTGATGAAAAATTAAGGTTAGAAGCCTAATTTGGGTTAAATTGAGAAACTCAGAATTTTCAGTGATAAAACTTTTTGGGTGAAATCGGAAGCTAAAATTTAAGAAAAAAACATCATTATTACCGATTTTCCCGTAGAAAATCTCCTTTTTGTCAGAGCCCATTTTTTCAAATTTTCAAAAAGAAAAAAAAAGGCCGAGGCAATACCGGCAGCCATATTGCAACCTACTCCCACTCCTGCAACACACAATACACCATCTCTAGACATCACTCCCATACTACAAACTACATACATTGAGTCTACAAAAGGGGAGCAAATTTACATAACATGGGGGAGACGATCGTTAAACCAGGGAGAGGATATAATATACAAACGGAGAAACCATTTAGACTGGAGAGAAACACTAAAAAAACACATAGAGATTGCACATGACAGGGACGACGGGGATGATGTCGTGACTAAAAACTTGCACATGACAACCACCAACTTTTCCCTTGGCACCGACAGGACAACAACACTGACTGTAACAACCAGGAACAGTGAGTCACCATAGGCTGGCGTCCCCCTCTCTCTCCCCCTTGCAGCATCAACTCTCTCTCTCCTCTAAAACCAATTGCAACCAATTCTCTCTCTCTCTCCTCCAGCTAGCTCCCGACGAACACCAGTTTTCCCCTCGGCATCGACAATTCTACCCCATGCAAGCTGCTCACTTAAGTCAACAACAGCACATGCAGAAGAGATAAAGGTTGAAGAAGAGAAGGAGAAGTTGCAGTCAGTTGTTGTTCTTAAAAATGAATAGCGAACTTCTGTGATTCTGTTATGTGCAACAAACTCTAGAACTAGGAAGAGAATTTGTAATTGAATTCTCTGGATTAGACAATTACAATGTGTTTAGAACATGCACTTCATGAGATTTAGCCTCAAGAGTATAAAAAAGGCATTTCATCAAACAATTATAATATAGTACATTTCAATATAAAAATTACTTATCTATTATGTGTAGAAACTCTCTCTTCTCGAATTCTTATTGCTCCTTCTTCTTGCCTCATCACTAATTCAAACCTGTGATTAAAAGAAACAGAAAGTTAATACCGGCAAACCCAACTCTTCTTCTCTTGTGCCGACAACACAAGCAATCTTAGTGAAGCATCGGGGACAAACTCCAGCACAGACCAACAGCTTCTAGCACCTCTCCCGGCCACCACAGGCCATTATTTGTTGTTTTCGTGCATACGGTTAAATTCCATGGTTTTTCCAAGCATATTTTCGTTAAAAAATATATGTTGCATCTTTCACACGTTTTGAACAAAAATTGGATATCATAACTAGTTTATGATTATACATTGTAATTTGGCCAACATATCAAAAAATAAAACTATTTTGTTTTGGTTATCGTGGTGTAAAATTACATTGTAAAGTATTCACAGATAGTAAAAAAAACAAGTTTTTTTTATAGAGTGTAAAAATTTCTTCACTTTAGAATGGTTAACTTCAATGAAGTAGAGACTCCCTCACGAAGAGAGATCAACTCAAGCCTTAGAAAATATTGTCGAATAAAAAATAACTTAAAAAAAATCAAACAACAATGTAGCTTGTCTTATGTAGGGTACACTAGGGGTGATGCATCTTTCCTTTGCACAACAAGTTTCCTTACCAAGACTCTCGCAAACCAATAGGTTTACTAGTGACCTTAATACTAGATGGTTGTTGGGATGTCGCGGTCGCACAAATTAATTATCTTAGCTTAAAACAAATCAAACAAAATAGTATAGAGCAAGTCAGGGGTCCATCCCACGAGGACGATTTAGTTCAGATTTTTTTGCTATATGTTATGCAATTGGAGGGGGTTGAAAGTTGTCTAGGCTAAGCTAAAGCAAACTAAGCGAAAATTATATAAAACTGAAATTTATCAATAAAGCAAACCTTGGTCGCAAATCAACATCCACCTATAGAAATCAGAATTGATCATGGAAACGACATGTCAATTTATATTCTGAATATTTATCTCTTCTTAAAATTGGTTCGTTAACTGATTCGCCGTATAACTTACCCTAACCATCAAACAACCACAGTGTCCGCACTAGTATTTTGATTCAATGGCAACATTAAAAACTAGATAAATTGATCAATTAAGAAACATAATTGTCTGCAATATATGTTTAGTTTGATTGAATGTTCTCCCTAAGATTAATAATATAGATCCGCTACAATTATTAACTTAGTTGCTTCATAATTTCATATATCACAACTCCGCTTTTGATATCAAACTCAGCAATAAATTATCTACAATAATAACTTTGAGTCCGCTCTTAGCAATTAAATAAACAATCATAGAAAAATAAGCATACGAGAACAAACATATTCATCATATAAACTAAAAAATTGAGGTAAAAATAGATCTCACAGTTCTTGAAATCTGAAGGTTTCCGTGTCCTTGCAACCAAGCAAAAGAGTCTAGCCTTGCATGTTTATTGAACAACTACATAAAAAAATGGAAGAAAACATGATTTAGGGTTTGGATGAGGAATATTTGTGTTTTCTTTGCTGCTGGCTGAAACTTCCTTGCTCCTCTCCTCCTTTATATATTCTTAGATACCCTAGTATCTATTTTACAAAATAGTCCTTTCTTAAGTTGGCAGAATTTAGTTGTCCCTCGTAAAATTCATATCTCATTCATAACACATCGTTTTGAGCTGAAATTTGGAGCGTTTATAGGTATTTGAGTCTTGAATCCAACAAATTGGGTTTGCATCCATGCTCCAGATATTGAAGTTGGAATGGATAAAGGTCGACATCAGCAGATTGTAAGATTTGACTTTGAAGACTGCGATTTCCATGATCTTCCTTATTTTATTTCTTTTTCCTTAGCTGTACATAAAGTTATGGATGTTAGCTTTTGAATGCTTTTGGAATCACTTCATTTCAATCTCTAGAGCTTTCGCTCTGCACAAAACATCAACTGAAGGTCAAATCTGTCAATCAACTCCAATTACCCCCTTTTTGCATCTTTCATCCAAAAATGCCTTCAAAACATTAAACAAAGAATATCAAGGTATTTTATATACAAAACATATGCAAAACACTAGGTACATATGGATGAAACTATCAAATAATATGGTCGTATCAAATACTCCTACACTTAGCTCTTACTCGTCCTCGAGAAAAGATAGATAAAGAAAATCAAATTAAAAATAACTATGATCAATCTCTTAATATCCCATCAATATCCAAGAATACAAGCATTATAAATAAGAATACAATCAAGAAGGATAAAGAACATAAATCTTCATGAATTTGTTTACATGCAAACTTCAAAGCTCAATTACTCTTTGGGATTTAAATGAAATCTATGCCATGCCAAAGTGATAGGTCCTCTCAATGATATACACTCCAACACTCATGTGTTTAGGGCTTATATGTTTAAATCTCTCAAATTCAATTAATGAATATGTTCTACCATAAGCTTGCTCTTCAATCTCATCACCAGTACTAAAATATTACAAACAATGCATGAATCAAAAGATCTTATTTTCCGGTTGTAATGGGGCTAAGGTTAAGGTGAGGTAAAAGATAGTAAAAGAAATGGTTCAAACCAACAAAAGCAGAGCATTTTGAAAAATAATATTTCAAATAAAATATTCCTTCAAAGCACCTTAATTTTCAATCTTTAAGCACCAATGCTTAGCTTCTTTTGATTTCAAGCTCTTTTCTATTTCTTTTTCCTGTTTCTTTTTCTTTTTTTCACCTTTGACAACTTTGCCCATCTTTTCATTAGCATCACTTCTTCTTTCTTTTCACATAATTTTCAACCATAATTCCATGAGATATCATAAGTATATGCTCTACTAATCCTTGGCTAGGGGAAAAGAGGAAAACATATAAAGTTTAAGGTTTATACATGGATAAAAAAAAAAAAAGATAAACAAGCTCAAAATGATAATGGCTTATTTGAATTTAGAAAAGGAGGCAAGGATTGTATTTGATTGTAATCAATATTCATAGGTCAATAAGGCAAAAGTAACTATAGTTGATTACTAATTTTGCTACTATTTGTTGGGATCAACTTGTTTTAGGTATAAGATATAATGAAGAAAGACCCATTGAAACATTTGACAAAATGAAAGTAGTCATAAGGAAGAGGTTTTCCCTAATCATTACTATAAGAAAGTATATAAAAAAATTAATTTTAATTTTAATTTTAACTTTAATTTGAGAGTTTTAAAAGTGTTGTTGATTAGTTAGACGAGATTGAAATAACTATGATTAGAGTTAACGTTTTTGAAGATAGGAAAATAAAAATGAATATGAATTGTTTAAATAACTATGAGATAAATAACAATGACTCGATTTGTAAATTATTTAAATAAAGATATAGCTAATATTGTTCAATTGCAATATTATTTATAAATTGAAGATATGCTTTATATGGCTATAAAAACAGAAAAAACTGTTGAAAAGAAAATGTAGATAAAATCAAATAATTTGGGATCTTCTAGGTTTGGAAGTTGAATTTTATAAAAGAGGGTTATCCCATGTGTCTTGAAGTAGGATTTAACATGAAAAAGATATGGATGGAAATAACAAGAAATTCTTGTCCTCTATCAATAATACTATTGGTGGATGTGGAGAATACAAGAATATGGAAAATATGGCATCTATATGATGACTTGAAAGAAGGGATTAATGATGTTGTAGTTATTTTCAATAATATAAAAGAAAGTAATGGATATGAATATGCTTACCATACATGTTATGTTTTGTGTTTTAAAAGCACATCTATCACCTTTGTTTATAACTTTGATCTTCATGCCATTTTGTCGAACCAACATATGTCCTTTTATATACACACACACTTAATCTTGAGAAAACAAATGGATTGAAAAGTAAGGGGATAATTTGAAAAGTTTAAGGAGAAATAACAATAGTTCATATTAGTAATAGAAATAAAGTATGAAGAGCTAAATATATATATTGGGTGTAAATTAAGATTTTAGTAGTGGGCATTCCCTTAGCAGTGGCTACCCCAAGTCTAATGGGCTTTTCAGACAACAATATTCACTGAAATAAAATATAAATGAGCTATAATTCCGAAAAATGCAATTATAAATAATGCAACAGTTTTATAAAAAGCTTGATGGATGATGATAATATATATATATATATATATATATATATATATATATATATATATATATATATACCCCTCTCTTTCCTTTTCTGTCACCGAGTGGGAAGGATAACCAGTTCATGACTTGGTTGTACTTCATTGTCGACTCATAAAAGAAGATTTTCGTACACATGTTGTTGTTTTTTTTTTTATATATGTTCAAATAAAATGCCAATTTTGCACTCGTAATGTTTTTATGGACTTCTAAAAATAATAAAAATTTATAAGATAAAATAAATGAACATCACAAGTATCACCATACTTAGATGGGAGAATTAACGTCAAGCCCTAATGGAACGAAGCAACAAAGACAAAAATAATGCACATGACTATTTTAGATACGTGTAAAATTAATAGACATGTAAAAGGTTTTTGGAAAAATAAAATTGTAGGGTTTACCATTTGAACAGGGATAGTGTTTAACACTGCGTTTTAAAAATATTTTTTAAAAAATTAAAAAAATATATTTTTATTTTTACTTTAAATGATTTTTTTTGTGTTTTTAGATCATTTTCATGTGCTGATATAACAAATATATTATTTTAATATATTTCTAAGCAAACGTCACTTTTAAAAACAATTTCGACCACACTCTCTAAACAGATATATAACTCTAATTATTTTCTTTCATTTTCAGAGTTTGGAATGCACTACTAACAATAATTTGGCCTGTTTCTTTGATTAGAAACATGGATAAGATGAATAAATAAATAATTGCTATACGTTTCTATTCATGAGCACATTATGCGAGCAGATAGTGACCATTTTGGCAGCGTAGATCACGCCATTAATAAGCTTCTTTTAATACCTTTTAAGTTCATGGTGGAGGTACAGGTCGTCACCAACTCTTTTATTTCTCAAATTTAAAAGTTGATATAAGAAATATTTATATGCTAAATCATCAATACTATCATGTGGCAGCAGCTTGCTTCTCACATGGGATGATTTTGACGGCTTGGATCTATCTGTTTTGTGGCAGGAAATGTGTAATTACATTGGTATTCGATATCATGATCTCAAGTCAAAAGTTCGAGGATTAATTTGATTTGAATTGTGTTTTTTTTGGATATTTTTAAATTGATTTTTTCATTCTTTAAATTTAAGATATTTGACCTTGAATTTTGAGTTTTTTTTTTTTTTTTACTCTTCTTTCGATTAAATTATTACATATCTCGAGTCACAAATTAATCTAAATTAATTGTTTTTTTTTAATTTTGTTTTTTATCATTAACCTTGCTTGATAGTTGACTTTTATTGTCTCATTTAATTTATTTTGTACAAGATTATCTAAGTTTTAAGACCAAGCCATGAGTTTGATCTGTATAAGGTTATTATGTTTTTATTCATTGTTTTCTTTATTATTAAATATGATTTTTGCGATCTTTCAAAAGACAAACCTTTATTTTTTTATTAGTCACTATTTATTTTAATTGTTGTTGATATTTTTATAATTATATTATTAAATTAATTGATTTTATTAAACTTATTTAAATCAATGACTCTGTGTCTCAAGTTTTTCTTGCTCCTTTAACATCACTAGTCATCAGATACGCATCCTTTTTCATGTTTGAAAAAATTTGACAACATATTGCAAGTCTAATTAATTAACTTATTAAGTTAAATTCACGGATAAAAGAGCAATGTCTTCCTTCCTAAAACAATAGTAATAAGCACAAGTGTTAATTATTAACTTGCAAGAAGGGATATTCATGTCGTTATGTCATATTCATATGACTCATTTACCTAACTTGAGCCAACAAAATTAAAGAAAATTGATTTTATATTTTTTTTTAAATTTACTTTCATAATCTTTAGTTGAAAGAGAAATGTCATAAGAAAATTGATTGATATGCAAGTATTCACTCATATGGTAAAAATAAATAAAAGATGTGTTTATTTATAATAAAACTAGTTTACATGTGAGTGCTACACTACAAATCAAAATAAATAAAAAATTCAACGTAACAAATAATATATTCAGGATATAGAAAACTATTCAATATTATTCTATTTAGTGTGACCTAGTGAATCAATATTCAAATTTCTTTATCCAACTTTAAAATTTAAAATTTAAATGTGTGATATGACCCACTTGAATGTGCTTACCATCTACTACTACTGACTTTCGTTCGAGAGATTTGTTGACTTTTAGCAACCACTTGAGCTAAGAAAAAAAGCCCTTTCGTTGTTTTAAGAAATTTGGCTTGAGCTTAGAGCCCGTTTTATATTGTTTAAGAGTCCATTTATATATGTCCGACTATATTCTAAAATAATAATTCTAGTTTATGAAGTGGGAAATATGGAATTAATCGATTAAATAATTATAAAGAAGTTATCATTGTGTCCATCGAAAATTATTAATTTCAAACAAAAGACAGCAGTTGACTCTAAATTTCCAAATTAAAAATTAGGGCATGCCAGCGAGAGAGAATTTGCCGTCGAAGATTAATTGCTAAGCACACACATATTCAGGTTTCTTATTTTGCAATTCAAACTTGGCTAAAAGAATGCTAAGAGGTTGTTTTAGTTAACTTTTTTAAAAATATAATCATATTCATGCTTTCAAAACTAAAGAGTCTTGATTTTTAACTAATTTTTTTATTAATTATTCTGTGAAATGAATATTCAAGTAAATGTTATTTTATGTTGTTGATTACTTTCAAATTATGTCAATGAATTTTCTGTTTATTTATTAACACTTTTAAAAGTTAATTCTTTTATCATAGTAGAAATTAAAAATTATAAAAATAAAATACAAACATGTAAATAAATTATAAAAATTTAAACAATGCACTCTAATTAAAATTTTAGCTAATATCTCCTTGTGACACATCTCATAATATTCAATCAAATATCCAGAGATTGAAATAAGAATTGCTTATCTTTAATTTTTTGATATGCAATTTTCGCTTCATTGACCTAATATCAAAGTACATTATAAATGCATTGCTTAAAAAATTATATATTTAACGAGTTTAAATACATGAGTTTTATATAAACAATTTCTTGTCGTTTTAGGAGAAAACCACTTTGGTTTTCATTTTTGATTAACAAAACTTATTCACTGCTAGACCACTAATGCATTAGAGAACATGATGTATGCTCGAATACAACCCTCTTGTTTTCATGGTCGGTGTCATGATTTTTTTTTCCTATTACACCTTATTGTTTAGTTCATTTCCATATATTGAATTCATGCTAGAATTGATTCATGCCTCTATAAAATAAATATCTTCTATCTTTTTAAAGTTGCTAGATTATTATATAGATCTTGAAATGACATAACGACTAGATTGGAGTATTGAACAACTAGATTGTAATCTTCTTATGATAGTTGTGTATTCTTGTTAGAACCTTTAAACATGAGATTACCGAAATAGTCTATCACCTTAATATTTCATTAAAAAATAAGTAATTGTGAAAGAGATGATGTATAAGGAATAAAATTGACAAAAATTAATGAAAGTATACATTTTCAATAGCAAAACTCTTTTTTATACGAGTGTTGCATAATAAAAATTTATATCATTGATCTTAAATGGTTATATTATAAAGGAAACAAAAGTTTATAACAATATAGCAACTTTATATCCTTGATAATGACTTAAAATGCATTAAATTGGACTTAGTTCATTAAATGCAAAATATTTTGTCAAAGGTTAATTTATATTTCTTTAAGGTAGTGCATTAACCATGATGGAAACAAGAGAACTACAATGGTTTGTTCAAATGGAAGAGTCTCCACCAACCCACCATATGTAAAACGTTCATTGGTTAAGCTTAGCCAAAAATATGAAGGAATATAAAATCCCATGGCTTAAACATGGTAATAATAGACAACACCATCACCTTAAAAAATAGACTCAACCAGACAAGAACCAACTTCACCACCTTTTAAAAATATTGCTCTTTTCAATTTATTCCTCACTCTTTCATAACCCATTTATCCATCTTGATACTCGTAACTCATTTATCCATCTTGATACTTATAACATCAAAATGGAGCAAACATCAAAAACAAAAAAAACCTTATTAAAACCATAGTTAAGTTTGTGATTCCACCATCATATGAAGCAACCTCATCATAAAAACTAGTCCATTTCATAAACTATTATTTTTATGACCAAAACATTTACCATCATATAATTCGATAAATAAAGACCAAATTTTCATTTATTTTATCTAGAGCCTTCATATAATAATCATTGAGTATGAGTGCTTGCTTTTAATTCAATAAGATGATATAAATAATTATAATAATCATATATATGACAATAATTAATGATACTACAAAATATAGATAGAATTAGAATTTCAAAACAACTATGACATGATCAAATAATTGAGGAATAAATAAATCATACATAAATAAATCGGCTTGACACCACCAATCAACATCTAAGAGTAGCAAACTTTAAGGATTTATTTATATTAGTATTCATTAATTGAAGACTAATAAAGAGTTTTGATGCATTTTAAAATAAGACTTTAATTATTGTTTTTAAATAATCAAATTACAAGCCAGATGTGTTCCTCCTAATCAATGTTAAATCAATTACTTATTGTAAATTCATTTGCCTTAAACATTATAGGTGAGTAACATTGAAATTTTTTAATGGAGATTAAACTAACATGATTTAGGAAAAGGAACTGCTTAGGAAACAATTAGAATGTTAGAGTTTTGAAGTTTTTTTAACATGGGTTGAAACCTTAATGATTTTTATAAACATCTTATAAGACCCAAACAGATATATGTATGAGTGTGAATATTATTCATGCATAGATAATATAAAGAAATGACAAAGAACATTAAACATTATTAAGATGCAAACTTTAAACGATTTGACCTTGTTGCTTAATTTTTAAAAAATATTGAAAACATGTTGAATATATTCTCAATGTATGTTTATCCATAAAAAAATTCATGTAAGAAAACACATCATAAAGATCAGAGGTGAGATAAGTCAAGGAATGAAACTTAGGTTCTAGAGAGAGAGAGATGAGGTTTGACTCTTTTATAGGAGAAATGTAGGAGAAGATGCATAATATTCTTCTTTGGTTTATTTCCTCAATTTTCGCCCCATATTCTCTGAAAATAAAATGATGGCTCCAACTCAAATTTCAACTCATCATCAAAATACATTTATGATGCCTCACTCTTTTAGTGGTTATGGCTTTTCGTTAAGGGTTTTTGGTTAGGGTTATGGGAGATTGTAGAGAAAGAAGATGATGAGTGATCACTTGTTTCTCTTTTTTATTTCTCTATTTATTGTCTAGCCATTTTTTGTAATTTTATCTATATTAATTTGTTCCCATTGAATTTTGATTGGGTCCCTCATTTTCGTGTTTATTACTTCAACCCCTTGCTAATATCACTCTTTAATTTAATTTTTGTATTTTTGTATTTTGGTTTGTTTTTGAAAAACAATGTTAACGTCAATTTCATAAGATATCAAGAATTATAAAACGGATGTGCAATGAAAACATACTTCTTTGAGCTTAATGTTTCAAAAAGGCATCAACAAGAGAAAAATAGTTGAAAATTATAAAATGAATATATTTTTTTTGGTTTTTTTAATTTGTTTATTTTTTTTTAGATTTGTGGAAGATATTTTAGGATTAAGGTTTAAATTTAGGATGATGACACTTGTGATGTTTTTTAGGTCTTTACTATTGAAGATGAGTATAAAAATGAGTGATCAACCTCGAGTTTTGAACCACAAAAGATGACTAAAATTCAGACTAGTGGTCAACACATCATCTACTCTTAGAAAAACAAATAACATAGGGTAAATGACATGTTGAATTCATTTTAAGAGAAAAAGAAAGCCATAACTTTTATTCAAATAATTAAAAAAGCCATGTTATTGTCGGAAAGAGTAAAAACTAATTTATAGAAATTTTCTTTTAAACTAATATATGAAAACAATATATAAACAAAAATGATCTAACATGCCATAGCTTTTTCCAGTGATAACTTTTACAATTATTTTGTAATAATTATAACCTACCCTGAATAGGAAGAAGAAGAAAATCGAAAACACAACTCTTCCATGGAGTTGATCAGAAAGCTTGTGGCCTACCCAGCCATATAACTTGCTGACATTTTTATTCCAAGTAATATAGTATTTGAGCTTATTATATAAAATTGAAAAACCATCTTCATTTCATTAGGTAAGACTAACTCTATGATGTTGTTACATTGCTCGATCTCTCATAAAATAATCATCATGCGAAGCATACCATAAAATAATGTAAAATTCTGTGGTCATTCCTGCAAGATAGTCAAGCGGTGGTTGTTTTTAATATGGAACGATATCCTCCGGTGGACCAATCCTTTGGCATTGCACGAAATGAATTTAGTAGTCATCAAGGCAAGTGTTCATGAGGGAGGCAGGCCTGATCTATCTCTCCAACTGGATTCATTAAGCCGGCGGTCTCATATGTCAGAAGCTAGATTTCAGTCAACTTTCCAACCTAGCATCGATGGTGACAGATTGTTTTTTAGACCTCTTTTTATTTATAAGGATTTTTTTTATTATTTTTAATATTAATATATAAAAATAATCTAAAAACATTTCTAGCCTGCATTATCAAATGTCAGAAGCTAGATTTCAGTCAACTTTCCAACCTATTTATGACAATAAAATTGTTTTTTAAAGTATTTTTTATTTAAAAATATATTAAAATAATATTTTTTTAGTTTTTTTAAAAGCATTTGTCTTCTGTGTATATTAAAATAATATAAAAACATATAATTTAAAATAAAAGATTATAGCAACATAGGAGGACAATTAGCTATTCGGATATTTCACGGATTATTCCCCAATCATTGGAAGTTTTTTAATCATCTGCAGCAACGCCTTGGTCTATGATGATTATATTCAGAAAAAGGTGTGACAAAGATTCTTGTATAGAATAGTGTGGCTTGTTTGTGAAGCTATGATGAACAAATTCTTAATTCAGGAAATTAACCCTGGTGATTGAGATTATATTCTTTGTTTTTTCCTCTACAAAGCAGCACCTTGGATCTATTCCTACAATATTTGGATAACTTCTTCTTCTATAAATTAACCCTGCTTGGGGTCGTCATAGGCGACATTGATTGTTGTAGTTTTGTGGACATGGGGTTTATTTAAGATTAAAGAAGCTAGGTTAGAATTCAAGGGAATAATATATAAAAATTATTCATATTGAATTATCAAGAGCGCATAAATTATTGAGCGGAAACGTACCTGAATTCATATCTGAAAGTTACTCTCTAAAGTCGTGCGAATGACCTTCCAGTTTAGCACGTTCTCTTTTAAGAGCCATTTGATTTTCTCTACCGCGTAACTTTATTTTCTCTTTGATGCTAGGATGTCAGAATGAGAATGAAACCGGACATGTAATCTTGAGACCATGATCATACATGTAGATAACAAGCTACCCTTTGGTATTTATACCTTTTGACATTCCTACCTTTTGGTATCTCTACCTTTTGATATATTTATTCTTACTCATCACTAAAATAGAAATAGCTATTTAGTCTCTGCATGCACATTAAAGGTTCACATTCTATTAGATATACCAAAAACTCAACTGTTTAAAACTACTTAGCGGGTTATTTTTAATTAGGTTTCACTTTATTTGAGAGTCCTCAAATACATAATTATTGTTATATAAACCAACGATTGGATTAATTACCCAACAAAAACTTCTTCGAGCAGCAGCATTACAATTATAAAAGTGGAATTTATAGAGAACTTGCTTTGCAAAGCAAGAAAACAAGAATATAAGAAAGTGAATTCAATCTGATTTGCACCAGGACGAGAGACGAACCCAACTCTGAAAGAGGTCTTCGTCATCTAAAATAATCAAAATGGCTGGAGCCACCAGAAAAAAAAGTGGAGACTACTAACGTAGAGGAAATTCAAACGCTTGCTGTCTTCCTTTGTTCCATGAAATTATGTATTCTCTTGAGTGCCACTTCAAGTGTCTCCTCGCTCATGTTAGCGAAGCATACCCTAAACCATCCAGGTTCAGAGCAATGGCAAGAAGAACCTGGAGATATATTTAGCTTCACCTCGTGGAGGATAGACTTCCAAAGAGCCACTTCACCTTCTCGTGTTCGTGTCTCCAACAATGGACTTAAATTCATCCAGCAAAACAGCCCGGCATTGCCTTTCGAACACTCTATCCCGGCATTTCTCAGTCCTTGAACTATCATTTCATATCTCTTCCTCAGCCTCTCTCGATTTGTCTTAATGTAGCTCTCTGTGAATTTCTTGTCAGACAGCATGGAAGCCAGGAGATGTTGTGTTTGAGAAGAGATCAAGGTGAAGCTAGACATCCTCCTCGCAGTGGTGACAACTTTGTCATTGTATGAGTATATCGTACCAACTCTAAAACCTGGAAGACCAAGATCCTTAGAAAGACTGTAAACAATGTGAACTCTTTCTGAATCTTTATATCCACGAGCCTCAAGAATTTCAGCGATGCTTGTGAATTCAGATGAATAGAAGGTGGATCCTGAGTAGATCTCGTCGGACACGAGATGGATGTTTTTGCGCGTGGAAAAGTCAAGAATATCTTCCAGAACAGAGCGCTGGATCGTGGCTCCCAGTGGATTTGAAGGATTGGTTATGAGTACCCCTCGTACGTTGATGTTCATGGCTACTGCGCGCTCATATGCATCTTCCAGGGCTTGAGTAGTGACCTGGAAATTGTTTGAGGATTCAGTATGTACCGGTACAATCTTTGCACCAGTCCTCCACCTTAAATCCCTGTCGAATCTGAAACAAGACCAATCGGAGATCAGAAACTAATGGTCATGAAATGATGTCCTTTCAAGAGAGTTCATCGACGAACACTTCTTACCCAGGATAGTATGGAGTTGGAACTAGCAAAGCATCACCAGGATTGGCTAGAATGAAGGTTAGCAGCTCGTTAGCAGCAGTTGCTCCTGCCGTCAGCACTAACCTGTCAGGGTCAAATTTTGCTCTTCCACCTCTGATCTGCTCCATGAAACCTGCCATTGCCTGCTTACAAATTAAAATTGGCATGTCATGGTTTTGTTTCTACTATAAATTTGTTTTGGAATACAAAGCTGCAAGTTATTATGGAAAAAAAAAACACGAAGGCAATACCTGTCGGAAAGATTTGAGTCCATGGTAATCTTGAAACAAGGCATTTTCTCTAAATCCTGGCGATCCTTTTCCCCAGATAGATGCTTCTGAATGCTGTCCCAAGTAATCTTCTAACATATCAAACGAAACCTGATCAAGATAGAACAACAAGTGCATTAGCTCAAGTGAGAAACTTTTGACAAGGTTTATAATTAATATATAAGCTCTAGTCGTTGCTTGACATATTTCCTTGCAGCGACCTACTTGATTTTCTGCCAGTCCCATCTGTATGACTCCTGATGGATTAGATGATTCATCGTAAGGATTTTCATCATATGCTTTCCAGCCTGCGAAGTATGGGGAGTCCTCTCCGTGAGTCTCGGAAACTGCAACTTTTGATAGTACAACGGAGGGTAGCTCATTCTCTATGGCCATAATTCGATTTTTTGAGCCTAATTACAAGCTTTCTTTCACAAGATAGTAAGGGCTAAGGCCTCTACTCTTGGGCAAGGATGTTGAGAGGGAGGAGGAGAAGGAGAGGAAAAGAATTGTTGATTGAAAACTTTGTCACTGGCCCTCTTATATAGAGAGGTTCTTGAGAATATTACAAATTAAAAAAGAAGCAGCAAAATATTAATCACTGATTCTGTAATGCAAGCGATGAATCTCACCCTTTTTTTCACACCATATTTTTTTCTCCAATGACAACTGTTCATTTCTGTCATCTTGTTAAAGCTTCCTTCATATAAATATTTCTATAAGATTGCCACCGACTATGGTGGTTGATGGCGAGTGGGTGTTAACCTTTTTTAAAAAAAAAATTAAGGCTCAAAATTAACAATGATCGATTCTTTTAAGGCTCTCTTGCTATAACAATAGTGGTTGTGTTAACATTTCTACAAGTCCCCATTTCCCAATCTATGACTAACCAAATCCCTGATGAAGGAGCTTAAGACTTCAAAATTCCATTAATTCTAAAACCAAAATCATGTGCCATGAAGAAAACACATGTGCACATCTCTACACCATGCAAATATTTCAAGAGATCTAAGAGTAGTTGAGCTCTGATGATCTGACAGAGATACCAATTTACACAAGATTAAGATTCTGATTTGGGAACAAAGTTGGGAGAAAATAGCAGGTTTGAGAATATCTTATGGGCCTACATGCAGCAGCACTAATAACAGGCAACAGATTTCATAACATCGATCATTAGATTTTCAAGTATCGTAGTTTCTAATTATCCTGTATGCTGATCCAGTTTTGCAAGCCCTACTCGTGTCTTGGCAAATTAAGACATATTTTTGGTAAATATGTGCAGAAAATTAAGGTTGTCATATTTAGTGTCACGTAGAGATGTGGGATTATCCAGTGTCGCTGAAGTCAAGGCGGCATGCAGGAAAGTGTACTGTCAATGTGTGTGTGTGTGCATGCTCCATCAACAACATGATCTAATTAATGAGCACAGGTCATTAATTAACTCGCTTAATTAATTACTTAGCCCATGGCTTATATAACTAATGCATGTTAATTAAGATGCATATCTATGAATTGCTATAGTTTGTTGTTACATTTGCGTGTCAGGGTTAAGATACTTGTCTAGATTGTGTTGTGGATTTCAACTAACAAATCCGGAGAATAAAAAAAATCATTTGACAGGGAAGAAATAAAAACAAGAAAATACTGTGCTTCCTTTTCTTTTTCTTTTGGGATGGCATATATTGTTTCTTAATTTAAATCATCGACGTGGGGTTCGATGAATATCCATGTGTACATATATATATATATATATATATATACATACATACATACATGTCCGGAGTCATATTCTTGCTATAATTACCAGTTGCAGCGTTACAGTTGTTTAACGTACGGATGAATCATGTAATTTCAAGAGTTTGAACCCTTTTTCAAAGAAAAAAAACGTTAGAAGAATAAGAGTGCCATCATCGAAACTAAACCATGAGGGGGTGTAGCTCAATTGGTGTTTATGTTTTAGAGATTATTAGTTTGAATTTCACATCAGTAAAGGTTATTAGATATTTTAATGGTCATAAATTTTAAAGTTTGTAGTATTAGTTAAGATATATGTAAGTTGGTTCGGACTCCAACAATCCAAAAATAAACTAATTAATTATTAAGTAAATCATTATTATTGATATGTATGTGTGGTTGTATGGTATTGTATATTGTTGGAACTAGCCAATACCCCCTTAGATCATTCCAAAGTTCCTAGATGTTTTTTCATTATAGGCATAAAATGGTTTATCAATCAGTCCCCAAGGGACGTGGCGTGATAGTAAAAGGTTTAACATCTGCACAGCAGGTCTCAAGTTCGAGTTAGAGCATGCACCTTGTAAGAGTCTGGGACAAACAGGCTTTTACTCGCTCACCTGGACCCATAAAATTTGCTTTCTAGGAATAGAGTTTTCTCGAATCCAAAAAAATAAAATTATCGATCAAAACCATGTCTTTTGTAGCCCTATTTTGCCTCCTATATATGTATCCTCTCGATCCTAGTAACCAATCCTGCTCTTGTTCTATCCTCTTTGAGATCACAAACACCAAAATACCCCGTAAGTACATCGTGTTCTAATGCAAGCTTGTAAGTCTCACTCGTGCTTTGACTTTACAGTACTCTCTGGTATGGCTTCTTCTTCACCTACTGCATGCAACGCCATTACTGGGTACAGCTCATCCCGGAAGCAGCCTGGAAGTTAGGACTTGGAAAGGAAAAGGACTGGTCGAAGGGATCAATATATAGGACAGCTTACAACTGGATTGCTTTGAAGCAGGAGCATTCTTCGATCCTGCACTACAACTGTGTGTATTTAAACAAATTACTTTTGGATTATACTCTTAATATAATCCTTTTTTTAATCTTCAACAGCTCATTGAGTCAACATCAGTTTTGTAAAGTGCTACTTTTGTCACTTAATGTTGTGGTTAAGGGCTACAAAATGTTTTCCTGTCTGGATTTACGGGAATTGCCTCCCAACATTTGCATGGTAAACATGGATTGCATAAAGTGCCAGCATCAAATCAATTAGTCTAAACGTGAGAAAATCGACCAGACTATAGATAAGATAAAGATATATACTGTTCCTATAATCTTATTTGAGTGAAAATGGATACTAATTACTAATTCACATATTTCTTAGGACTTCTGTACATAAAAAAGAATATTCATTGAGAAATAACCGACTTATCACATCCCTTGATTTTGCTGCGTTTCCATAATTAAAAATAAATATATACAGCAAAAATATAATATACATTAGTCTCAATATTTTTAATTAATATTCAGTCTCAATAGAGCATTGACTAGAAAAATTTTAGAGACAATACTTTGATACAGTAGAAATCCTATAATTTTAACAACCTTATAATTTTCTTTGCAGAATATTTTTGTCATGAGAACTTTATCTTTACTCTGGATTAATTAATCAAATATTAGACTATAGTGTACGAACTATTTAATAAAAATTAACCGGCATAATATAAGCCAAGCCATATATGAATTAATGATCTTTATATATGCGCGTGTATATGTGTGTGTGTGAACTTAAAATAGAAATCGATCTACGTCACTCCCCTTGTCATGAGAGAGAATTAGAGATTTTATTGGGTATGGGTTAGCAAAGCACAAGTGAGGATCCAAAATCGGGATTAGTTTAATTACTTATGAGTCATTAATCTAGAAGGTCACTAGTACTAAGCTCGGGTGTGATTTCCATGTTGAATTTATTATTTGGAGTGTAGTTAAGGTTATTTTTAAAAGTATTTTTATTAATAAAGACATCAAAATAATGTTTTTAAATTTTTAAAAAATATTTTTTATATCAACATATGAAAATGATCTAAAAACACCAAAAAATTTAATTAAAAATAAAAAAAATATTTTTAAAATATAATATCAAATATCTCTAGCCGTGGATGTGATTATGTGGGTTGGCGATGGGGAGATGGAAGTGATGTGATTTTGTGTGGTGTGAATTGCAGCCGAGATGTCATCCACAAAGAACCAGCAGGCAGAGACGCAATGATCATGGCCGTACATGTAGGGCAGAGTCTCGCAAAAAGTGAGAAACATACTGAAGTGAAGATCTGAGATTTCCATTCGAGTAATTATTATTTGCCTCAAATTTCCAGTCGACGACGTACTCATTTAAATATCTCTTTAAAACAAAAGGAACAAAGAGATATGTTCCCCTTATCCCTATTGTTTCGTTTCGTTTTTATTTAAAGAAAAAAATAAAATATTGTTTTTATACAATAAACATCTTCCATAAGAGATCGATCGAGCATTGAATCTAAGATCTTAAATTTTGTCATCGATCCACCACCTTTTGATAACCTACTCATCAATCGAAGCTAATATATATATATATATATTGGTGGCTTATTTGGGGCAAGTATAATTAGCAGGAGAGAGTAGCGAACAAGCAAGTCTGCTTGCTTCTGATGATAAGGCATCAATCTTCGTGGAAGTTGCATGGAGAACTACCACGTAGGAGCCCTTACACTAATCACGATGATGAGATCATTTCAAGGAAAAGATAAAATGAGAATATTGGTTAGGTCAGATTTCTACTACAACGATTGTTGTATAATGTCTTGCAATGGATCACAGTTATGTTTCTTCTGCCTTCTCTCAGTATGATGCCTTTCTTTTTTCATTATACTTTTGTTTTCATTCGTACGAACACGTTTTGTGAACCCCAGAGAAAGAGACCTGTGATGCTCATGGCGGTGTTCGTTGTACGTAGGGTTTACTTGCCACCTTTTGAAAAAAGTGCAGAAAAGCTTTAATAATATCCTGGAAATTTCCTTAAGCTTTCCATTGAACGAGTTCACCGACGGTAGCTATAACATTAGCAATAGTAAATGGGAACGTATAAAACAAAAATTAATACTTCAAAGCCTTGCTATATATATTTCAAGATTAATTTCCACTGACTATCCGGCTTTGGATTTCTCTGTAATTATACTCTCTTCCCCGACCAATTTATTATGTTTATGTTACATCGATCACATACATGTTGCTAGGCCTCAGCTTCCACGTGCCAAGAATGGCCATTTCATCAACACACACGTGACTTCAAAGAAAAAATCTAACCAGGATTTACAATCTAGAAGCCGATTTTAAATTACAAGGAAACTTCAGAATATTTCAAATTAAATGGAGGCCAAATTATGAAGACAAATTAGCATTCGTCTACATGACTTATCTACTTTTAATACGACATTCGAGGAAAAACCTTATTAAAAATTATAATTTTGTCACTAATTTTAAGTTATCAAGGAGGTCCAAACAAAATAAATTTAATGGAAAATTAATATTCACATATGAAGTCGACTCCCTTACCTTTAATGAAACATACAAAAAAAAAACTAATTAGGATCTATAATTCTTGGATCATTTTTAATTTATAAGAAAAGAATAAAAGGCAAGTAATGGGAATGTTTTGAATAACTATAGCCATTTAGCTTGCCAACGATTCAACTTCTCTTAGGCTTTAAAATATTTCAATAACTCATGATCGGTATGGATCACAAACACTTTGGTCATAAGTAATATTGTCAAGATTTCTCAATGCTCTTACAAAAGCTTAAGACTTGTTATTATAAGTAGGATATTCAATGCTATATCATTGAGCTTTTCACAAAAATAAGTTTGGGTTTTTTATCGTACACTAAACAGTTCTAATACTTGCCCCTAAAGCATCACGTTTAATCTTAATTTTTATATAAACGGTGTAGACCACCAACATTTAAGATGCAAGATTAGTGGCTATAAATTTTTGAATAGAAGAAATATGGGTTACTATTGCATAGTAAAGAGATGGAGCATTTATATTTTTAGATGTCGGAAAGAAGGGCTAGATTAAGTTATGCCAGAGATGGGTCTGCATTGATGTCAAGGTTTTGGTATAAAATTGGTTGTGGCTAGCCTATGGTTATTGAAAAAATGACTTGGACATCGAGACTAATATGTGTTCGTATCTAAGATGATTGATTGTTTATTATTGTGTCAAAATTAGTAAAAAACCAATATATATATTATAATTTTCAAATGAGTTTAATTTGTTAGGTGATTTGTCAAGAGAATTTAAAATTTGGTTAAAAAAATGTTAAGTAAATAGCCCCAATATAATAAATTAAAAATGGTTTAAAATTATTAGTTGACCAACCTGAACATGAGAATTTGCGTTGAAATTATTAGCAACTATTAACATTAAAAATGAGTTGTTTGGTGAGTAACCTTAAAATGAGAATCTAAAAAAAAGGTCAAAAAATTTAGGTGACCAATCTTAATAGGATAATTAAAAATGTATCACTTAAAATATATGAATCTCTAATGCAATCCATGCATAAAGGTTTGATGATCTAATTTAGGTTTTTATTGGTCTAGTTATAAAGCTTAGAGCTAAAAGGTTCAAACAAGCTCTCAATGGACTTCTTTAAGATATGTGGGCTAAGGTGGACTTCAAGAGGATATTAAATAATAAGGAAAAATTAGTGATTAATCTAATTCATGTTCAAGAGGGGTTTGTTGGTGGAACAAAGACCCATACATAAGCATTGGGAGAAGAAGACTAGATTCGGTCAGTTTGCTTTTCATTACCTCCTCTATTATAACTGCATCTACAGGTCAAATTTTAAGGTGATTAAAGTTTGGATTAAACTAGACGTCCATACCTTTTCATTGGTATATGACATGCCTTTTAATTCTTTAAGGTGAGATAGAGTCATGCATTTGAAGTTGAGTTTTGTTGTTGTTAGGCAAAATATTGAAATAACTGAACTTGTCTTGTTAAATTAGATGGCCTATTATATTTTTTGAGCAATATAATGTAATATTACTTATATGAAAAGCCTTAAAGGGCAAGATATTGACTTGTAGCATATGTCGCATTATGGGCTAGAATATTTAAGCATTGTGACTGTGGAGATAAAATTAGATATAGACACATTTTCAAGTGGGAAAGTGGCGTGTCTAGTGAAAATCTCACTAAAAAGAAATAATATGTTGCATTCAAATAGTTAGAGTGACAATGGTAAGATGATAGAGGAAGTTCTAAAGAACAAAGGAATGATTAAGAAACTATGGTTACTATATTTTAAAAGGGTTGTGTCAAATAAAAATCAATTACTTATTGATATTGAGCACTTGTTATTATTAGTTCTACCTGGGGTACTTAATTTGTAAAACTATAGTAATGATATTGAGTGTGTTTGTGCATAATCTTGAGATGTACTTAGTGAATTAACCTTTTGAGTAATGTAAATAATTGTGTAATTATGTAATAATAAGTTTAAATTTAAGCAAGATTGTATAAACTTGTATTTATATGTTATATTAAAATGTTGCAAATGGATTTGAGGGATTATGAGATTTTGGATCACTTTGATATGGGTCCTGATTTCATGAGTTATATGGATTGAAATTACAAATGTGATGTGGGTTGTATAAGAGAAGAAAATTTTAGGTAGCCTTGAACAATAAAAACTCTGTTGAAATCTTGTTAAATTAAGAAAAATATATTAATTTAAAATAATGGACCATAGGCTCAAGAAGAATTTAACCAACCTTTCTACAAAACTAATTTTTTTATTAGATTATCAATACTTCTATAAGAGAGAGTCAAAACAAAACAAAAGAAAACTTTGTCTCTAAAATCATACTTTATGACCAGTTAACCTATGGTGAACTTGTTCTATTTTCAATGTTTATTTATTTGTGGTGTGCATGATTGTTAATTACAAGAATTATGCCTAAGAGGAAGGAATTTATACATGTATGTAATTGATTACAAAGCAATAATGTTTTATTTTATATGAAATGAACTACAAAAATGGTACCATTTTGTGATGTGAAATTAACAACAATAGTAGTGTCAAATATGTGACTGTAAGTAATCGTGATAGTGATAACTAGTTCATAATCAAGTGTAAATAAGTTAGCCACATGGATAAGGGCTATAGTTTGTAAAGTATTTAAGTTGGCCTCAGGAATAAGGGCTATTAGTAGAAATGATTTAAACTTGTTGTCTGAGCAGGACAAGTGTTAAATCAATATGGTGTAAATATTTCTATAGGAAAAGAAAATAAATGATAGGTAAGATATGCATATAGAGTGGGAAAATAATATGTGAGAATTAAATTAACTACAACATTAGAAGTTGAATATGAGAAAATAAAAATTAACAATGATGGAATTTAATATGTGAAAAATTAAATTAGCCACAATTAAAAGCTTAGTATGTTAAATGTTAATCCAATCATGTTTGTTGGCCTAGTAAATTAGATGTTAATCCAACCACAATGGTGAGGGTTATTATGCTTGAAGTGTGAGTTATGGATTATTAAAAACAATTAGTGATTATGAATATTATAAAGTACAAGTTTGAATATTAAAATGGATCAAATGAATCCAATACATTGATAAAAGTATTGACCAAGCTTATAGATGAATGTATAAGTCTAAAGGTGTGATGAGTGAGTTAAGTGAAAAAAAATATAGTACATGAATTATTGTAGATGGAAAATTAGACAGATGAGTCAAAATAGGCTTAATGAATTATAGTAAATGAGAAATATATAGATGAAACCATAAATAGGCTAAATAAATTATTGTAGATGTACAA
Source organism: Salix caprea (assembly GCA_964035475.1). NCBI lineage: Eukaryota > Viridiplantae > Streptophyta > Magnoliopsida > Malpighiales > Salicaceae > Salix > Salix caprea. The sequence goes on along the minus strand of OZ037751.1, from coordinate 10,057,012 downwards.
TTTGATAGATGAGTCATATATGGGCTAAAAGTATCATTGTAGATGAACAATTATATAAATGAACCATAAAATAACAAAATAAAAACAAGAAAAAAAAATAAGCCATGAATGGGCATAAGTAATTATAGAGAATGTAAAATACTATGGATATCATTTATTGTGATACGATATATGAAAATTCAAGAGTATTATTGACAAGCCATAAGGGACACAAATATTTCAAAATAAATAAATGGAAATAATCGGTCAGAAAAGACAATATAGGTGATTAAATGAACTCATAAAATTAAGTTTTAGCCAAGGTGTGACCCGGAAGTAAATAAAGGGGAATGAGGTCTAAATTAATTTGGAATTTCAATTAAGAGTAATTGAGATGATTTTATAGAAGTGGTTGAGTTATAGTATAAGTGATGATTGTAACGGGATTAAGAATATATTATTAATAAGATAATTAGTATGAGTAAGATGAAAATAGTTCAAGGTATATAAAGAAGATTAGGAAACTTCATGAATTTTTTAAGAGTTTTTGAAGAGGATACATTAAGTTGATAGGTTGTCATAAATTTGACATGTTTAATAATGTGTCAAAAATGTTGTGTTTCTAGGTATAGTTTTGTATTACCATAATGATATGTTCCTTGATAGAAATTTCATAATCCCATGTGTTTTAAGGTATCTTCCTTCAAAGGCTATGGATCCAAATGAAGTACTATTAAGCTACTCAACTCTTAATGTTAGGAAAGTCTTTGTAAAATCGAGAGGTCAAATAATCATGTGGTAATAGGTATAATAAAATAAGGGAAGACTTGTTAATTGATAAATTGAACAAAATAAATGAGAATAATGGTATTGACAAAAGATTTTATGACACAATGCTTAGTGTCATGTTATTGCTAAAGTAATTAATTGGAATAGATGTTTTATAGGTGTTTTTCATCCATTTAGGGTATATCGAGATTGTATTCAAATCTTCGATGATTATTTTTATTTTAGAGAAAAGTTTGTAAAATTAGTTAATATTAGAATAAATTATTATATGTATATTAGGAAAGAAGTGACATATACATTTTAAATTGAAGAAAAATTTTATGAAATTATAAAGATAACACCAAGTTTCTCAACTTTATAGCTCATCACAAATTTTGATTTAGCCATATTCCGTACCAAATGTACAAAGATAGAAGGCACTTATAATTTGTCTCGTAACAAATATTATCCCACTTTTGGAAGAGCCTAACACAATAATGTTAACTCCAAATATGAAGTGGTTTCTACTAAATCAAAGTGCTAGAAGTCTAATTTCACGTGAAATTTTTAAGGTGTGACAGTAATCTGGTAGGTTCTCACATTCTCATAAATATTGGTGAATATTTGTTTATAGTAACTAGATTGTTGTTAGGTCTCATCAAATTCAATTCTTTTGAATTTCCTCAATGTCTTTGAGATTGAAAAAGGAGGGTTTTAAAGTTTTTCTATTATTGTTAAGGGAGATTGAAAAAAGAAGGTTGATGGAAGGGAGAGGTTATACAAAATGTTGTTGCTGGGTTTAGATGAGAAAAATTCGATTATGAGAAAAGATAAAGATGGTAGCTAGGTTTTTTTTTAATTAATTGAAATATTTAATATAAGGGTATTTTAATCATTGAATAAAAAATAATAGTAAACCTATAAATAATTTTTTAAAACTTTTTTTATAAAAATATTAAGTGTTAGGGCATGTATAAATTTCAGGATGCTAACTATAATTTCTAAGAAATGAATAGACAAATACAATTTCAACCACACTATAGAATGCTAGGGATATTAAAAAAAAAAAAAAAAAAAACTTAATTGAAAGAAACAAAAAAAAATACATTTGGGCGGCACATTCTTTCCATAAGCCACCGTCCATAACAGCTAGGCTGTCTCGTATTCTGGCGGGCGTGAAGATTCGTACGCCGGAACCTCAACCAAAAAGACTCATCTTCTTCTCCAAGACTCCCAAACCACCTCCATAGTTGACCATCACTACTTTTCTAGTCTATAAATCAAGCATTGATATTAATACCAGTACACGAGAAACAGATCTATTCTCATGTTTGTTTATAGTGCCATTTGTAACATATTTGATTTATTACCCTTCTTGAACATTCCTCTGTACTTGATCCCTTTGCTGGGTATAAGAATAAGAGAGAGAAGGTGTAGGAATCATTACCCGAAAGTAAAATCAAATCACAATGCTACTCAAGAGGAAACCATGCAGATTTCCAAGAAATGTTTTCTTCTAGTCAACTTCCACAGAAATGATATATAAGGCACCAAAGCGTCTCCATCTCCCCTTCCCCTTCAAGCTTCGACTTTTATGAAAACAGTTGTGTTCCAGCTACCTAGCCTTGTTGAATGCTCCCACTACAGAACATTGTTAAGGTCGATGAGATGGAAAGATGGCTCCAGCAATGGCTTTGTTTCGGCTATATATTGTTTATTCAGATGACATACCAGTGTGAAAGGTCATGCCAGGCAAATGTACATCAGATCAGTTAAGTGGCCATGGTGACCCCGCCATCACTGCTTCAATTTCGAAAATCTGCCGAGGGCATTTAGTCATGTTCTGACATCCACCAGCAGTGACATGCTGCAAAACGTCAACAAGAAAAGAATTAACATTACATGAAATCCACTTCACAAATAAGCATGAAACTAGCTGATATACTGTTTTGTAATCGAATCAGCATTGCATTTTTATCTTTACTTTTCTAAGGATAGCAGCATAGCATTTTTATTTTTATTTTTAGCAAGGATAGCAGCATAGCAACTTCCTAGAATTTGTGAAAAAAATGAAACAAAGATAGTTATTAAAAAGTTAATTCAATGTTATTGGAGCATAGAGCAATATTATGATTGAAATATGGAACCAATAACGCAGCAACCATCTCCATTTGAGTGTCAGAAAATAAAAGTACCACGTCACTTTCAATTCGAACCCCACCAAAACCTTTAAACCTGCTAATTCCTTCACGATCGAAAAACTTGGCAGTATTTGAACCCTCCATTGCTGGAGCCAGCAAAGCATCAATGAAGTAGCAGCCAGGCTCCACTGTTATTACCTACAATAAGAGCCCTGGACTTAGAATATGTGATAGATCTTTTAAGCTGTATTTCATTTATTACTGTAGATGTTCACACGAAAGGTCAACGCATCATTTTGTCATAGATCTTGATATCAAGAGTGTACAAGACCCTTACTAACCATTCCCTCTTGAAGCTCTCGAATAGTGCGCAAAGATTTCAATCCTGGTTCTTTCAATTTCTCCAGTCCCTATAATTTGTTTCCATATCCTCAGAGAAAACAAAGCGAAATAGGAGGAAGATTGAATGTGGACCTTTGGCAGATAAATTAGCAACAAGTACCTTTAAGTAGCCACCAGGATCATGAGTGTCGATCCCCAGGAAATGCCCCAGACCATGAGGCATGAAAACAGCACCTAATCGCTCGACCATCATGTCATCTACATTGCTAAAACCAAGAAATCACACTTGCATTTAAATTAATATCTATCCTGATCATGTCAAATAGTTAGAAATGAAAGATGTCACTGGGGAATTTAAAGTTTACCCAACAATAATGCACCCGTTTTTCAGCGACTCAAGAATCACCTTCTCTGCTAATCTGCAAAGAATAATAACAAAAGTAATATACATGCAGTAGCATGGCCTTGAAAGTTACACAGCCGGTAAAGTCGTTGCTGGAATTTCATTAATAAGACGGCATTAATTTTCTAATATGTAAATGCAATATATGAAAAGCATCCAAGTAATGTATGTTTCCTTAACTTCAAAACCTCTAAGCCAAATTTCAAAATACTATATTGGATTGGTATAGTGGAACAATCTATCAATCTATGGAAAGATATTCTATTTTTGACATCTACATGCTATTTTTACAATACATAATGTCATACAACCATAAGTTCTCAATCATTCCTTTATCAAAATCAAAATGAGCTCAACTTCTTCTTTACCCTAAGTATCGAATAAAGCTTTCTTCAAACTATTTGGAAGTGTTGCTAATCATTTTTGGATCCCACACAAAAAAAAGGAATACAAAAAAATCAAAAAATTGAGAAACAAATCAAAAAATATACATCATTCAAGAAATCATGAAAAACACTCAAAAAATGGGCAAAACCTGGTTAGAGAGGATCAAAACACCCAAAGTTGGAATTCGTCAGTTTAATTTTGATTGATGAGAGCCTTGATGATAAGAGAAAATTTAATGTGGGAAGAAAAAATCCAAATTAGATGTTTAAGAATTCAATTGAAGTTTTTCAAGGTTTAATAGAATTTATGGAGTAATTGCAAGAAAAACTAACCGCAAGAAATTAAAGTCTAGGAGTTAAATTGGAAGAAATTAAAGTCTAAGAGTTGAAATGAAATTTTAAAAAACTAACTTGATCAAATAAGAAGTTTAATTACATAAATATTAAAGTTTGGTGGTCAAAGGGGACTTGATTGAAGAAATTCAAAACCAATAATCAAAGTGAAAAGGATGTGTGAATGAAGGGACTAAGATCAGCAAAATTAGAGGTAAAATTGAACGAAAATACTCAAGAAGATGAAGTTGAAGAAATTAGAAGTTTGAAAGTCAATTGAAAAAAAAAAATCTTATGACCAAAGACCAAGTTGAAAAACACGCTTAAATCAGGGGGTGTTTTTTATGCTTTGCAAAGTTGAAGTTAAATTAATTTTTAAAATCAGAATTTAAATTAAGGATCCAATTACATAAATCAGATGACTAGGGGCAAAAATAAAAAAAGGAGATTAATTACACTATGTGTTTTAGCTTTGTTTTGACCAAAACGTGTTTGGGTTCTTAGGGTGTATTTGTCAAACATGCCTTTAAAGCATTCTTAATGCCTCAGATTTTAGACTATAGGCACGTTTAACAAACACGTCTTAAGTCTTTTCCTTTAGTTTTAGTTTGTTTATATTTTTCTATCTAGCCAAACACTATTAAGAATTTCAAAAAATATCTAAACAATTTTAGAGAGCATTTTGAAATTATTTGTGGGTCTCTAGTATGTTTTTTTTTCAAAATACCTTATTTTTCTCTAAAAAATTCAAAAACAAGTTCTCTTTCAGAAAACAAAAAAAAACATTCTTCTCTTCAAGAATTTCATTAATATTAGGCTGTAGATTTACACTATATTTGTCTGTCTAACCAAACTGACCCTTAAAAAACTCAAAACAAATTCAACGACCATTTTGAAATTATTTATGGGTCTCTAACGTGTTTTCCATTATTTGTCTAATATCGAGCTATAGACTTACACTGTAAGATATGGACCTTATATTAAATAATACTTTATTTTTCTCCAAAAAGCAATTCTCTTGATTTAGAAAACACAAAAACATGTTTGTCTCCAAGAATTTCATTAATATTATACTATAGACTTACATTGTAAAATAAAAACCTGGTATTAAAAAGTCTAATCAAAATTCAAAATAATTCTTCACTCCAAAATACCAAAAAAAATCTACAAGTTTTTAATGCATATTTTCTAAAAACTAAAATTGCATTTTATGATACAAAATAGATAGCATAATCAGTTTGCGATCATCCAATAGAATTTAGCTAGAATTCCAAATAAAAAAATGAGCTTTAGTATAGTTAAGTTTTAATGTGATAAGATAAGAATCTTCTTATTGAGAAAGACTTTTCTTAAACCTTAAACAAACTTTTCTGATTTTCAAAATGGCTAGGTTTTAACACGATGAGATAAGAATCTCTTTAATAAGAAGAACTTTTCTTGAACCTTTGATAACAAACAAATAGAAACACATGATTTAGAACAAACAACAAAGAAGTTTACCATAGATAGGATGCATTAGAGGTGATAAGTTATCTCCTTGCATAACCTATATTATTCCAAATAATCCCAGTCCGGAAATTCAATCGCCTCAATGCAGCACTTGTGCAGAAAAAACAAAATATTGTAATGCCATAACAATGGTATGAGTTTCTCTTTTTCTTAAATGTTTTGATCCACCGCACCTGCACACCAATTATTCTCCAAAGCATCTATTATTAAGGTGAAGCTAGCTAACTAATTTTGTTTAAACTTGTTTATGACAGCATAAAAGCATTATTTTCAACAAAAAGAAAAGTAGTTTGTAATCATTAATGAAAGTCAACACATGTCTATTCTTACTTGTGCATATCTACCCAGCTGGCTCCAGGTTTCATCTCAGCAATGACAGCATTGTGAGCATCAAGGACAGCCTGCAAAATGTGCCATATAGAAAAAATTCTAACACAACTGACTTGCCAGGAGACTAAACATCTGAAAAGGCGCATGGGGGTATGCAAATTAACTTTGAGCAGCCTTACATTGTATATAAGGGATTGATCACTTGTAAACTTGCCATTCACCTGTATACAGGGAAAGATGACACTTTTAGACAGAACATAGAATTGAGGAAGCAAATGACAGAAATTCAGGTGGCCTACCCTTTTGACTACCTTTTTAAACGTAATTTTTAATACCTAGAAACGTATGAATCATTGTTTGCTTCCATGAAAGAAACTGTGATACTACTTAATAGTATTAGTTAAAATATGTTCAATTGTAGTAGTGTAGTGGTGGTTGTGCCGAAGAAGAAGAAGAAGAAGGTCACTATCTCTATATAGATGATCTAATCATTCAAAAGGTAAAACTGAACATATCTTCTCAATCACAATTCTCCAGGAAAGGAATAATCACTTGGTTATCCTTAATGCTCTTCATCATAATTGTTGACCTCTCCATTCACCAAAACATGTGAACCATCTGGACTCCCCAAAAGATAACAAGAAAGAACTGATATCATGTCCCCATAGGTGGTAAGATGTTTCAGAATAGTGCAGGTTAGTTTTGTATTTGACACAAGTAAAACACTAATCCTCAATTAAGATGCCTGCATTAGCTTCTGCCCAAAAGGTGGAACAAAATAAACTTGGAGATGGTGATTTAAAAAATGCTAATGGAAAATTTTATACTTACAGGGAATGAACAAGTTATGTCAGACCCATAGAAATGGTACTCAGCTCCCATATCAAACAATGCCATATCTCCATCTTGCAGGATCTGCATAAAACTCATTATAAACATTTTCTAGATTAAAAGATAATTCTTCCAATTTAAAAATTTATAAACAGAACCTAACCTCTGACCACTAGGAACTATAACTTCATCTTAGCAGTTGCAAAGTTTTCATGCAAGGGATATAATCATAGCAACAGTAGATTTTCATACAGGTTAAGGACGATGTTATCACCATCAATTGCCACAATCTCAATTTTAAGCGAAGTCCACATCAATCATAGCAAGATGAAATTTAATTCTTGGAGTCGGAAGCGTATATAAGAAAAATTATCTTAATTGAAAACAAAATCAAAACGAATGTATTTTCAGATTGAATAACAGTGTCAAACAATTCCTTGGGACCTAAACTTTTTTTTTGCATTCAATAAAATTTTGGTCCCCGTGGCGTGGGCATACAAACTACTGCTATAGTAATTATTAATTGTATATGTGATGGGAAAATCTTTGTACAATAATTAAAGACATTCAAGCAAAAAAATATAACATAATACTCATTAAGAGAAAAAAAACTATAGCAAAATCTAATAAAAAAATTTAAAAGTTGTGTTATTAAGATAAAAGTACATTATTATATATTTAAATTTTATTTCTAATTTAAGATTTACTTTTTGAACTAAATTATTATAGTAAGTAACTTTAAAAAAAAATAGCATAGAGAGCATATTATATTGCCTTATTTACCTAAACTAAAGAATAAAATAACAATTTCTTTTACCATGTTTCTATAAAACTATAAAGGTTGGGCATGAATTTTAAATTGTTACCTTCACTCATATTAGGTCATCTTTTAGATTATTTAAATAATAATTTATAACAAAACATATTTAAATGTAATTATCTATTTTAGTTAATATTAAAAAGTTGAATTAGTTAAAGGTTCTTTTCATTATTCAAACTCAACACACATAAATTCTTTCTCATTAAGTTATCAAGATTGTAGATTTTTAAACATACTATAGCATCTGATGCTATAAAACTTTGCTGACATTAAATGTAAATTTTTAAACATATTATAGCATCTCATGCTAAGGAAAAATAATGAAAAATAATTCTAGTAAGCATTAAGATAGGATTATTTTCTAAACATTCTAACTATTATTATCAACAAAATTACAAGAATTTTACATCATAATTGTAAGCCATTACGTTTGTTGACATGGGAAAAGTTACATATTTTTTTCATTCTATATATAAATATATATATATATAATTTAAGAAATGAATTAGAAAACTAAATGATATATAAATCATCATTTAGATTGAAAAAATAGATAAATATAATCTAAATCATTGCTAAAAAGTCTCATATGTATTATTACTTCAATCATCTAGAAGGAGATAACAATGTGATTAAAGTACAAAGCACATATCATTAAAATTATTGTTTGGAAGTAAATTACAAGAAGCTGAGATAGATTCAAGTAAATAAAATAAAATAAAAGACAAGTCTATAAAACTTACCTTATCATTAGGAGCAGCTGCATGCCCATAATGAAGAACAGCACTGTACGATGAAACATCAAGGCTGTTAGCTCCTGTTGGAAATACATATGCAAAGTTCTACTTCATTGCATCCATATAACCATAGATTTTTCAAAACAACTATATATACAACAACAGCATGAATCAGAACTTCACAAAAGAGGATGCAGTATTCCTTATCCTTTCCAAATATTTGACTTGGAAATAATGACAATCTTTGCCTGCAATCCTATCTGCAAGTGAATTGGTCAGGAGACAATTTCTTTCAAGTGAACTTACAAAATTTTTCTTTCAACTGCACTTAAAAAATCAAATCAAAGATATAATTAGCAGGGTACTATTGTCTTCAAGAGACAACTTAAAATGAACTCTGATTCTCAAGCTTGTCATTAGAATGGAGACAACGGCTTATCACATTGTTATGTACTTCAGTTTGACTCAAACATAATGAATGCGGGCAAGACCTTAAACCAATTAACATTTAACACAGAATAGGAAATCATGCAATCTCATTCATTTCATTGGTTCAAACTACCATGTCAATTTATTTTGAGGATGAAACAAAGACATGGATTCCGGCATTAATAAGAAACAGAAAAAGAAAAGGCATGTCATAATAAAATGGTTCCTCTTCTTATTCAACCATGGGTACGTTTATATTGATTATTAACGAGAAAGAGGAGGGAATTAATACCACTAGCAATTCACTCTTAATTAGTTAATACAGCCACATACACTTAAAACATGAGCTTTACCTTATGAAAATTACTCTTGTACGAAATTCACCTTCATGTTTTAACCTCAATGCAAAAGCAACTTCCGTATACACTCTACATATGTATGTGTTTTCGGTTTTTGAGAAAACAGAAACACATTCATGTTTTAACCTTGTGAAAATTACCCTTGTAACAAATTCACTCTGAGTTGTGAAACAACTTATGAAACATCTTGTAACAAATTTTAACATATGAAAAAACTTATGTATACACTTAAAACATGAGCTTTACCATATGAAAATTACTCTTGTAACAAATCCACCTTCATGTTTTAACCTCATTGCAAAAGCAACTTAAGTATAAACTCTAAATTTGTGTGTTTTTTCTGTTTTTGAGAATGTGAAACACCAAAACTCCTGAACCAAGTTCCAATCAACAAGGTGACTTGACTCAGGGACACATAAATTTAGTCTTTTAACCCCAATGGCCATGAAATCTACATGGCCTGTACCATATATGTTCTAAATGTTGCTTTCCACCTTTTATTGACCCACTCTAGATTGCCTTCAAAATGGGATACCTATCTATTTTTGAGCTTTTCAATTAATATTTCAGTTTTGCAGTTAGTTTACACAAAAACTAATCCATGCAGAATAACAATCACCAAGAACCTCACCTATTTTCTCCAGTAGCACATATACATGTGTATGAACAATGCCTACACCCACCATACATGTAGGTATGATGAAGAAATATGCTTTCCAATTGATACTCTTCCATGCCGACTCTAGTTTTTCTCATAACCTAGTCAAAACAGCAGTTCTTTAGTATGACAGTAAACCATGATCTATAATTTTAAGAGTTGAATAAAAAATTAATGAACAAATATCATTGATGATAAACTAATCATCATTCAAAATGATGTCTCACATGTAACTCGAGATGTAGATACATGAAAACAAAAGACTCATGTTGCAAGCTCTTATTTTTATATAATCACTCTAAAAGATTCATGAGTCAACAATCCCAATTGCAAAAACAAGCAACAGATGATAAGAAGTTCCCACAATGGCAAGCAGCAGCATATATAAAATTGTAACCCATTTATTTAAGTTTATGTGAAGAGTAATACCAAATCGATAACTATAATTTAAATTCTTGCAAGAAAATCCAGTCAGTGAGAAGTTTCCACAAATAGCTACCTCAACATGAGCTTCAGAGCTTATGTCATTGGCAAACTGAATAAGTGCTAGCTCCATATCTGACTTTAAAACACGGCATTCAGTCAAAATGGGATGCAATGTGGTCAAATCCTTCTCAAACTTTTCTATCCCCTGAAAAGAGATAAGGAAACAGAAAAGAATATTGATATTTATTTCATGATTACAGATGTTGTAGCACTATGTGAGGTAAACATGTGAAATGGTAAGGGCCGGAGGCGTAGAATGTAAGACCTCAAACTCTGCTGGTTTTGAGAAGTTATTACTGTCAGTGTTAAGTCCGTGCAAGAGAAAAAGCAAAGGTTTTTCCAATACATTGCTGAGCTCATTTAAGACTCCTACAATCTCATCTGTGTAATGGACCATGCTAACCATGTATTGTTGCTGCAAGAAAAAAATGTAAAGAGTGGATAAACATACATCATACATTGAGTGCATCAAACCAAGAAGCATTGAAGGAAGGATACCTGAAAGCAAGATAACGGCTTTATTTCTCCTAACCAAACCGCATAATCAGCAGGTAATCTTGGAGCAAATAGAATAGATTTCCCTGTTGCAATGTCCTTGAGGACAGCACAAATGACAATCAAAAACCACAAACAAAAGGCTGTGAAATTATAATGACTGATAAAGTGACAAACATTAGAAAGCATTCAGTTTTAAAACAAGAAATGAAGGTTTGGACTACAATGTCCGGGCAAAATAACACAGAATTGTAAATTTCTTAAATGAAAGGTGTAAGCAAACTAAAATGCCAGCAGTTTCCCAGATGAAATTAGAAAATAAATATGCAAAAAAAGATCCACTGGTCCACTATAGGCTGAAAGCATGTATCCTTGATAGTACAATACAGTGATCTAAGAAATTAAACAATAGCATGATTTGATTTAAGTAAAGTCTACAAAATATTAAGTATGAACCGCAATCCATTTTCATTCCGGAAAAAAAAATATAACTAACCATGGCAATTTTCCATTGTAAGAAGAAGGGGAAAAAAGAAAAAGAAGGAAAAGCCAAAGCCAAGAACTTACAATAGCGCCATAGAAACCAGGCTCTTTTACTCCAAACAGATAAGCGAAATAACTCTCCTGCCTACACTTCAAAATATATATTTTGTTTCTAGTAAAATTGAAAAGCGAAGCAAATTGCCGCCATTACAGCTTACAAGTGCAAAGAAATTACCTGAAGAGTTCGATGTGATCAGTGCAGTAGCGAGTTTTTTCCTCGCCTCCCTGTTAAATTCATTCATGAAATAAAGTAATAATAGTAATAACAATAATAGATATCATCAACCAATCAACAATACATGGTTAGATACCTGAAGAAGGACGAATCCGTACAGAGGACGAGAGGTTTCGGTGAGATGTTGACGGAGGGATTTCAGCAGCTTTTCACGGTTCTTGACGTGAAGCTCCATCGGAACTTTTGGGGGGGAGAGACGAGACGAAGAGGCCATTTGCGAATTGGCTTCTGTTTCGTTAGGTTTCGCTTCCGCTCTCTTGTCTTTTGATAGGGTTTGGTTTCAATATGGGTTTTGCTTGATTGATTGTCACGATCTATTATGATATTTGGAGAGTTTCGATTCTAAGTTCTTGGTTACAATTCTCAAGTCAGAAGTGGAGCGAGGGAGACAAAATTTTCTTGTGGGTCTTATTTTGTTTGTGCATTTTGGGTTTGGGAGTTGAGAAAGAGATGGGAAGTGAGTGAAAGTTTTGAAATCTTTTATTGTGCTATGAACTTACTTTTAAGAAATGAATGTATTTTTGGTTATAGAATAAACAAGAGCATCAAGTTCCTCGAGCGAGTTGGCTATAGGATTCCTGTAGCCAATGAGCGAACGGAATGTTACTAGTTTATTTTGAGAAGTGGATCGACTGAAGAACATATCGGGTATTTTGGTATTGTTTTTGTTTTTTATGATTGATATTTTAAAAAAATTGTTTTATAAAAAGTATTTTAATTACGATTCAAAATAATTTTTATAGTATTTGGTTAAAATTGTGATTGAATTTGAGATTAATGAAAAACAATTTCAAGTGTTCGGTCATTAAGTTTTTCATATTGCTTTCAACTTATGAAATTTCATATATATATATATATATATATATATATATATATATATATATATATATATATATATATATATATATATATATATATATTGTTTTTTAAATATTTAATAATTATAATAATAAAATATAATTAATAATTCAAGTAAATTATACACTTGTTTTTATTCTCCCATCAAACTACTTGTAATTTCATTACGAACTATAAATCCATACATGAAGGTCTATGCGATCCCGGGATAACATATAGTAAAATATCATTTGAAATAAAATTAGGATTGCAAGACAAAAAATTATATTGTGATCTCCTTCTAATATATTTTAATTAATTTTTAGATTATTTTAATATTAAAAATATGTTTTTTATAAAAAAATATAATAAATAATAAACTCCTCCCTACACAGAAAATATAATTAAAATAAATACCCCCAGTCCCAGCCGCACATAAAACAGTAATTTGCTACTTATTCTGGTATATATGTTTTTAAGATAGGACCCACATGATTTTTTCAATTTCTCTACATTAATCAGACATCCAAAACAGTCACTTTGATAATAACTATTTGAGAATATGATTAAAATTATTTTTTGTTTAAAAATATATTAAAATTATTTTTAATTTTTAAAAATTATTTTTTATATTAGCATATCAAAGAAAATAATAAAAAATTAATTTAAATTATATAAAAAAAATATTTTTTGAAACAAAGTCAAAATCACAACTCTGTTAGCACTTCTTGGCAGGGGGCATGGTTCTGTGCATGCCTTTGGGTTTTTGATCCAATGTGTTTAGAATTAAAATTGAACTGGTTTTTATTAAAATTTATTTTAAAATAAAAATATTTTTTAATATTTTTATATTGTTCAACATGCTAATATTAAAATATATATATATATATATATATATATATATATATATATATTGTTTCAACATGCCAATACCAAAGCTGTCCAGAGAGTACATCAAAGCGGAGTTTATTAGATATGCAGGCCAGGTCATAATTGTAGCCCCCGGGCATTTAGAGACGGTGTGATATTGTTTTCGAGTTTATTTTTAAAAATATTTTTATTTAAAAATATATTTAATTTTTTTTAATATCATTATATATGAAAATATTTAAAAACATCAAAGTTTTCAATTTAAAATAAAATTAATTTTTTTCTATAAATAATTTTAAATTACAATGTCAAACAACCACTCACTTTAAAGCATCAAGGAGAGGATTCTCTACCTTTATCACCAGATATGGAGAGCCCCGATCATCGAAATAGTTCTCCTGCTGCATGTTAAAGCAAAGATCTTTATTCTGAAAATCATCCACTTATTACTAAAGAAACTAAATGAGGTCGCCCGTTCACTGCTCATTCCTGTAGCTCCAGACCCATGCCCACTGTTCATTTACAATTTAACCCGCTGCTTTGCGGGTGTATACCCTCTTTTTTAAAATAAAAAAATGAACAGTAAATGCACGAAATTAGCCCCTGAAAAAGACAAAAAACGCCGTCTTTTTCAGGGGCTGGACGGTCATTGACCAGTCCGGCCCGGACCGGTCCGGCTCAGCCGGCCGGTTTTTTTATTTTTTTAACATTAGACTGAACAGTGCAGAGATGAATTCGCCCCCCGATAACGACAAAAACACGGCCTGGGGATGAGGGACATTACGGTAATTAGCCAATTTTTTATTTTTATTTTTCGCCGAAAACTTTTGGCGCGTCGCGTGACGCGCCGTCCGTTCCAGCGCTCACGTGTTTTTCGGACGACGCGTGCGGCTTCATGCGGCGTCCAAAAATGACCAACCGGCGTCTAGAATGATTTTCAGGCATGTGCTCTTCCACATGGGGCGGCGCGTGTATCCAGATGATGTCCGTATACGTGTCAAAGGTCCTTTGAATTTTCACCCCCACTTTCTCTCTCCTGCCTGCGCCAGCTGACGTCAGCTAACCTATTTTTTGCCAAAATTCATTTCAGTCCCTGAACGTTTTTATTTGTTATTATTGCCCTTAATGCTATTATATAGGTTTTAATTTCTTGCAATTTCGTCCCTCAATTGAAATTGATTATATATTGGAGTTCCAATTCGGTCCTCATTCTTTTAATTTAGTTGATTGGCCTGGAATTCGGAATTTATTTGGTATCAAAGTTTTCATTGATTTCAATTTCATCCTTCCATGCAAATTTATTATAAATCCTTAATATTTTCAGTATCAAAGTTTAATTTCTTTCAATTTTATCCTTCTATGCAAATTTATTATAGATTTCAGTTTCATTTCGGTCCCAAATCTTTTAATTCCAGGTTTTGTTTTTAATTATTTAATTTCAATATTTTGATTTGCTTCAATTTTATTCTTGAAATAAATTATATTATTTAAAGTATGTCAAATTAATTATATATTTGTATATTTATGTCAAATTAAAATATTTTAAACTAATTATATGTTCTAATATTTATTGAATCTTATCACCTGGGAATATATATAGAGAAAAAAAAAACATGACCTATGATTTTTTGAATAAAAAAAAATTAATATCAGTATCCTTAAATATATTTAATATAATAATATAATGAATAGATCTGGTAACAAAAAAATGTGAGACTACTATTTATTGAATATAATCGCCTTAAAATATATATATATAGAAAAAAAAAAGACCTAGGATTTTTTTTCTTAAAATAAAATAATATCAATATTCTTAAATACATTTAATATAATAATATGATTAATAAATCTTCCAAAAAAAATTTGCCTTTGAATTTAAATTTAATACTCTTTTGTTTAGGTTTATTTCTTAAAAACAATTTTACAATATTTTAATTTTTCATATTTTAAATCTAATATTACCGGGGGGGGAAAATTGCACATTTACTTACGTTATCTGCAATTAAAAAATATGCGAGTCACTTTCCGTTTCGATTACACTATTCCTTTTTGGCAGGGAAAAAATATTACCTACGTTATCTACAATTACAAAATATACAAACCACTTTCCATTTCGATTATACAGATTTTATCAAATATAATTTTACTAATTAAATATTAAAATAACAAAACACAATACATGTAAAAACATATTTTTATATGTTCTAATATTTATTGAATATTATCGCATGAGAATATATATAGGGGGAAGAAAACATGACCTAGGATTTTTTAAATAAAAAAAATTAATATCAGTATGCTTAAATACATTTTATATAATAATATAATGAATTAATCAGATAACAAAAAACAATTTGTCTTTGAATTTTAATTTCGTACTTAACACAATAATAATAATAATAATAATAATAATAATAATAATAATAATAATAATAATAATAATTTAATTGTTTTTCTTGCTTACTCTTCTGTTAATGTTTTTTTCTCTCCGTATAATTTAATAATTTTAATTGTTTTGACAAAAATGCCAATGAAGTTTATTTTTTTTCCTTTTGTTAAAGTTTCTAGGATATTTTTAGTCTTTCATTAATTATATGTTCTAATATTTATTGGATATTATCTCATGAAAATATATATAGGGAGAAAAAAACATGACCTAGGATTTTTTGAATAAAAAAATTAATATCAGTATTCTTAAATACATTTTATATAATAATATAATAAATTAATCAGATAAAAAAAAATTTGTCTTCGAATTTTAATTTTGTACTTAACACAATAATAATAATAATAATAATAATAATAATAATAATAATAATAATAATAATAATAATTTAATTGTTTTTCTTGCTTACTCTGTTGTTAATGTTTTTTTCTCTCCGTATAATTTAATTATTTTGACAGAAATGGCAATGATGTTTATTTTTTTTCCTTTTGTTAAAGTTTCTAGGATATTTTTAGTCTTTCATTAATTATATGTTCTAATATTTATTGGATATTATCTCATAGGAATATATATAAGGAGAAGAAAACATGACCTAGGATTTTTTGAATAAAAAAAATTAATATAAGTATTCTTAAATACATTTAATATAATCATATAATTAATAAATCGGATAACATAAAAAAAAATTGCCTTCAAATTTTAATTTTGTACTTAACACAATAATAATAATAATAATAATAATAATAATAATAATAATTTAATTGTTTTTCTTGCTTACTCTTTTGTTAATGTTTTTTTTCCTCCGTATAATTTAATAATTTTTATTGTTTTGACAGTAATGACAATGATATTTATTTTTTTCCTTTTGTTAAAGTTTCTAGGATATTTTTAGTCTTTCATTAATTATATGTTCTAATATTTATTGGATATTATCTCATAGGAATATATAAAGGGAGAAGAAAACATGACCTAGGATTTTTTGAATAAAAAAAATTACTATCATTTTAAAATTAATATTGAAATTTGGTACTTTTTTGTTTAAGTTTATTTCTTAAAAACAAATTTACAATATTTTCATTTTTAATATTTTAAATATAATATTGTCGAGGAAAAAATTAAACTAGAAAAAACATACAGATTTACTTAGGTTAGCTGCAATTACAAAATATACGGGTCACTTTCCATTTTGATTACATAGATTTTATCAATTATAATTATACTAAATAAATATTAAAATAATAAAATACAATACATATAAAAGCAATAAATTTTCTACATCGATAAAAAAAAGCCGCCGCAGCGCGCGGGTATACCGCTTGTATTCTTCTAAACCAGAATTCCCACTAATCCGTTCATTGGGAGAATATGAATAAGTTCTCCGAAAAAGAGTGTCAACATTTGGAAAAACAAGAATAAATGCTTGTCTTTCGCCGCGCAACTTGCGTGGCTCTCCGATTTTCGGACCAAACTAGTTAAATGCCCGCACTACGTTGCGGGCGTAGTGCAGGCGGAACAAATAATCTTTACAATTGTTGAGATTGAAATATAATATTTTAGTACATAAAATTAGATATAATGAAAAAAATCAACATCCTCTATTATAATAACAGTAACATCAAAGTCTTAACTTCTTAAATTATCATCATTATCATTGTCAAAACAATAAACATTATTGAACAAATCTGAGAGGGAAACAAAAAAAATATTAACAAAAAAGCATGTAAGAACAAAAACTAAAATTATTATTATTATTCTTAATATGAATATTATTATTGCTTTAATAACGGGAAGAAAATGAAATTAAATCAAAGGCTTAAAAAAAGCCTAAAAACATTAACAAAAGAGCAAATGTAAAAATACAATAAATGAACAAAAAAACTATTGACTGGGAAAAAAATTACTTTAACTGAAAATAAAAAACATTATCACACTGCGTTGCGGGCTGAGTGAAAAAAAATTATAATTGTTGGGATGAAAGAAATTAATAGCATATGCTGGTCCAAAATTAAAATATAATATTTAAATATGTAAAATAGAATATGATAAAAAAGATCACCACACCTTATTCTGAAAATAGCAACATCGAAGTTTTAACATCTAAAACTATCATTGCAGTTACTGAGAAAACAATAAAAAACACCAAATTATCCCTAGAGAACAAAACTGGAAAACATTAACAAAAGAGTACGTAAGAAAATGACTTAATTTTCTTCTTCTTCTTCTTCTTCTTCTTCTTATTATTATTATTATTATTATTATTGTGTTAATAATAAAAAAAAGACAAAAAAATCATAATAACTTTAACAAAATATCAAACAAAAAAATAAAATAAAAATTATCAGATAAAAAAAGTCATATGACTTAAAAAAAAAAAAAAAAAGCTAAAAGAAAGAACAAATGGAGAGAAAAAAAAACACAAATATCAATTTCCAAATGATCATAGATACAAAATAAAATTTAAGAACTATTTTTTTTGGAATGAAAAACATCAACACACCCTATTATAACAACAGGAACATCGAAGCCTTAACATCTAAAAATATCATTACTATTATTGCTAAAACAATAAAACTTATTAAATTATTCCGAGGAGAAAAAAACTCAAAAACATTAATAAAAGAGGAAGCAAGAAAAAAAACTAAAATTATTATTATTATTATTAATATTAATATTATTGCATGAATAATTGGAAAATAAATTCAATAAAAGAATAAAAAAGCCCAAAAACTTTAACAAAAGAGCAAACAAAATAAAAATAAAAATGAATAAAAATAAAAATTATTAGCTAAAAAAATCATTTGATGCTAAGAAAACTAATGAAAAAACCAAAAGTAAAAACAAAGGAAAACAAATAAGAAATATCAATTTTCAAATGATCATAAACACAAACTAAAATTTAAGAATAAATTTTTGTAAAAAATGTTATCTCAACAAAAGAGAAAATAATAAAAATTAAAAATCAAAACTTAAGGCACATATATATAAACATAGATAAAAATAGGAACTATTTAAGAACTATAAAAAAATAAAAGAATTAAAATCAAAAGTATAAGAGTCGAAAATAAAACCAAATATATTATCAATTTTAATCAAATAAAAAAATTTAAAAAATCAAATAAAGTATAACATCTATACATGCAATGTTTGATATAATGAAACATATCAACACACCCTATTATAAAAAATGAACATCGAAGCCTTAACATCTAAAAATATCATTACTATTACTGCTAAAACAATAAAAATTATGAAATTACCCCGACGAAAAAAATCAAAAACATTAAAAAAAGAGGAAGCAAGAAAAAAAAACTAAAATTATTATTCTTATTGTGTTGATAATGGGGGAAAATTCAATCAAAGAAAAAAAAATCAATAACTTTAAAAAAAAACCAACCACAAAATAAAAACAAATATAAGAAAAAAATAATATGACGTCAAAATAAATAAATAAAAATAATAAAAACAATCAAAAGAAATAAAAATGAAAAAAAAAATCATAAGTGAAAATAAAAATAAAAAAGCAAACAAAAAATGAACAAAAAATAAAAGCAAAATATAAATAACTTGCGCTGGGCAGGGATCGAACCTTGCCCTCCTTAGTGAAACAGGTAGTCCTTACACAGGCGCGCCTGATTCCAGTGAACCACTGGCATTTCTTTATTACTCCCTGTGAAACAATATATAAATATCATAAAAATGGCGAATCAACACAGTATTTTCATTAAATCATTGTTCAAAAACGAAAAAAAAAAACACTATTGAAATCCACAGTGTTTTCACTCACAGTCTACAGTGTTTTCCTGACCTCTTTTAGTTTATTGTATAATCTGGATTATTTTAGGATCTAGGGTCTCCTTTGCACTAAGCAATATTTTGGGTTTTTGATGTCCTTTTCATTAACTAAACAAAGTCTTTAAATACATATTGAAAATATAACTACCCCGGGTCATGGTCATAAACCACCCCTTTTAAACTACCCATTACTCCTTAATGGATCTAATAAATCAAATAAACAAATACATAAAATACTGAATCAAATATACTGAAATAAATAAACAACTACTGCCACGTGTTGATCATCCTGCGCAGCCTTCACTCGCCATGTGTCGCCTGATCCCATTCTCGTGATTCCCCCTAGTTCAGCCAAGTGTCGCCCGATGCCTTTCTTGGGATTCATTCTTGGCTGCCATGTGTCCCTCCTGATCAGGCTCATAACACAGCCATCCCCATCAAAAGAACTCGTCCTCGAGTTCGGGGTGTCGTCTGCGAAGAGTGTCCAAATCCACCCAAAGTGCATCTTCTTCACTGGAACCCTCCCACTGAACCAAAAGTTTTGTAGCTGCGTGATTTCCCTTCTTCACCATCCTACGAGCTAAAACCTTCTGTACTTTGGGAGAGAGAGTGTCGTCTATCATGAGTGTGGGTAAGTTAGGGCTTGTGTGAACCCGAACACCGACCTGTTTTTTAAGGCACGAAACATGGAAGATCGGGTAAATCTTCGAAGTAGAAGGCAGATCGAGCTTGTAAGCGACCTTTCCCACGCGTTGAATGATTTGGAAAGGTCCAAAGTATCTTGCTGAGAGCTTCAAGTTTCTTCGCACAGCCACTGACATTTGACGATAAGGACGCAGTCTCAAATACACCCAGTCTCCTACCATGTATTCTCGGTCTGACCGATTTTTATCTGCAAAGTTTTCATACGAGCTTGTGAATCTTTCAGGTTTTCACGAACTAAGGTGAGGATGAAGTCCCTGCTCTTCATTTCATCTTCAACTGCTTGGACAGCCGTTGAACCTGGTTTGTACGGCTGAAGCTGTGGGGGAGCTTGTCCATAAACAACCTAAAAGGGGCTCATCCCAGTAGATGAGTGGACAGACGTGTTGTAGGACCACTCAGCGTCTGCTAACCATTTCGCCCAGTCCTTGGGTCAATCTCCCGTGAAGCACCTCAGGTAACCCTCAAGCCTTTTATTCATGACTTCAGTTTGTCCATCAGTTTGCGGGTGATATGCAGAACTCATCATGAGCGGTGTGCCACTTAGCCGAAATAATTCTTTCCAAAATGCACTTGTAAAAATTGCATCCCTATCATTGACAATACTTTGTGGTATGCCATGCAATTTAAAGATGTTATTCATGAATTTCTGTGCTATAGTGACTGCTGTGTATGGATGTGAGAGTGGAATGAAATGGCTGTACTTACTGAGTCTGTCGATGACCACCATAATAACATTATAGCCCTCTGACTTTGGTAACCCCTCTATGAAATCCATACTGATGTCAACCCATGCTGTTTGTGGAATCAGTAAGGGCTGTAATAGCCCTGCTGTTTTGAGATTTTCTGTTTTGTTGCGTTGACAAACATCACATTCACAAATGAACCTCCTTATATCTGTGCGCATGCCATGCCAAAAGAACTCTTTTTTAATTCTTGCATGTGTTTTTTGAGTACCTGTGTGCCCTCCAATAAGACTGCCATGATACTGCTGCAACACCATGTTATGAAAATCTTTCAAAGTTCCCAAATGCAACCTCCCTTTATAGAATAAGAAATCACCCTGTAGTCGATATTTCTGAGAATCTAGATCACCCTTTTTGCTGCGATGGATAAGTTGTTGCAACTGAGGGTCTTCCATGTAAGTATGTCGTAGTTCATCCCACCAAGTAGATTGTACCACACTAATAGCCTGTAGTTCCCCATCTGCTGAGGATATCTCCAAGTCAGGAGATAAAATATCCTCTGTCAATCTGCGTGATAGAGCATCTGCAGCTCTGTTTTCCCTTCCACACCTGTATTCGACCACAAAATCAAATCCCAGTAACTTAGCTACCCATTTTTGCTGAAAAGGGGTACCCACTCTTTGTTCTAGCAAATATTTCAGGGCCTGTTGGTCTGTTCGGACTCTAAACTGGTGCCCCAATAGATAATGCCGCCATTTTTGGATAGCCAGGACTAGAGCTAGGAACTCCTTCTCATAGGTGGATAGAAGCAAGTTCTTGCCCTTCAATGCTTGGCTTAAATAAGCCAATGGACGCCTTTCCCGCATCAAAACTGCTCCAATTCCACACCCTGAAGCATCACACTCAATAATAAATGATTTAGTAAAATCAGGTAGCCTTAGGACTGGTGGATTAACCATGGCTGTCTTGAGAGCTTCAAAAGCTTGAGTAGCCTCCTCTGTCCAGCGAAAAGAGTTCTTCTTTAACAAAGCAGTTAAAAGAGCTGCAATTTTACCATAGCTCTTCACAAATTTCCTATAACAACCAATAAGGCCTAGGAATCCCCTTAAGGCCTTAGGACTCTTAGGAATAGACCAATTGATCATTGCTGAAATTTTCAGCGGATCAGCCTTAACTCCTTCATGCGAAATGACATAACCCAAATACTCCACCTCCTTTGCTCCGAAAACACATTTAGAAGCTTTAGCATATAACTGATGATTTTTCAAAACATCTAGCATAGTAGTTAAGTGCATCACATGATCTGCCACTGATTTGCTGTAAATAAGAATGTCATCGAAAAATACAAGGACAAATTTTCGGAGCTGAGATCTAAATATCTCATTCATCAATCCCTGAAACGTAGATGGTGCATTAGTCAGCCCAAAGGGCATAACTAGGAACTCATAATGCCCCTCATGAGTACGGAAGGCAGTTTTTGGCACATCATCAGGGTTCATCCTGATTTGATGGTAGCCTGACCTCAAATCCAGCTTAGAAAACAACACTGCCCCATGTAATTCATCTAACAATTCGTCTATGTTGGGGATAAGGAACTTATCTTTGATGGTGTCTTTGTTGAGAGCCCTATAATCGATGCACATTCGCCAGCTCCCATTTGCTTTTCTCACAAGCAGAACTGGTGAAGAACAGGGGCTTTGACTGGTCTGTATAATTCCAGTCTGCAACATCTCCCTCACTAGCTTCTCAATCTCTTCCTTCTGGTAATAAGGATAACGGTAGGGTCTTATACATGTAGGTGTAGCTTCAGCATGCAATCTGATCTGATGATCATGTCCCCTTGAAGGTGGCAGACCCTTAGGTTCTTCAAATACATCTTGGAAACTATCCAAGACCTCCTGTATAACCATGTTTGGCTTGGTATGGACTTTGGGCTCCTCTGCCTCCATCAATTGTAACCACAGGCCCTTCCCTTCGCTTAAAGTGGCCTTGTTGAGCTTCAGCTCTTCTTCCAGTGAACTACTAGGGAACCTCAAACCTTGCAGCACCAGTGTCTTGCCCCCAATGGAAAATTTCATGCTAAAGTCCACGAAATTCCATTGGATAGTCCCCAAACTCCTCAGTCAGTCAACCCCCAACACTACATCACATCCCCCCAGGGTCAATAAATACAAATTAGCCAGCACATCACACTCCTGTAGCTTAAGCAATACTGCCTTACATCAACCTTGGCAAGGGAGAGTTGCCCCATTGGCAACCTGTACTGCTTGGCTATCTTCCACTGGTAATTTAATCTTCCTTGCTACATTCTCATCTAAAAAACTATGTGTATTGCCAGTATCAATGAGAATAATAACAGAATACTTGCCGATTTTTCCTACCAATCTCATGGTATTACGAGAAGGGACCCCGACCAATGCATGTAAGGAGATGATTAATAATTCTGCTGCCTGTGGAACTTGACCACTATGATCTTGCACTTCTTCTACCTCATAGTTATCCTCTTTTAACTCCAGTCCTTCCAACAAAAACAACTTAGGTTTGATGCATCTATGCCCCATCTGATATTTTTCATCACAGTTGTAACATAACCCCTTTTCTCTCCTTTCTTGCATTTGGCTGGCACTAAGCCTTTTTATGGGAAATGGGTATTTCTTTTGAAAGTTTGGATTATGTGGTGGTAAAGCTGGTGGGTTATAAGTCTGTATAGTGGGTGCAGCTTGAATTTTGGGTAAGGTGTTTGGTCCTGGTAGTCTCAATGGTGTCTGTCTCGGGTAGTTTGTGGTTGGATTGTAGTTGGTGTGCAGGTTTCTAACAGGCTACTGCCTTCGGCTTACTTTTTCCTCTTGCAACCGAGCCAAACCAAAAACAGCATATAGGGTATTTGGTTTAAACATGGTAATAATAGTACACAGCTTATCTCTTAATCCACTTAAGAAAGTGCTAATACGAAATTCTTCACTTACCCCAGTGATTTTGTTTGACAGGATTTCAAAATTCGTCTGATATTCCTCCACACTCCCAGTCTGCCTCAGCTTGGTGAAGGCTCCCACAGGATCCTCATAGGCTGATGGGCTGAACCTAATTCGAAGGGCCACCAAAAATTCTTCCCAAGTAGCTGGTGGGCTGGACTCCATCAGCCAATAGAACCAAGATAAGGCTTTTCCCTCCATGTGGAAGGAGGCTATTTGTAATTTGTGGTCCTCCAGAGTATGACAATAAATAAAGAATTGATGGGCTTTCAATATCTAGTCATGTGGATCACCCCCATCAAAATGGGGAAAATCTAGGCGAAGAGTTCTCGCCTGAATACCTCATGATCCCTCCATTAATGGGGTTGCATTCCCTTTTGGGAAATTAGAAGTACCTTCACCTGAACTTAGTCTGGTCGTTAATTGCACCAAATTGTCGTAGTTTGTTGCTAGGTGGTTGAGTTGTTGTAACAACTCCCCCATAAGGACTCCTTGCCGGCTTTGCTCCTCTTTCAAAGCATTGTTCTCCCCTCTTAGAGTTGTAATGGCCTCTGCCACTTGAGCTGAACGTGTTTCTTCAGCCATCCCAGGACAGTCCGGCTCTGATACCACTTGCTATGAACTTACTTTTAAGAACTAAATGTATTTTTGGTTATGGAATAAATCTGGATTATTTTAGGATCCAGGGCCTCCTTTGCACTAAGCAATATTTTAGGCTTTTGATGCCCTTTTCATTAACTAAACAAGTCTTTAAATACATACTGAAAATATAACTACCTCGGGTCATGGTCATAAACCACCCCTTTTAAACTACCCATTACTCCTTAATGGATCTAATAAATCAAATAAACAAATACATAAAATACCGAATCAAATATACTGAAATAAATAAACAACCACTGCCTCGTGTTGATCATCCCGCGCAGCCTTCACTCACCATGTGTCGCCTGGTCCCATTCTCGTGATTCCCCCTAGTTCAGCCAAGTTTCGCCCGATGCCTTTCTTGGGATTCATTCTTGGCTGCCATGTGTCCCTCCTGATCAGGCTCATAACATACTAATTGTTTTTGTTATAGCGTGTTTGATTGCTGAGAAAGAGAGGGAATATGAACGAAAGTCTGGGGAAAAAAATTGGGTTTTTGTTTCTTGCCTTATATGATTTGTGTTTCTGGTATTATACAGAAGAATAAAATGTGAGACTTTTTTGGGTTATTTTTTTCATTTTTTAAAAAAAAATTGTTATGGGTCTGTAACTCATCTTACCTAAATGCTCTTCATAGCCATGGTTTCTTCCCTTGTATGATCCCCAACATCTTACCAAAATATTCTCTCCTTTTTCAACTGGGCTTGCTTTGGTTTCTCTATATTAGACTATCCATGGTGGCATGTCCTTCTTGTTCTTGCTGATTGAATGATCATTTTTAACTTATGATCACTGGAATTTGTCCCTTCCACTTAGTAATACGCCTGTGTTTATGCATTTTGGTATTAAATAGTAGAATTTGTGTTATGGGAATATGAACAAGCATTTGTGGTTTATTTTTGTTTCTTACCTTGTATGATTTTTGATTTTGGGAATAAATAGAAAATGTTTATGCATTTTTGTTTCTTACCTTGTACGATTTTTCTTTCTAGAAATATAAACAAGCATTTGTTGTTTATTTTGTGTTCTCATGCTCTAATTTTCTAAGGTTGTATACGAATATATTGTGTTAACTATTGGATGAGCTTATTTTGAATTCTTCTACCAACTTTGATAAGCTGAAGTGTTATCAGTGAGTAACTGAGCTAGGGAAGAACATTTTAGGACATTATCTACATAGTTAAAGAAAGAAAGAAAAAAAAATGTGTTTAACTTGAAATCTATTATATACTAGCGTTGATATTGATTGATGAGTTTTAATTTTTACCATCATCTAGAACTAGAACGAGGTAACTCTTGATAGCAATGGTTATCCAATGAGCAACATTGATGATTGCACATTCATTTGTTTCATTCTACGATGTTTTCTGAATGATATTGTCAGTTGCCGAATCAATTGATGCAGTAGCCTCATCAAGAACTAGAATTTCTCTTGTGCAATAGTGTTCTTGCAAGGCAAATAAGTTGTTTTGGTCTAGACTTTAATTTTCACTCTCTTCAGGAATTGCATCATTTTTCAGAATTATAACTATTGTGAAATGAGATTGTAACACCCTAAATGCCCTCTCCACATCGTTTCTTGCAGACTCTTGTTTACTTGCAAAATATTATCTTTTCTTCTAATGGCCTTAGGATTGTCTTAATAAAGGCTGACCAATTTGGATAAATCCCAACTACTAATAGTATCCCATTGTATATTCATGTCCATTGATTGTGTAATTGACATGAGAAGCATGACCTTCAGCAAGTGCAGCAAAGACAAGTGACTGATCAAGAACATTAATATCATTTAGTGATCTAGGCATTCCAAAAAAGACATGTCATATCCAAAGATCTTGTGAAGCCACCGTCTTTAGAATTATAATAGGTTCCCGACAATGTCGAGCACACATCTCATGCCATGCAATTGGACATTTCTCCTATTTCTAGTGTATGTAATCAATGTTCCCTAACATCCATGAAAATCCACGATGCTCACCAATTGATAATAACCAACCAGTATTAGACTCGTTTGATGCCCTTAGATACTAATCCCCAAAAACTTCAACAATTGATTTGATTAAATCTCTAAGACTTTCTATTGCAGTGCTTTCCCCAATCCGAATATATTTATTAATAAGATCTGCAAGAATACCATATGCAAGTATCCTATGAGCTGTAGTTACCTTTTAAAGATAATATAAGTTAAGAACACCAAGTGCATCTATCTTTTTTGTTGAAATATGGATTGTGAGCTTCTACCGCATTTGCGATCTGAAAAAAAAAAGATGACGACTCATTCTAAATCTCCTTCGAAACTAACTTTCCGTGATTTTAGGATTTTATACAAAATAATCATTATATAGCCTCAATTCACCTTCTTTTCTATTACGATTAACGATATTGTGTCCAAAAACAGAGCCACGAGACTCTATTCTTCGCCCTTGATTTATCGATTCTTCTTCAGCAACAACTTCAGTTGTAACTTGGAAGACGAATATAAAAGTGTCATAATAAAAATCAAAAGCATCATAAAAGTTAAAATTCAAATGATTCATGATGAACTTTAATGAAATAAAATAAACATTGGAATGAAGAAAAATATGATGAAGTAAAATATTCATGTTTATGCGAATATTTATAGATGAATTTATTTTCCCCAAAATTTGAAATTTAAAATGGTGGTGTTTTTTTTTTTAATATTTGAAATCCAAAAAATTTAAAAGTTGGCAGTTATTATTGAAAATTTTTGAAATTTTAGCGGGGTTTTTCAATATTTTAAAATTTAAAATGTTGCGGGTTTTTTATTTCAAATTTGATTTTTTTTATTTAAATATAATTAAAAAATTAATAATTATAATGTTGGAGGATTTTTTAAAAGCAATTAATTAATTTTATAACTTACTCATATTAATTGTATAATTAATTGCATAATTATATTATATATAAAATAATTGCACTATATTTAAAATGATATACAAAAAATAATTATTTTAAATGACTTTTACCATTGGAAAACACATAAATAAATAAAATATATTTACACTATTCAAAAAATTATTTTATCAATTTAGCTCTCTAAAATGTCTTTTTGCACTGGAGATGCTCTAAGGAAGTGTTTGAAATCAAAAATGTTCTCATAAATTTTGAATTTTCTTTTTAAATTAAATATTTTTAGTATTTCTATATTATTTTAATATGTTAATGTTAACAATAATTTAAAATAAAATAAAAAATAATTGTTTTTTAATATATTTATAAACAAAAAAATACTTTGAAAAATAACTTTAACCATACTCTAAACAAGCAATTGACTTTTAGTAGATAAAACAATTATCGATTGTAAATTCTATTTGTTTTTATTAAAAAATATTTTAGAGAAATATAAAATAATAAAATCAAATAAAATTCATTCTTCTTGTGGGTTTAATAAATTAAGATATAAAATCTGAATCAATTCAATATACAATATTTTTAATATAAAAAAAATTAGTTACAAAATTAAAGTTAAATTATTTTTTTATTATCAAAATTGCATCTATTTTGAAAATTTTACTGAGTTATATCAAGTAATTTTTTATTTTTAAAACTAATCTAAAGAAAGAATTAAATCCATAAATCTCAAGATTAATAACTTTTAGAAATAATTTTTTGTCACCCAAATATTTGTTTTACCATAATTATTTTTTTATACAAATCCGCAACTCAATGCTGCTGTAAGAACCCAGGGGGCATCAAAGGGCCACGAAATATGAAATACACTTTCATTATATTTAATTATGAGTTATTTTTTAAAATATTTTTTTTATAAATATATTATAATATTTAAAAAAAACAATTATTTTGGATATCTGTATATAAAAATTATTTAAAAATATTAATTTAAAATAAAAAATAAAAATAAAAATTTTCAGAAACAGTTTTTTTGTAGGTGACAAGCTTGCATACAAACCATGGTGATGTACAGATAAGTTTGAGATTAAAGGATATAATTTTCTTGTAATTTCAGATTCGATTAATGTGATGCTAAGCAAAATAGGAAATCAAACTACCAGAACCTTTCCGTTATTTCAACTTAACAAAACCCTAAGAAAACTCTCTGACTCCCCCTCCCGCCTCTTGTCAAGCAGTAAGCAAAACCCTAAAAGAGAAAAACAACAGGAAAAAAAAATGGGCCGTCGTAAGAACAATCAGACCTCGATGAGCCTCAACAACGCTCAGCACCAGGCCACCAAAATCTGCTTCAACGACGACGAAGAAGAAGAGAACTCCAATCTCGATGACTCTATTGTAGCCACTGAAAAAGCCATTGCTATGGATGATGTAACTATGTCCGACCCCAACGGCTCCTTTGTCGATGGCGGCAATGATGATAACACAAGCGCCGACTACTACTTCGATTCTTACTCTCACTTTGGTAATAATACTACTCCTTGATTCGCTTTACTTTATTCATTTAGTTTTAATCTTCTCTCCTCCTTTTTTATTTGGTAATAGTATACCAGGTTCGGTTGACTTTAACAGAAGTTTAAGACTCCTAATGAATGGTACACTGGCATAGAAAGTTTATTTTTAGTTTTCTTAACCTTTTTTTTTGTTTGTGTTTGTGCAGGTATTCATGAAGTAAGTGTCTCGTAGCTGGATTCAATTCAGCTCCTTACCGGATTTTCGTAACTTGGTGTTGTTTTATTTATATATTTATTTGTTGGGTTTTAGTTTTGACTATATCTTGCTTGTGCATTATAAATTGATGATTAAGAAGCTTTTGTAACTCAATTAGTGTTGCCACAATTTTTTATTTCCTTACCTCACAAAATCCCCTTTTGAATCAGCAATTGTTGTTATATGATGTACTTCTTTTGTTTCCGACTCATTCTCTGCATTTTATCAATTGATATTTTATTGCCTTACCATCTTGTATCCGTAGGTTTATTGTTTTGACTTTGTGTAATCTATATTATATCATCATTTTCAGCTGAGATCAATCTTTTCTTGTATGATTTTTTTATATATCTTGAGATCTAGAGTTCTAAAAACAAATCATGGAGCTGATGTTTCCTTACCTTTCCTTACACTGCAGGAAATGCTGAAGGATGTAGTGAGAACTAAAACATACCAAAATGTTATTTTTCAGAATAAATTTTTATTCAAGGATAAAATAGTACTTGATGTTGGTGCTGGGACTGGAATTCTGTCATTATTTTGTGCCAAAGCTGGGGCTGCCCATGTCTATGCGGTACACCTTTTCCCCCTTTCCCATCCTGAACCCACCAAGTAGAGTTTATATATGCTAAAAATTGGTTTGCCAATGTTTCTATTTACAGGTTGAGTGCTCTCATATCGCTAACATGGCCAAAGAGATTGTTGAGTCAAATGGATATTCCAATGGTAATTCTATTCTCATTGCATGTTCCAGTTTTTTTTTTCTATCTCTTTGTTGCCACAAATGCCAAATCTCACTGCTTACTCATGTTTCAATGTCATAGTTATAACTGTTTTGAAGGGAAAGATAGAAGAGATCGAGCTACCAGTTGCAAAAGTGGACATAATTATTTCAGAGTGGATGGGATATTTTCTGTTGTTTGAGAACATGTTAAACTCAGTCCTGTACACACGTGATAAATGGCTTGTAAGTTGCAATTGCATTTTCTTTGCAAATTTATAGCTTGTTCTTTGATAATATTATATATCTAGAGAGATAAAGCAAACAGGCATAGCCAACTAACCTTTCAAAGTCATATCTATAAGTTTCAGAACCCTGGAGGCACATGAATGCCTCAGGAATCTAAGAAAACCATCATATTATATTTGACTTTGACGGGTTAGTCGGTTATGTCAGTTTGATTTTCCTATCTAGGTTCTTGAATGGGATTTCATGCAAGTTTGGAAAATTTATTTAATTCTGAGGGAACTGTTCATTTGCAACTGCAATGAATTTACTTCTGGATTGAAGGGGTTTGTTCACACTATTCACATAATATTTACAGATCAGGGAATGTTTTTGGAATGAAAGTCTCTTGGATCAGAATAGAGCTTTCTTGGGATAATGGTGTACTGGTATTATAATATTCACAGAAATAAAAGTCATTATGTTCTTTGGCTTTTGGTCAACTGGACACGTGCACCTTTGGAAGGAAGGGGGGGAAATGCCAACCAGCATTTAGGTCACTCATGAGTCTAGAACAAACTATACTTGTTTAGTAATTGAAAGTTCTTCTGCTAGCTATAGTATACTCCATGGGATCATCATTTGCGATGCTGAAAAACTTTGCTAAATCAATAATGTCAGCCTTTTTTATTCTATTATTTGCTTGACTCCAGGCCAATGATGGAATTGTTCTGCCAGACAAAGCTTCTCTCTATTTGACAGCCATTGAGGATGCTGAATACAAAGAAGATAAGATTGAGTGTAAGTAAGACTTGTTTGGTGTCATATGTAGATGAAATTCATTTTCATGTGGATCCATCATATGTGTGGAATTTGACTGCACAGACACTCCAGTGGAATTTCACTCACATGAGTTGCATGTGTGGTTTCATGTGCTGTTTGTTTTCGTTTTCAACTTTAAATGCTTTAGTTGGTGACATTTTAATATTTCTTTCTGTTTTTTTTCCTTGGCCTGCATGGTTGCTCCAGTTTGGAATAATGTCTATGGCTTTGATATGACCTGCATCAAGAAGCAGGCCATGGGGGAACCTCTTGTCGACACTGTTGATCAGAATCAAATTGTTACAAATTGCCAGATGCTCAAGGTTGGATATTCTTGCATATGCATATAATGCATTTGTATTCGGGCATGCACATTTCTCTTGTTTGCTTTATGTCGTTGTCTTTGCTTGGCTGATGTTGTTTCTTTTTTCTTCTTTTTTATTTTTCTATTCATCCTTCCAGACAATGGACATCTCTAAAATGGCTTCAGGGGATACTTCCTTCACAGTTCCTTTTAAGCTTGTAGCAGAACGTGATGATTACATCCATGCATTAGTAGCCTACTTTGATGTATCATTTACAAAGTGTCACAAGTTGATGGGGTTCTCTACAGGTCAAGCTTTTCTACTCTTCCATATATCTTTCAGTGTAAAGTTTTGTGTTAGTACATTCCGTGAATCAATTGGGTTGAGGGAAGCCCTTTTCGTTTCCATGAATTTGCTCATGTCATAAGTAAATAGGTCACTTTGAATTCCATGACTTGATTATGGAAATATCATATTAGCTTGCCTAGAAAGTGATTAGCTCTAACAGTGAGGCAGGAGTACTACTTTTTAGTGTCTGAGAGGGTGTTCTCAGTGAAATCATATGATAAAACATGAAATCAAAATCACAGCCTGCATTTTATGTTCTCAGTCGCATATATGCATCAGTTAAAAAAACAACAGTTTTGAGATCCTTCCTATAAGGAGAGGGCACATTTTAACAGTCAAGTGAAATGCTTAGATAGAGCCTTTCTGATGAATTTGGAAAATGATGCAGGGCCAAGATCACGAGCTACACATTGGAAACAGACCGTCCTGTACCTGGAAGATGTGCTGACCATCTGTCAAGGGGAGGCACTAACTGGGAGCATGACCGTTGCACCAAACAAGAAGAATCCTCGTGACATTGATATAACGATCAAATATTCATTGAATGGTCAACGTTGTGTGGCCTCAAGAACTCAACATTACAAAATGCGATGAGCTGCGTGAATGGCTCTTCAGATTGCAAGTGTCACTGGGCAGAGATTGATGATGCCCAAACTGCTTTTTTAGTGGGATGTATTCTGAAACAAGCATGTATTTTCCAAGAATGAGAGGGATGTCTTTGGCTCACGTAAATTTCACCTGTTTGAATCAGTACTGGAATTTTCAAATTTTGATTTCCAATATCTTAGCTGTAATATTAACGTGATGATTCTCTAACTGATAGGTAGGTGTCCTCATCGTATTCAGCTTGATCTTTGTCCCATCACCTTATTTATTGCCCTCAAAGCCACGCAAACAATATCCTTCCATCACCTCTGTTCTTCTTTGGAGGCCTTCCGTTGATGCATTTTCATGCCTAGAGCAACAGGTATGCCCTAAAGCGAAGGGAATCAATTTATATAAACTAATCAATAAATTACCACATACAGGCTGAGTTTTAGTCAATATATGTAACAGTGAGCGATCCGAGAAAGGATGAGGCCTGCAGCCATTTGAACGGTCAGATTTTGTAATCGAAATATCCCAGGAAAGTAAAACCCATTGGTAGCTAGCCGCAAAACGTTTGTTCTGTAAGAGTTTAGGCGATTTGCACACAAGCCTTGAAATAAAAACTACATTTTCATAGCAAATTACATGTATTGATGATACTCCAACTTTCAAATCCACTTCAACTTGGTAGTCTCCAGATTAGACCATGGATGAAGCAAGCAAGCAAGCAAGCTCGCTAATGAGAGGAATAGGTGGAAGCTGCTGGAGGATCTCTTTGCTCCAACACTAATAATATATACCCCGGGTTGGGGGGTAATAGTTAGACACAAAGTTATCAATCCCGTTCCGTTCCGGCCGGAACGGCCCGTTCCAGTGCAAAATCCGGGACAAAAAGGCGACGTTTTTGTCCCGGGTTGAATTCCGGTGGGATCCGGAAAATCCGGCTAAATTCCGGCCGGAACGCTCCGATTCCGTACCGGGCGTTCCGTTCCGGGTCATCCATAATCAATTTCATTTCTTCAACCGCAAATCATCCGTAATCCCTCAAAAATCAACCCAAATCTCAACTGAAATCTCAAGTTTTCGAACCCATATATATATTGAACAAACTTGCAGAGGGGAGGGAGGGGCGAGTCTGAAAGAGGAGAGAAGCAGAGGAGAGGGAGGCTGGAAAGAAAGAGAGGGTGGGGCGGGTTCTGAAGATGGAGAAGTTGAGAAGGGGAGGGCTGACCACAGAGATGGCGGGGAGGGAGGGCTGACCAGAGAGAAGAGAAGCAGAGGAGATGGAGGCTGGAAAGAAAGAGAGGGTGGGGCGGGTTATGGAGAATCGGAGATGGAGAAGTTAAGTGTGTCGTAAACTTCTTCAGAAAAATAATTATTATTAATTATTGAAGGAGACGAGAGGAAATTTTAATATGGTTTTTTAATTAATATTTGAAATAGTAAAACACAATTCCGCTGTATTTGAATTTTGTTTGGCGTCCGTTGACGCAAATCCATGACTTCAAAATATACTCTCTGTTGAGATGATTACAAGAATCTAAAGGGTTAAAAAGAAGAGGCTCCTTTAGAGATAGTTTTATAATAAAAATGACATCTGGAATTACTGGAATTACCATCAACTTAAGACTTATTTATGAAAGTCTTATAAATAAGAGTCTTAATATTTATATTTTTAGAGATTAGGGTTATTTATATTTTTTAATATTAAAATATTGTAAAAATCTAAGAACTTAATTAAAATATAAATAAATATATTAAAAGATATCAGATCAAAATCCTTATTTTTATATTAATGATATAGAAGATGTTTGATGTATATTTCTTTTATTTTAGAACATTTTACTTTCATAATATTTTAGAATTTTAGAGATGTTTCTAATTTTGAGATTATATTTGTATTGTATAATTTAAATTTCATTTATCTTGAATTTAAATTATACTTGTTAAATTAATATTTTTTTTTTATATATATAATTAAATAAATATGAACAGTATAAAACCGGAACGGAACGCCGGAATGCACCGAAACCGGAACGTTCCGTTCCAAACAAAAAAACGGAACGGATTTTACAACTATGGTTAGACATGATTGAGGCAAGTGAAACATACTGGTCAGACTTTCAAAAGGTAAAATAGGAAAATTACACATGGGACACTTGGGTGCGGCCATTACACATACAGTTGGGCTTACTTTAGACAAACTGGATATCTTAACCATGCTTGGCCTATCCACATCTTTCTTGTAGAAGAGACAGAATGACCAGTCAACATCATCTCTAGATACCCACCAAGGTTCTCTTAACCACAGTGCAAACTCATGTTGAAAGAGTAATTAAGGAATGAAAATATATTGTGTTGACGACAGCAGAGTTTTATACCAGGGAAAATGTCTCAGATCGAACTTATTTTACAATGAAGAAGAATACTAACTCGTCACGAGTCCAGGTGAAGACGATAGTGCCTATCCAATCATTTATGATGTTTTGTCCATCAGTTGAATTGGGCTGAGAATGTTAGACTTGCTTGTCTCAACAATGCAACCATTCATGACCATCTCTTCCAGCATGAAATGAGCTTTTTCTAAATGGAACATGATGTCTAGCTCACACTGGTGATAAGATAAACAAATTAGAAACAGAACTGAACTTCCATGCGAGGGTAACGAAGGAAACCAAGAGACAACTTTATAGAAGGCAGGACAATGATTAGTTCGTCCTACATTCTCAAAGGAAATGGGAAAAAATCATCCGTTATCGCATTAGAGGACTTACCACATTGCCAAAATGGCGGTCCATGGTTTCAACTAAAAGATGTATGAATTCCAAAATCGCGAGCTCATTCTGCAATTGCCAGAAACAAGCAATATTAACTGAAAAGAGACAAATGTGAAGACAGTGGATTAAGTTAAAATAGCGATCAGGCATCAGAAAACTCCAAGAGTTGCTCAGTTTGTAAATCCACCCATCCATTTCCTCCAATATTGACATTGTTCTTGAACACCCATAGCCATGTTCAAAGGATACCATGAAGATAACTCGTGTAACAGCATAGAATATAAATGCTGCTGAATAGTAGTGATTATAAGACTTAAGCTATTGAAGCATAAAACTAATAAGTACTGTTGGCTAGAAAGGCACAAAATAATAAACAAACAAATAAAATTAGTGTTCTTATGGGTATCACTAAGTCTTACAGAAAAGAAGCATTGGATAGTTGAAGAGAGAGAAAACTTACTTCATCATTGTCGACTCCCACCAAGAAAAACAAGGATGCGTAGCGTCGGTATACAATTTTGTAGTTGCGATGCTCTACAAAGGAGCACTGTTATCAAGCAAAGGATGAAAGAAAACATTATTATTTGCTAGTTTTCATTAATAAACAACAACAACACAACTCTCAGATCAGATGACGTTCGTTCAAATTTCAAAGGCAACCCAAAGTTTTTTTTCCGATCAGAAATTGACATAGATGGATGGAAGGTACCTACTCTAAACAGAAATGAATCAACTTCATTCTTTCCAATAATCATAATCATAAAAATGAAAGGGAAAAAACTACCTGCTGGTCGTTGCGAGCAAGGCATTTGCGAACAATTTCTCCTTCAAGGGCACGGCGTTCTTCGAGGGTGAGCCACTCATAGTATTGGGCTAAACGAGTTTGTCCTTGCTTGTTCACCATTAATATGAATCTTATCCCCATTTTCTTCTATAAACCAAAATTGAACCAAACAAATTAATAGCAGTTGAATTCGGACACGGTCATGTCGAATTTTTTTATCAAAAAGATTTAAACACCAATAACAGGATCTTTTAGATCCAAGAGTAAGGAGAGAGAGAGAGAGGACCTGGTGGTGGTGACGACGACGAGAGTGATTTCTAGAGAGAGAGAGAGCGCTGCAATAAATACGGGGATGGGCGAGTTGAGAAAAAAAAAATGATTCCGGTCTTGTGATAAAAATCTTTTTTTCTGAATTTGTTAAAAATCAATGTTTTTTACTAATTGGATCCCTAGTTTATTTATGAAACTTCAACGGGGCCTTGCCCCATTTCATCCCTTCCATTCAAACTCAAACAAAAAAATTAATTGAATTTGTGCATTCAAGATTTATCTAATTAAGTCTTTTGAGATCGATAATTAAGTTTTATACAATTCCTAAGACATCATTATTATAATTACTATTTTCATACAATATTTTTATCTCGAGATGAGCACAGCAGCTATAATATCACCACAAAAATTAATTATTTTTGTAAATAGTATATTTTAATCGAGAACTTAGCAAAAAATATCCTCATTTTCTATACTAAACTTGACGTGTATTCCAATATAAAAATTAGGTCTTACAACATAGTATTTATGTTCTTAGAAATAAACTCATAAGGTAACTTAATAAGCTTAAACTATCCAATTTAAATATAGGTCTTAACCTAAAAAATTAACTAAATAACATGAAAATAATAAAATAAATATTCTAAAATCTTATCTTATGGTGCCATAACTAATACCTACAACAATATAAGAGAAATAATTGTTTGGATGTAAATCTCTTTATGTCGCCACTTCTCTTTCAAAAATATACTATGAATTTTTTCTGTCCGAATAATCATAGTTTGACGCCACCTTTAGCTTCCATACTGAATATGAATTAAATTTATTGCTCTTTTGCAGTCCACCTTGAGTCATTTGTCTTATAAAATTTCATTAAAAGCTTCTTTGAACTTCTTTTCTCTAGCTTTTGTGATTGAGCTTACTGGAACTGCTAATTGGTCTTTTGATATGGATTGGGTCTCATCAACCAAGTCAGATTTTAAAATTATGATAATAGTAGAATTTATCCTTATATTGATTCGGGTTGACATTCTTAATCCATAACCCATGTTGATCTCCGAATCAAGTTTAAAAACTATGATAATAACCACTTTTATTTTATATTGACCCTCTTAACACATGACTCAAACCTTAACAAGTCAACTCCAAGTTGGGTTTTAAATCTATGATAATAATTTTTTTTTTGTTTTTGCATTGATTTGAATCAATAATCAACCTCACTTGTGACTCAGATCTTGTCCAGGTTGACTTCTAAATTAAGTTTTAAAACTATATTGATAATCATATTTATTATTGCATTAACTCGGATAAATCTAACTATTGAACCGAGCCTCAACAATTGACCCAAACTTTGCACTAGATCAACCTTAAGTTGAATTTTAAAACAATGACAATAATTGTTTTTATCTTTATCTATCTTAGTATAATTTTGGAATTGAGAAATTCTTACAATGATATTTTAGGAATAAAAAACAATAGATATTATCTCTTAAGACATATCCTCTTTATATCTCCTGTTTTGAAAGTTAAAAATCTCACTTCAAAATTGTTCGAGAAATGAATTAATTTTTATGCCTTTGTCTTTGTCTCTTAAACCAAACACATTTCTATCTCCACCATCCCTATCTTTAAACAATAACCAAACATTATCTATGTTAACAATTGTGTCCTATAAAGGTGTTTGGGATTGTGATGTATGTTTTTTTTTTAAATATCTTCATTTAAAAATACATTTAAATAAATATTTTTCATGTTGACATTAACACAACAAAAAGCACTAAGAGAAGAATCAATTTAATACTTTGTTTTAGACAAAAAAACACTTTTTAAAAGTGTATAAAAATAGAAATATAAGTTATGTCAAACACCCCCTAAACCTTTTCTCGATTGAGCCTATAACTTATGGCCACTTCAGATGATATATGTCATGTTTCACAAAGTATTTTTTTTAAAAAAAAAACATTTTATTCACATGCATCATTTATTTCCATTAAAACACCATCATATAAAACCAAACATGTGTATAGAAAATAATGACTTAATTTGGTCAAAAGATAAGACATTGTTTTAAAATCAAATCCGACTTGATAGATGGACTCTTACCAAGTGGGTTAACCCATGACCCAAATGACTTAAGACTTAGGTCAAACTGGTCTTAGCAAAAACAAAGGGAGAATCAACTAGGAGTGATTCAATAAAAAACCTAAATTGACCTGCAACCTAGTCAACCTAGAAAACCAATTAAAATATGTTGACTTTTCACTTTTTATTTTTTTTAAATAATATAATTTTTATTTTTTAATAAAAAATTGGTTGACCAGAGTCATCCCATCTAATCCTATTATCCAAAAATTATCCCAAATCAGGTTGAAAAATTATAAGATAGACTTAATTACCTTAGTTAGTGGTGAGAGGAAAGGATTACACTGTAATTGCTTGAGATTGGGAAAATGAGCTTCAAGTTCCATGCATCATAGATAAAAAAAAAAACTATATAATTGTACCCCGTACTATATCATGAGCTAGTCAATTTTTGTTTTGACAAAAAAAATGTTAAAGAAACAAAATCTAAGACCCTAGCTATTAGTCCAATTGGTAACTTGAATAATATGAATTAAAAAATGTAACAACAATAAATAAACTAACAAAAAAGTTTTAAATAATCTAACTTAAACCCACCTAGAGTATTAAAAAACTCAATGTTGAAGGTCAAAATTAAAAACAACAAATGCAAATTAAAGAACCCTAGTTAAACTAGTTTAACTTACAAATTTCATGATTATGAGACTTAGATAACCTCATAGAAATAAATAGAAAAAAATTGAAAATCAATTCTTAATAAATTAAATGAGAACATAATGACGCCATAAAAAATAAATAGGAAAAATTTAAAACTCAATCTCTAACAAGTAAAATTTTATGGGATGAAATCAAGAAAAAAATAATTGAAAAAACTCGATTTGATCCCACCCGAGTCAAGATGAAAGTCTTTGACTTAGTCTGATATTAGGATAAATGCGTTCAAAAACAAATTGAATAAAATCATAAAACTAAATTATTGAACAACCCGATATTAAAGTATAAAAAAAGAAATTTAATAACAAAAATTGATAGAGAAAAAAGTATTCACACAAGTTGATGCACTAACCCATTGATAATGTGCCTAGGATAGAGATAACCCAAATGTAAGGAAATAAGAAAAAAAATACAAAGACCAATTTCTAATAAATAAAATGAGAAATGATGAGATTGAAATAAATTAATTTTAGAAAAAACAAGAAAAACAAATAAACCCACATTGTATAAGCTTTCAAATTGGTGACTTTAGTCATGAACTAAAACTAACTCAATAGAAGATAATCCGTAAAAATATAACAAGACAAGATTATAGAAAGTGAAAAAAAAATATAAGTTTTAGAAAAAAGGAAAATCAAGCAAACTCTAGTGATCTTCCTAAACTTGATCTAATATCTAAAACTTGTAATTCGTGAAATTCTAGACACGAGTTCAATAAAAAAAAACTAAACTTGTAATTAATTTATTTTGAAAGATAAAATTGTGAAAATATCAATCTAAATAATTTGCTGAAAAAAAGATAGCAATAAAATTAATAAGGATAAAATTTTATAGGAAAAAAAAATCAATGAGGATGAAATTAAAAAAAATAATCTAAAACATGATCCAAAATAAAACAAATAGTAAAAAATAATAGGAAACACATTTGAAAAATTAAAAATAATAGGAATGAAAATATTAATTTAATAGATTATTCAAATTTTAAAAAAATATTAATCAAAAGACATTGATCAAATGTTTTAGCATTAACATGTTAGAATAATATAAAAAAACACAATAATTTGAACAGCAATTCCAAATAAAATTTATAAAGTAACAAGTTTTAGAGTAAAAATACAATTTTTGTTTTGAAGAATTAAAGTGAAGAGCCTCTACAAAGATTTAAATAATAAAATTTCATCAATTCAGATTTTAAAGAAATTCTAACTGATATGTTTTCTTTCTTGTCACACAATAAAAACTAACAAATTAAATTTAAAATCCAACATTAAACTGAATCATCCAAGCTCAAAAACTTGAAAACTTCTATTTTGATTGATGACAACCATGTTTTATGCTTTGTCTACCAGAAAATAATACACACACTGAATCAAAATATTTTTTAAATAAAATAAAATAATTAATTATATATACAGTTTTTTAATTAAAAAATTATTTTATTTTTTTAAGTGTGATTTTTATATAAATAGAGATTTAGAAAATTAATTAATTATAGGAAGCTTGGTTTATATAATTATAAAATATATAAAAAATTAAATATATTACAATTTTCGATTTTCATCTAATAATATAATTTGATAAATGTTGTAAATTATAGTCTACAAAGCTTATTGATAAAAAAAAAATGATCTGTTGTGAGATGACTGCGTAATCCTAACACCAGGAGTCTCAGCTATGGCGCTCTCCTTCCACACTTGCATTTCATCACTGAACCCTCTTCTTCTCGAGCCACAAAACCCCTCTCCCATCACTTTTAAATCCACAACTTACTGTCCTTCTAATCGCACAGTTCAGGTTCATGCCGCTAAGTCTAAGAGAAAGCCCAAGCCTAGTTTTTTTGAACAAATTCACCATAAATGGTCTCTCAAACTCACATCAACAAGAGACAAGTTTCCCTGGCAAGAACAAGAACAACAGCAACAACAGGAAGAGGAGGAGGAAGAGGAAGACATAAAAGAAGTTGATGCAGTACCATCCGTGAGTGATACCGTGAGTTTCAATTTACCAAATCCCTTCACTGCACCTCCTTGGATTCATGGAGCCACACCCAAACAAGCCCATTTCGATTATCAACCTAGAAAAGGAGATAACTCTATTCATGGGTTTTTTGAGAATTGTGAAGATAATGTTGTAAATGGGGTTCTTGATAAAGAAGAAAGAATAGAGAAGGAGGTCAATTTGGATAACAATTTTAAGGAACAAGTTGTCGACTTAGATGATGTTCATGTTCTACAGTTACCAGACGCCAAGGAGATAAAAGATTGTTTTGTTTATAGGTATGCGGAGAATCGTGAAGAAGATAGTCGTGAAGATAATGTTGCTAATAAAAAAAAAAGTATAGGAAAGAAAATTAATTGCAGTTTAAACAAATTTGAGGACAAACATTATTATAATTCAGTTGAGTTACCAGTAGATAAGGAGATGTCATTAGTTTCGGATTTAAATGATGTGAATTCGCTTACTGAGAAACCTTTCGATGGTGACGATGGAGATTTTGGTGATATTGAGGTTTACAATGATGGTCGTTGTGATTCACTTGAAAATTTGTCACGCAAGGATTTAAATGATGCAGTTTCTGTGGCTAAGAAACAACCTGGGGATTTAGAAAACATCGAGGTTGCTAATAATGGTGTTAGTAATTCAAATGAATTGCCATGGAAGCTAACAAGTGGACTAGACTCTTTGGGAGAAGATAAGAGAAGGAAGAAGAGCAACACAGATTTGGCAGAGAAAATGTTGCCTGAACATGAGTTGAAGAGGCTAAGGAATGTGGCATTGAGGATGCTTGAGAGGATAAAAGTTGGGGCCACAGGCATTACGCAGGATTTGGTGGATGCTATTCATGAGAAGTGGAAGCTGGATGAAGTGGTGAAGTTGAAGTTTGAATGGCCGCTGTCATGCAACATGAAAAGGACACATGAGATCTTGGAGGTCAGTTTTTGTATACATTTTGGTTTTTTTACGTTTTTTACACCTACTTTGATATGCAACAATTTTGATTATCTTATAGCTTTCAGTGACTTTGGTAATTCGCTAACATTTGGTTGAATTGTGTTGTTTGAAACTTCTCTGAATGGAATTGAATCATGGTTTTGAAGTGGATTTTTCCTACAAACCGTACTAAAATCTCAAGACTCCGCTTATTCATTATTAAGGACATCCCGAATGTTTGTGTACTGCTATGCTGGTGGTAAGTGCAGTATATTCTGCTAGAACCTTATACAATTTTTTTAATTTTCTCTATCAGAGTAGAACTGGAGGTTTTATTATATGGAGATCGGGCAGTTCAGTGGTATTGTACAGAGGAACAACCTACAAATTTCAATGTGTACAGTCATATACCAAGCAAAATGAGGCTGGTATGGATGTTCTGCAATATGCAGAAGAAGCAACTAATGGTTCTACAAGCAGTGCAGGAATGAAGAACTTGGCTAGAACCATGGAATCATTTATACCTGATGCTACTAAGTATTTAAAGGATCTATC
Organism: Salix caprea; assembly: GCA_964035475.1. Lineage (NCBI taxonomy): Eukaryota > Viridiplantae > Streptophyta > Magnoliopsida > Malpighiales > Salicaceae > Salix > Salix caprea. Next base: position 10,014,518 of record OZ037751.1, on the reverse strand, counting down.
TCAAGAAGAACTCATGGACTTCAGTGAACTCAACCATTTGTTAGATGAGTTGGGTACACGGTATAAAGACTGGTGTGGCCGTGAGCCATTGCCTGTTGATGCAGACTTGCTTCCTGCTGTTGTTCCTGGATATAAATCTCCACTCAGACTTCTTCCTTATGGTGTGAAACCTTGTTTAGGTAACAAGGATACAACAAATTTCCGCAGGCTTGCTAGAACAACTCCTCCTCATTTTGTTCTTGGTATGTAAGAGCTAATTTGGATGTAGTTTTTATTCATCATATCATGTTTCCTTAAAGAGTTTGTATTACATATTTTTGCAGGAAGGAACAGGGAGCTGCAAGGGCTGGCAAATGCTATGGTGAAGCTATGGGAAAGAAGTGCAATTGCAAAGATAGCCATCAAACGTGGAGTACAGTATACACGTAATGAGATTATGGCGGAAGAACTGAAGGTGAGATGAAAAGAGCTGAGATGCTTCTTGAATGAAGATAGTACATTAATAGGGTTTTATGCTTCAGCATATTAAAGTGAATTTGATATTCCAAGCAAATTTGTGTGATTTAAAATCACCTTGCTGCTTGTTAAACTAGTTATACCTTTTCTCTCTTGCCTGTTGTAAGCATCAATGTAAAAGGAAAAGGCTAGGATATTTAGAGCTGTGAGCATACTTTTTTCTAAAGTTCCTCACAAGAAAAGGTGCTTTCTTTGAAGATGCCAGTTTGGCCAACTGATCTTAATCCTCCCATCTGCACGGAAATGGTCTGAGCGTGGCCAAATATTAAGTGTCACACAATTCTGCATTTTCAAAGGTTGTTCTTGGTTTGAATCAGAAATTCTAGAGACTGTTTATTACCTGGCATTTAATCCTACAATTCATTTGGGCATTGCTCTTAAAAGATGAAAGGTATCCTCCTTGCTTTCTTTTGTTCAATTCATTGAAGATAGAGATTAACAAAACAAACCATGCACTTTTTGTCATGCTTGATTTCTATTGGTTTTCGAGGTTTGATGCTCTCTTTTCTTTGAAGTAGCTTGAGGTTACTAAAATTCTATTCTGCTAAAGTTTGATGCTAATCTTCTGGTCTTGCCTGCCAATTCCAACTACACCCTGTATCATATAAGATTCTGAATGCATTGTGGTTGGCAGTACTGTTTTGTTTTTTTATTATGAAAATTAGAATTCTTGCATGCAGAGGTTGACAGGGGGGACACTGCTTTCTAGAAACAAGGAGTACATCGTATTTTACAGGGGTAATGACTTTTTGCCACCTGCTATTAATGAGAGACTGAAAGAGAGGAAGAAACTAGCTTTCCTCTATCAAGATGAAGAAGATCAAGCTCGTCAGATGGCCTCAGCCTTTATTGGATCAAGAGTCAAAACTACTAAAGGACCCTTGGTTGCTGGTACACTCGCTGAAACTGTGGCAGCTGTCTCTCGCTGGGGGAATCAACCAAGCAGTGAAGATGTGGAGGAAATGATAAGAGATTCAGCTTTGGCTAAACATGCTGCATTAGTGAAATATCTCGAGAATAAACTAGCTCAGGTATGTTAAGAAAGTACTAAATTGAATAATATGCAGAATATTATGAGACAAAAGGAGCTCTTCAGAGCTTTCTGTTTTCTGGGTTTTGAAATTGTTCTAGGCAAAAGGAAAACTCAAAAAAGTTGAGAAGGCTTTGGCAAAAGTACAGGAGAATCTGGAACCGACTGAGCTCCCAACAGATCTGGAAACCATAAGTGATGAGGAGAGGTTCTTGTTCCGTAAGATTGGTTTGAGTATGAAACCCTATCTCTTTCTAGGTAAGACACGCCACTATATTTCTGTCCATGATGTTTTATTAAGGGAAAAGTGAAATATACTTTGTGATTTATATTTCAGGGAGGCGAGGGGTCTTTGATGGTACCATAGAAAATATGCACTTGCACTGGAAGTATCGTGAGTTGGTGAAGATAATTGTGAAACGAAAGAATATTGCACAAGTCAAGCATATTGCAATTTCTTTGGAGGCTGAGAGTGGTGGTGTATTGGTCTCTGTGGATAAAACTACGCAAGGTTATGCCATAATTGTCTATCGTGGGAAGAATTATATGTGTCCCCAGGCTCTGAGACCTGGGAATTTATTGACGAGAAGGCAGGCATTGGCAAGATCAGTGGAACTTCAGAGATACGAGGTAAGAGAAAAATGGATTACTCTTGTAGTTGGTGGTTTTCATGGTGAAATAAGACACACCATCTGTCTTTCCATCTTATTTCTCTCTTTTCCAGGCTCTGAAGCATCATATCACAGATTTACAGGAAAGAATTGAGTTGGTCACGTCTGAACTTGTATGACTCCTTTTCCACATTTTGTTGATGTCCTCTGATGCATCTGAGAAATAACTGAGTTAAACAACGACATTTTCTTATGAACTTTTCAATATCTTATGTTAATTCCAGGAGGAGATGGAAGCTGGCAAGAAATTTGAAGTGCACAAAGCCTTGTACTCAAAGTTTGATGATGGTTCTATTCCCAATGAAGACGAAGAGGTAAAATGACTATTTATTATACCTTTCTGAATGGTGCATTTAGAATTCATTTTCTGTAATTTTCATGACACTATAAAAGTAATTATAACTTGCGATTCTCTGTTTTAGCACCAGTAGCATTTAATCATTTTCATTTTGATTTTGATTTTGATTTCTTTTGCAAAATCATTAGAATATATCATCCTTGAAGGTGTTAAAGAGTTATATATCATTCATGCAGTCATTCTAAATAAGTGGTTATGTTTGTGATGTGAAATCTTCGAATAAATCTTTCCTGGATTGGCAATGAACCTCGCTTCCCCCATACTGATGGATACTTGAATATCTAGGCTGGAACTTGCCCTCCTGACTTTTTTGTTTAATTAACATATTAGGGCAGCATACTACAAATTAAACACAGAATTTAAGGTTACCATCGGACATGAAATTTTATTTTCTATTACATAACATAGGGTGAAGAAGAGCCATTCTCGAAAGTACAGGACCCTAACAGAGAGGAGGACAAGCTGGAAGGCCAGTCTATGATTCCAGCTGACTGCAACCTGAGATATCAGGCATTATAGATTTTTTGAAAGGACAAGCCCTATTTGCCAAGCCATGGACAAGACAGTAGTGAGCAAGCATTTGAAAGTCAAGGCTTTCCAAGATTACCAGATGCTATCAGTGGTAAGGGTAGGATACAGTGCTTGCACCTCCATATTGTGGGATGTGGGGTGGCACGACATGTAATTATCAATGTAAAATCTTGCACTCGCAGTGATCTAATTCAGTAAAGTGCTCGTCCCTTCTTTCACGCGAATAAGATCTGTTTCTATTTCTTTGATGAATGTGTTCACTAGAGATTGCAAGCGTGTAGGATCATAGAAGGGGGTCCATTAGGCTTCCTAGCCACAGCAAATTGAAGGGGCAAACAGCCGCGTGGGAGAAGCGCATGCACGAGTGAACTTTTAAGGTTGGCAGGTAATGCATGCAAAAACTCTTCTTGTTTTAATACGTACTGTGGTTTCAAAATTAGAACTCTAATATTAGATTTATATTTTGTCAACTAAAAAATTGAAATGATAAGCAAAATGATACCAAATACCAATAAAGTATTAGATTTGGATGTGTAATTGCTTTAATCAATTAGTTTTGGATGTTTATCAAGCAGGTTACTAACGTTTACTATATACTAAAAGGTAAGGCATTGGCATTTCACATATTGAACTGTTTTGGTTTTTTGTCATTTTTTGTCATTTCATTTTTGTTTTTATCCTTTATCATTAAATTTATTAGATATTGGACTTTGAGTCATAGATGGAATTTTTCTTCTTCTTCTTCTCTTATATATATATATATATATATATATATATATATATATATATATATATATACAATTCAGTCCAATTAGTTCCAATTGAGTTAAATTAGTCAACCCATATAAATCATGTTTTCGGTCCCATTTTATCAGATTGATTCAATTTAGACAAGAATCCAATTATGCAATCCTCACAATTTAATCCTAAATTTCAATCTCTCATTTTTAGCTCCTTAATCTCGCTAATAGAATCAAATTTTTGGCTCCTCAATTTTACCATATAAAATCAAATCTCAGAACTCCATCAATCACAGTTAAAACCTTAGATTTCTAGCATCAAATGTCCAAAACTTGAACTCTCTTCTCCATTTTAAAAGGCCACATGAACAGCATATAAATAAAAAGAATGGGGAAATCAACACGAGAACCAACCGGAGGGTAAACAAAAACGAAAAAAACCATAAAAAAGCAAACAAACACACTAAAACCCTAGAAGCCTCCCACGACCACCAACCCCTTAAACAAAAAACCGAGATCAACCCTTAATCCTTTTGTCAAACAGATCTCACCAATCATCATTATCATCATTTTATTTCAACCTCAACCACATGAGATTCACTTTTACTATCATGATCTTCTTTAACCATAGAAACCACCATTATTATTATTAGATAACTATTGCACCAATCATCATTATCATCATTTTATTTCAACCTCAACCACATGAGATTCACTTTTACTATCATGATCTTCTTTAACCATAGAAACCACCATTATTATTATTAGATAACTATTGCCCATCATCACATCACTATTAATCCAATAAGCCGTATATTAACCCATCTTAATCTAATACTATAACCCTTTCTTTCTTTTTTTTGACTAAATTGTCATTCATGAAAACCACTACACCAAATCTAATAAAAAACAATTATTACATTACCATTATAAAAACTAATTGACCCATCTTTTTCCCCTTTCTTACTGACCCTGACCATTTCTCTTTCCTTTAATTCATCTCTTGATTGTCTCTCATCATAAACTTATCTAACGCATCACAACCATCTTATTATTATCCTATTTTCAAAATAGCCATTGGTTGTCAAAAACACCAACAAATATGCTTTTCTCTCCACTAAGAAAAGAATAACAACTTTTGATCACATATCAAAAGCTGAAATAAAATACATATACAACTCTATTTAAGTTGTGAACCAACATCACCATCCAAACCCAAGACAATTCTCAATTGTCATCTCCTAGTCATCACATTAGTAACCCTAAACCAACTCGATCTTAAAAAAAAATCAACTATTGTAACTTTTGAAAACAACAACCAATAGCCACCCATTATTATCGAAGCCCATGAATCTAGTAGCCCCTATAATAATATTGCTCTTTACCTCACTATTGCATAGACCTCAACCTCTTATTCACCTAAAAAAAATGAACATTAGCTCTTAGGGATCAAGAATTGACAATCCTTTTTGCTACGACACTACAATTCTTTTAGTCTCTATTGATACTAGAAAATAACACCAACCAACTAGTTTTAAACTACATCTTTATGCCATCAACCATTTCCATTCTGGTTCATAAATCAAAACAACCATATAACCCATCCTTCCTAATATTCTCCTTTTGTTTTTATCATAACCATTATCCAAAAAGAACAAGAACAATGAAATACCTTCATAGCCCCACCCTTAAACCATCTGCAATAGCCAACCCTTCCATTCATCATCACCATAACCTTAACTTATGAAAGACCATACAAAAGAGACACATTATTGAACACCATCACTATCAGACTTAATTTTTCATTTCCATTGTAACTTGTCATGGGGCGCACAACACCTTGGGTGACTGGTCTGCTACCTATGTATGGAAAAACAATAATGGGTAAAATTATAAAAATATAATTATAGTTTTTAGGAGTCGTCACCTAATATTAATGTCACTAAAAAAACCTAATGGTCTATGTGCATATGAGTAAGAGAGCTTGTGCAAGGAAAAGACACTTTTAATATACCGTACCTAAGGTGCTCAATAGTTTCTTTATTCTTATGCATAACAAAATAAAATCAAACTTTCAAATTTGTCCAAAATTGATGGCTTGATCTTCTACCATGTTAGTCTTTTTTATTTATTTTTTATTTTAGTTGAATTTAGGGAATAATCCAGAAATGAGCTCTAACATAACTTGTAACCTCTCTCCCCCCATCTTTTTACTATCAAACCATTCCATCATCAACCCCCTTCATTGATAATACCAAATACCGAAAACCCTATCTCATGGTTTAACTACAACAAAGCAATCTCCTTTTAATCCCAAACTAGTAACTTCCCCTCCTAATAATAACTCAACCTCTTATATCTCAATACAAATTTGCTTATAAAAATCCCAAACCTCTCTTACATAAATAAAACTTTAATCACATAATAAAAATACCACTCATTTTTAGCCACCATCAAGACCAAAGACCACTCATCATTAAAGCTCAACTTTTTTCTCACCTCTCCAACGTCTAGTAAGTCCATCACAACATCAAACTATTTTTGCTTCACTTTTGTTCCCACACGGCTCTCTCTCACATACACATAAGACCAAACAAAACCTGGTGACCCCTTGGTTGTCCCTTACATCATAGACTACCAGCCTATTCTCTAACATCAATGCCATCTCAATTAATCAATAATAATTATTGTTTCCACCATTTGCAATGAGAATCTCAACCATAACAATGTTATCCTCTCTAGTTGAGACCTTTCATCTCATCAACTCAAATACAGCAGGCTGATAACCTACCTAGAAACCAATCATGTACATTATTTTCTTTCATAGTTTTCAACAATTGATAAAATCCCTTTTTACCTACCTTATTTTTTCCTATTCAAGTGTTACCAGTCAAATCCAAAACAAAAAAAACACTACCCGTCATAATAAGCCCAAGAACAACTTTCCCTCACAATGATGATAATCGCTCTCATAATCATTTGTTTCCTCACCAAAAACATGTCATTGTTGTTTTCTTCTCCAAAGTACCCATGATACTAACTCTAACCACTTGCAAACACTAACGACAATATCTCTCACTAGCCACCACATCTTTCTCGTAATCGACCATCACTAGCAAATATCAATTATTATTTTCTCATGAATAAATGAAATGGAAAGTCTATTTTTGATAGGGATTGGTGTGAAGATTTGATTTTGCAACTAGATAGATTAACGAGTCTCCTATTTTTAGTGGCTGATGTCAAATTATTTTTTCAAAAAATGATTAGAAATTAAATAAAAAACTAAAAACAATTATTAAATGGTGATCACAAAGATAAACATAGGATAAAATACATAGCAAAGGTAAGTTTTTGTAGAAAACAAATTCTATAAGATTCACATTTTATTTGAATCTCTAGAACCGGTATATATTTTAGGATCTCTAATTTCTGTTAAATACTCAGTATCTAGTTTTAAACCATACTCTATTGCTTGAATTTTTTAAATTATTAATAAAGAAATATAGTGGATTGAATCATCAAATTATTAATAAATAGATATAGTGGATTGAATAATCAAATTATGAATTAAGGAATTGTCACCATCCGAAAATCAAGTAAACTATTTGATACGTGGGAACACATCCAGACGGGATGTGTGGTCTTCATCCATATGGAAGTGACAAAATATGAACAACTTGAAAGGTCTTTGGATCGATCACGAGCGAAGAACTCTTCCAAACACTTCATATCGTATAACTGATAATACTTTTTTACTTTAAATTCTTAATAATATTTATTCATTTTCTTTGTTTCATGTTCACATCTGTCGTTTCATACGAGACATTGACTTTTAGGGTTCCTTCCGATTCTCATTTTCGTACCGTCGTCTAATAACAAGCAAGGTGGGCTGCGGATGATGAGAAGCATACCCTCAGGTAAGGGACCATTAAGAAAACTATAATTTCATTAAGTTTGGAAGAAATACCATAAAAATATGATTCTCCCACGTTTTATTTTGCATGATTGTCTCGATCTTAGTTTCATTAAAAAATTAATATATTCACAACGATAACATATTTATTTATATAAACATATCATTATTGAGAATAGCAACGAGTTGGGTAGCCCGCGCGTTGCGCCGGGCTTTTTATATGTAGCAAACTGATTATTTATGTGGTAAGCAAATAATTTTTTAGTTGATAGATAGAGAATTGTAAATTTTAAATCATGCTATAATTTTTTTTTATGTATTGAATTAGTTGATTATTGTTATAAGCTTAAATACTCAGATAATAATTCAATTTCGAAATTTAAAAATTATAAGCGATAAAATTTATGAAAGATCAGCGAATTGTAATTTGAGTATTACAAGACCATAATTGATTAATTGTTTAGTATGTACTAATTGTTTTGATGGTTATTTAATTGGTTGATGTAAATCTGTAATCAATAAAATGAATGAAAGATGATTTTTTGTTGTCTTGAACTGAATGTGTTGATGGTTAAATATTTTTTAACAGTTACTAAGCATTTAACTGGTTGATAGCAATATTGTAATCGCTGAAATCTATTAAAGATAGATTATTTTTTGTTTGCATTGATCTGGTTGGTTGTTGACATTATTTTACTGGCTTGGAGAATAATTTAGTCACAGTTTGGATTTGAATTGTGTGTTGATTTAATTAACTCATAGATTGCAAAATTGCAATGTTTTGATTATCTGGTGTGTTTTAATTGGATTGATAATTATATAATCAGTTGGTCGAAAAAATGTAATAGATTATATTGATTAGAGATTTTTGTTTGCTGTAGTCACTTGGGAATTTGTTGGTGGTTGGTTTTGTTGTAATTGTGTGGCCGATCATCTAATTTTTCTTTATTCAGTTGTGTTTACTGGTTATGGAAATATTTTTTGTATCCATTTATATGGTGAATTATTTGATTGTTTGGTGTGATATATATTTTTTTTTAGTTTATTGATCAATTTGTGAATGTGTTTTCATCGGTTATTTGTAATTGTGTGGCCGATCATCTACTATTATATAACTATATTAAATGTATCTCAGAATACTTATATTAATTTTTTATATTAAAAAAATCCTAGGTCATGTTTTCTTTTCCCTATATATATTCTTAGGCGAAAGACTAAAAATATATATATAAAAAAAAAATAACACCATTACTGTCAAAACAATAGAAATTATTAAATTATGAAGAGCAAAAAAAATATTAACAAAAGAGTTACTAACAAAAATAATTGTTATTATTATTATTATTATTGTTATTATTATTATTATTATTATTGTTATTATTATTATTATTGGTATTATTATTGTTATTATTATTATTGTTATTATTATTGTTGTTATTATTATTATTATTGAAATAATTGTTATTATTATTATTATTATTATTATTATTGTTATTATTATTGTTATTATTATTATTATTATTATTATTATTATTGTTATTATTATTATTATTATTATTGTGTTAAGTACACTTATATATACATGGATAAAAGTAGACATTATTCTACAAATAAAAAAAATTAAAAGTATAAAGGCATACATAAAAATTTCAATATAAAGGGATTAAATTAAAAAATTAAAAGCCCAAGGGCTGAAATGAAAATCACATTTATTATCAATTTCAATTAAAGGACAAATTTGAAACAATCAAAACCTGTGTACCGGATTTATTAAGATTTTACAGCCATGCCGAAAATTCAAAGTTAGAGGACCGAAGTAAAATTCTGACATTCAATCAATTAAAATCGGAGGACCCAATCGAACTAAATCAGAACTTATATAATAGAAATAAGGACCAAAATCGAAATTAAAAGTAGAAGGACCGAAGTGAAAAGTAGAAACAAATGGGGGACTCTCCTGCACTTTCACGTGCAGGAGAGAGAGAAAACGGTGGCAGCGCCTTTAACCGGCCAACGGCGCGTCCACAGGCATTTTCAGGGTACACGCGCCACCGCGGGAGGAAGGCCACGCGGAGGCGCATCGAGATCGACGGCGATAGACCATTTCCGGCCACTTTACGACGCCGCACGCGCCGCCCAAACAGGGCGTGAGGCGGAAAATCGGCCGACGCGTGCGCCTCACGCCCTGACAGAAACGGGGGGAAAATTAAAAAATAGGGACAATTACCGTTATGCCCCTGAAGCCAAGCCAATGTTTTTGTCTTATTAGGGGCTATAACCGTATTTAGCAAAACAATTTTAAAAAGAAAAAAACAAAGCGGCGAGCCGGACCGAACCGGACCGGTCCGGACGGGCGCAATGACAGACGTGCCCCTGACGCAGAACCTTTTTTTGTCTTATTATGGGGGCCAAAACCGATAAAACACTGTTCAAATGCGAAAAAGACAAAAAAAAAAAAAGGGTGGACGTGCACCTGCGACGCACGGAGGACAAAGCTCGCGTCCACAGTGATTTTAGAGTGTGTGCACAGTGCCCGAACAGTGATTTCCGTTTTCTTTTAGTTATTTGTTAATAGTATAATTAATATTGCTGCGGAATTGCAAATTAGTTAAAGATAGCATTCAAACCTCAAGGGATACGTGTGTAGGGGTAATGATTACAGATTATTATTATTATTTCATGTTGACATGAATATTTTTCTTAGAATAAAATAAATTATATTTTGGAGTTTTAACTATCAGTTTAAATTTTTAGGTGGGATGGTTTCTAAACATGGTATCAAAGCCTTATTGACTCAACAGTCACGAGTTCGAATCTCACCACCTCCATTTCTAAATGATAAAAATCAAGCACAAGTTAGTGTAGACTTGTGTGCAAGTTTCAAACCCAAAAGGCTTTCACTTAAAGGTGTGTGTGTGTTAGAGTATAATATAAATTATATCTTGGAACCTTACCTGACAGGGTAAGCTTTTATGTGACATTGTTACTGGACAATGAATTACTTATGTGCATGAACAGTATCTTAAAATATATACAAATTCTAATATATTTATTACTGCAAAAAAATAACAACAAGAAGAAAGTGGTACATATTAATTAATTACTGTTTTATATTATAATTCTCTAATGACTAATACAAGTTTATCCGGGTTACAAATGCAATTATGTTAACCTAAAACATTTTCCCATCTCATATATTCCTTTTTCTACAGTTTTATTGAGTGATGGGTTATGATATCTGTGTGGGAGATGCTGTCTTCCAGCAATATTATTACTTTAAATACTATTATATTTATATTTCTAATCTCATCGAGGGCTATAAAAAAAATTCTTGTAAATTCACGGGTTCGATTGTGGTTTATTAGAGACCTACCCAAAAAGACAACTAGTTTTATTGCATGGAAGCTGATGAGAAGATATTTCAATTATTAAAGCTAATAAATTATAACAATAAACTTGTTGCTACCTGATTTTTACCCTTAATAGAAGTATTTTTTGGGGAAAAAACTAAAAAAAAATACAAAAATATGTTTTTGATGTTTTTATATTATTTTCAGTGTTGTCTTTAAGAAAATTCATGTTTTTACTGTCTTTTCAACACATTATTTTTAATTTTTTTTTTTTTTGCTTTGACTCGATGTTAGTAAATTATAGCATTAAATATTATTTTATTTATATTTTTTCCATTAGCACTACATTAGTATTTATCTCTCACTATTATAAATTTGGATTCTTTTATATTTTTAAGAACGTTACAAATTATGTTTGTAAAATCTATATCTTTGAATTTAAGTCAATGACTCAGATTTGAATTCAGGGAGTGGTTATTCAGAATATGTCATGCGTTGAAGATATTGTTCTCTCCATCTCAATATTTATAAACCTGAAACTTCATTCATTAAATTAAATTATTTTTAAAAAAAACTTATTAAACAAGTTTAATTATGAAAAAAAAAAGTACATTGAAAGATCCTCTATTCTTTGAACCCTGTAATTGCGGGTAATTGGATCTTGTTGTGAAAAGATACCCCCTCGATCTTGCAACATTGCACTTAGCAGTCACATGTTATGAATCGATGCATGTTTTTGAGGTGTATGTTCATGATAAGCACCTAATAAGTAATGGTCCTCAAAATCGCTACTAGAAGAGCTAGCAACGATCATGTCCTGATGACGCGCAACGAATTTTTCTCTAGGCATCTACAGAAATTAATGGTTAAATGAAATTAAATGGTTACTACATTTAAAACATTTCTGCAACATCTTCCTTATACAAGATACTACTTAAATTTTACAAACCTGCAAATACGCATGATATATGTTACAAACCAGTTAATTTTATTCTAAAAAATCTGCAAAATTTAATTTCAAAGAATATTTTTATTTCTTTGTTATAATAGTTTTTAAATTAACCCTAAACTTAGAAAATTTTGTGTCCAAAGACAAAGGTAAATGCAGGTTCAAGGTTAAAATAAATAATTATTGGATTAATATGTATAAAAATAAAGTTAAAACGCATAATTATACTTTTTAGAAGCCAATTTGATTTAATTGTTGATCATTGTAAAGTATAATTATATAAGGAATTAATTATATTGAGTAGGGTGAGAAGAATTTAGAAGAAAGCAAGAAAAATAGAAAGTGGAAGGACACACACTGCCTTCCTCTCTTGACTATTTTCAAACCATCTCCCAAAGGTGGACTTTGACCTTTACTTTTCAATCCCTGCCTGCATTATACAATACTTTTCTCTGTCCGAAGCTACTAGTCTTCATACTTTTCAAACTCTTGCAGCCCAGACAACCTCCTCTCAAGTGACCTGTATTATTATTTGCTTGAATTATTCTGTTCCTTTCTTCTTTATTGTTCATACATGTCAACTGGTGGTCCCTTATAATCCCTACCACCTCTACTTTTCAAACCTCCTCTCTTTCTTTCTCCAACCCCAGTTTTCTTCCCTCCTTAAATAATTTTCTTACCTCCCAAACACGATCATCCATCGATCCATGGAGATCAAATCACGGGAGGAAATTTCCAAAAAGCATAACAGGAGAGCATAGGATAGAGATCCAAGTTGAGGGATCTCTCCACTATGCATCGACATTATTCTTAGCCTAAGCTCTTGGACTTCGTGATGGACGCCGTCTTCCTGCTCAGAGAAGTCGAGCGTGCCAACTTTCTCCGATATTTCATGCAGTATTTTGGCAGTACTTACATCTGTCTCTGGTCATATTTTCCTCAGCCATCCAAGTATGTTTTGCCATGCCATCCCTCTCTCATAATCACCACAGGTTTACTGTCAGTGTTCCTGTATATGTATGTATATATAAGTTACATTAATGTTTAATACTTTTATGTTCAGCTATTTGTTTTTCTGGGATGGATATTACCACGAAGAAAGCAATCAGCCCAGCTCTTCTTCAGGGAGTGTTGCCAGGATGCTTTTCGATCAGTATCGACAGCAACGATTCTTCGCCGTAAATGAGTATGAATCGCATGTTCAGCTATAGTTTATACCTATATTTTCTCGTCTTTTAATTAGATTTGCCGCTGATGTATCGGTTTTTAATGCTTTCTTTCTCTGTTTGCTGGATCCCGTGTGTATTATCAGCCGTGTTCCCGGACTGGCATTTAAAAACAATATTCCCTGCATAGAACTGAAGGAATTTGAGCTTCAAAGGTCGGCGACTACGGATGCACAGAGGCGGTTTTATCTGGTAATCATTTTAACAGGAAGAAAAAGATTTCATCGTGTTTGATCTATGAATCATGAGTTCAATCTGGTCAGCCATTAATATATCCCATTGTGTTGTTACAGGAAGCAAGGATTAAGGTTTGCTTACTTTCTTCTGATCTCCAAGATGTTTCGTTTGCTTTGCTGAGAAGATAATCGTGTGATCATCTGTAAGGTTTTCACATATTCTTCTTCTGTGATCATTGTAGACTGCAGTTTTCATGGGGTGCAATAGTGGGGAGATTGAGTTGGGCTGGTCCAATGTAACTCACCAGGTAAGAAATCTGAACTAAACCTCTTAATTTTATTTCAAATTAAGTTATATTCTAATTAGTTATATATGTGTGTGTGTGTGTGTGTGTGTGTGTGTGTGTGTGTATAGCCATTCCATTATTGAAAGAAATAAATGGAACCCTAGATAATTTATTTTTCTGGTGATCATAGGAACCCTAGCTAATTGAAATTCAACAGGGCTAGCTAATTGAAATTCTACTGTGTTTTATATAATTTTTTTCTCAGTTTAACATAGAAAATGAAATGAGGAACTGGTTCCCGAAGGACTTCTCTCGGCCATCTCCACTGAGAGAACTTTCGCTGGTGGTTGATCCAAACAAACCCTCATCATCTTCATCCTCCCTGAGATCGCTATCCATGGAAAGTCCAGAGATATCTTCTCTTATCTTCACCATTCCAAGCTCGTCCCACGTGCACGAACCTCATCGAGAGGCTCCGTCACTGCTGCCACCAATATTCCCAAGCACTAGCAGTCCACTTCCGACACCAACGGGCAATATTCTGCAACAAGTATTGCAGTCTTTTCAACAAAAACCAGGCCCAACTAGTCCACATCAGCAGGCAATTCAATCTTCGCAACCACTGCCAAGCAGTCTATTTCAAGAAGCCGTGCAGCCTTTGCAAGCAATCCAAAGCAGCACTAGTCCACACCAACAAGCCATGCAAGCGTTTGCCCTAGAGCGAAACATTCATTTGCCAACTCCAGAGAGTGAAGATGATGTGATGAAAAGAGCCATCCTTGCAGTCTTATCTTTTCCTTCCTCTTCTTCCTCACATAGCTCACCTCATCTCTACCCAGTATCCCAGGGAGAAAGCGCTTTCAAGAATTATGGATCGGCTCCAGCCCCCACATCGCAAACAAGATCCAGTTTACACAGACAAAGTATCCCTCAACGAGTAATTACATTTTACAAGCACCTGAATACTGAAAGACGTGACCAAATGCTCGGTGGCCGCCCAACAAGCACACAGTTGCACCATATGATATCAGAGAGGAAAAGGCGAGAAAAGATTAATGAAAGCTTCAAAGCATTGCGATCCATTCTTCCCCTAGAATCCAAGGTAAATATGATCAGCCAGTTTTCATTACTACGTACAGCATACCGATTAATAGCCATTTAATTTCCTTCAGATTTGATTTGCTTTCAGCTATATATAGCTAGATATGCCTGCGTTTTAAGCATGAAAAAGTAGTGTAGAATCATATAGTAGAATTTATTCCAGTCTATACATGTAGGACTATAATTCTGTATGAATTGATCGATAACCGGCCGGTAAAACAATTAAAGTGGAACTAATTAATATTGCATGGATTTAAACTACAGTTTCACTGACTAAACTTTGGATCGATTGCACAGAAAGATAAAGCATCTATTCTCACTCGAACAAGGGAGTACTTGACATCTTTGAAGGCTCAAGTTGAGGAACTTGGTCGCAAAAACCAGAAACTAGAAGCACAACTTTCAAAAGCTGCTGGTGCACAAGTAAGGGACTCGCCATACGAAAAACTTGATGTCCGGGTTACACACATATCCGAATCAACATCTGAACAACGGATTACAGACTTGGAAGTGAATGTAAGAGGAGAAAGCCCCATTTTGGATATGGTAATTACTAGGATATTGGAGTTCTTAAGACAAGTTACGGATGTGAGGTTGATGTCCATTCAAGCCACCACACACACAGCAGAATCAAATTCTTTTAATCGAGTCGTTCTAAGGCTCAGTATTGAGGTATGTATGCTTGATCAATTGCTCGAACCCTTTCTCATCAAGCGTGCAATATTATTGCATGTTTATACATGAACAAATCATTTAATTTCCTTGCAAGAGAAAAAAAAAAGAGAATTAATCTGTATTTTCTGAATCCGCTAATTACTTGAACCTGTCCAAGACGTTTTGTGATTGAGATACTTAGATGTAACATACTTTAAATTCATTTCTCACTAGTTGCATAACTTGAAAGTCTAAAATGGTCAAATGATCAACAGAATTGATGGGGTCTTTTGTTTTAAGACATAAATGGTTTCCTGCAGGTTTCTATATATTTCCCTTTCTTGTTGATATAGACCCCCCGTGGGTTCCATCAACTTGGTGGAAGAAAACATTTAATATCACTTTCCCTCTTGTTTTCCTATAGAAAAATCGCAGGTATAATAAAGTTAAGAGTGATATACATAACTGATCTGTGGTGGTTTGTTGAATATAGGGGAATGAGTGGGACGAGGCTGCCTTCCAGGAAGCAGTGAAAAGGGTGGTTGAAGACCTGGCACGTTGACCGTCGGACCAATCCTTGAAACTGACCGATGATAACACCTACTTTCCACCAGCCAATATTTGAGATGACGTCGTCATCGTACCATGTTTTTATTTACCTCTTCAATTTTGGCTCCTTAGCTAGTGATTTGTCGCACAATTTTGATGGCTGGAAGCGAAAGCAACTTGTAGGGAACGTATTTTGATGGCAAACATACAAAATCAAGCTACAAATATCTTGCTCTTCAATATGTTTGGAACATGAAATTGAGGTTGTCGAGGAGACGAGATTACATTTATTTTATTTTGTTTACTTCTGCCTTCTCTCATCATCCCTTTTTATCCCCGATCGAACATTTAATGTTGATGAAGATATGTATATGCTTTTCTTTTCTCGACCAATTTATTAAATTGGATCTTTCCGTCGACATGCGTGGAAGATCATCAATCGAGAAACATCCACTATAAATAAATAAATAAATAAATAAATAAATAGCCATTTAATTTTAACTTCAAATTCATTCAAAAATAATTAAATACCATTCATAAACACATTTTAAACCACACGAATGCTTTATATACGTTTAGGGATTAAATTCAGAATCAGGTGATAATTTTGTAGGGTTTTTTTTTTTTTTACTAATTACTACCATGATGGATTCGTAAAAACAGTATTAAAACCCATATAATTAGGGGACATTTTTTATGTTTTGGGGGGAGGAGAAAAAACTAAGGCCTTTTCAAAGATTGTCCTCGTCAAGAAGGCACAGGTTCCTGGTGTAGATTCGAAATAGTCTCCTCTTTTCTCTTACAGGGATCGCTAGAGGAGACTTGGAGGCGGCGGTTTTGACCGGGCATTTTCCCATTTTTAATAACCAAGGTTTAGCTTATAAAATTAATTAAGACAGGTGAGGGCTAGCTAGGATATCTTTATAAATGAAAAGCATTTTAAAAACATTAAATAAATTTAATAATCACATTTTAAAAAATAATAGTCAAATTATTTTTAACAATTCATGTTTACATATATATACAAATAATGTGGACCATCACTTACGTGATACGAAAACTTAATTTTTTTGAGCTACTGCAACGTGTGCAAATATTTGTTGGTTTAAAAAATTAAGCTTTTACACAGGTTTTTGCAAACATCATTGTCAATGAAATCAACCCTCAATCTTTGTCTCTAAGATGTGTGTCGTGATGATAAAAGTCTTATAATTTGTATAATAAATCTCGAATTCAAGTTAGGACATGTATCTCTTGTAATAATCTAGAATAATCGAGGTTTTATTTATTTATTTAAATCCATAAAGTATATTTTCTGAAAAATAAGGTTTCTTCGTATCCAAAAAGAATTATAAGGATCTAGCTTTTTTAGGGGAAAGTAAAAGACATGTTTTTTAAGGTTGGATTAATTTCTGTTTATAAGGTTCAAAAGAACATTTTAATGTAATATATTATTTAAAAAGAAGCCATAAACATGATATGGAGTGGTGGATGGAGATTTTATCATATTATAGTGGGTCTTTTCAAAAGTTGACGAGACTCATTGAAGAACACTACTATGAATAATGTTGTGCCATCCATTCAAATAACGTATTATTGCCCACTTTAGTTTGGATTCTTTCCGGTGACTGCTCATGAATATATTTGAGGTTGTTTTTTAAAGTATTTTTTATTTAGAAATATATTAAAATAATATTTTTATTAATTTTTAAAAATTATTTTTGATATCAGTATATGAAAATAATCTAAAAACATAAAAAAATTAATTTAAAATAAAAATAACAAATTTTAATTTTTTTTAAAACACAATATCAATCACAGACTATGCAACACCACCTTAGTGCAAGCACACCTCACTTTTGTTGCTTGTCCGGTGTGTGTATTTGTTTAATATTTTATAAACAATGTAGTGCGTTTCCTTTAATATAACTTATTTAATAAATATGTTTTTTTTTTTAAATTTGCAAACTAATTCAAGGAGCAATGTTTTTTAATAAATCCTTATATTTTGTTTCGTATTGTGAAAAGAAAAGAATAATATATGTACTGATATATATATATATATAATATTCAAGAAAATATTAAATAAAAGTGCATAATATAATGATATATATATATATATATATATAATGTTTTCTGTATATTATATTTATTATTTCATATTGTCTTGTCTATTATTGAATATATATATTGTATATCATTACCTAGCATGTGTTCGGTCTTGCTATTTCTTTGCTATATATATATATATATATATGTCATTAAAATGTGATGAATAAAGTAAGAAAAGATATTCAGGCACAAAATGTGATGGAAAGGTTTACAGTTCATAAGAAAATATATATTCTTTAATATTTTTTATGTTCATAATTAAGAAAAATAGAAATTTACTCAATAAAAAACATATTTTAGTGACTGGACCGGAAGAAACACGAGGGTGTCCTTCATTGTAATAATATTTGCCATTCTTCAGAAAAGTAACATGGCGTGTACACATTAACAAAACATCAGTCTGTATTATTTTATTATTATTATTATTATTATTATTATTATATTCCAGCATATGACTGACGTCTTGATCAAGAAAGAAACCAATTTGTCCAAGAATTGAAGTCGCTAAGAGAAAGTATACATTGAAAGACCATTTTATTCAGGCTGCCCATCAGTCAGCATCTCATTACGGGGTGTTTAACACTGTCTTTGAAAAAAATGTTTTTTAAAAAAATGTTTTTTTTATTTTTTATTTAAATTATTTTTTATGTTTTTAGATTATTTTTATATACTAATATCAAAAATAATTTTAAAAAATTTATTATTTTAATATAATTATAAATAAAAAATATTTTCACAAACAACTTCAATCAAACCATTTCTACAGTGACATTGGTGTGCCATCCCAACTTATAAGATCTCCAAACACTGGAGGATCCCCCACGTCTAGAAGCTAAGTCAGTGCATGTTTTAGTATTGGATTTTAAAAATGTTTCTTTTTAAATTATTTTAATATATTAAAGTCAAAAATAATTTTTAAAAATACAAGAATATTATTTTAAAACTTTCTCTAAATAAAAAACAACCTCAACAATTACGGTAGTTTTCCTCCCTCGGATGTAAAATACAGGTTGTTTATTTAAGTGCGGACTATCTTACAATATACAATCTAAAAACATTATCAAAACCTTTAGATTAATATTATTTGTCGTTCGCCCCCTGCTTGCTTGTCTGCAAAGTTTTGCAAACTATATACTTTTAACAATTAGAAAGTCATATCACATGGTCATTTCTTCCATTTATCCCATGGTTTTATGGCAAGGTGCTCCGTATCTACTTTTACAGGTTACAAGTCCGCAGCTTCTTCTTACGGCGCGTCTAAAAAGGCACGTGCTGAATTAATATACAGAAGTGAGTGAGCGATCATATCAGTAAATATTCTTTCACGTCATGGCTGATGGTGGGGACTGGGGAGTAATGCATACGAGCCCTTTGCCCTCGCCGCCGGGGAAAAAAATAGGAAGAATTATGAGAAAGTTAGTGGAGGGAAACTATTCAAAAAACTAAATTAATTGATGGTGATGAATTTACGTGAATGATATGAGAGTTCACGTGAATATGAAGTTACGAAATGTTGCTAATGATATCTATTTTGATTCAAAATGGGAGAGGTGCTTGGAGCAAGATTGTTTATTTAAAGAAGCAAGTAGGTGCAACGCACCTTGTCTTTTAAATTCATGTAATCTTGTTATTATAATTTTGATTTTGATTTTTTATTGTTTAGAAATTTCAGTGAAATTAATTACAAGTAAAATGGCGTATACTTGTCTATGATGGAATGAGAGTTTGTTGAGGAAATTGAGAAATGGTATGTTGGGATTATATTGAATATGAAATAAGAATTGGATGTGATTTTACAAGAAATGATAAAACTTAATAACCATTGTTTAGAAGGATGATTAAGTTGTTTTTTAAAATATTTTGTTTAGAATTGTATCAAAATAATATATATATATATATATATATAAAAACACTAAAAAATAAATTAAAACAAAAAAAATTGAAAACAAGATGCCAAATAGACACTAAGTAGGTAACTAAGGTTATATTGTGATCTGAATACTTGGTCATCATGAATACAGATGACTCAGGATATGAGTGTTCCCCATTGATGGAATTTCGATTTACATTTGAGAAATTTGACAATTGCCCTGCACTCTCTGCCTGCAGGAACACACCTTGACCTCGCAAAACTTTCGTTCCAAATTTTCAGTTACAGCACAATCAAAAACCACACACGCTGTCATGGGCAGGGGTAGCTTGTGATAATAATTAATCTCCTTCATTCTGTGCCCCCTGGATGCCATGGATGAGATTGCAGGATTCCATGGAAAACTGGGGGATGCCATGGAATCTAGCAGAACAGACTTCATCTACAGTTTTGAGGTCCGTCACATGCTACGCTTCAGCCGCAGCAACTTCTTCATCGGTAGAATCAGGTGAGATGATTTCTTGAGTGGGTTCGCCGTCAGTAGACTCATCTCCCGGCTCCTGGCCTGTCTCGGCTTCATGTAGCTTCTCCCTCAGCTTCAGCATAAGCTCTTCCTGTACATCATCATTATGAGCTAGAAACTCCTTGAATGCTTCCTTGCCATGGTATTTTTTACCATTGCAGTCGTAAAATGCACCGCTTTTCTTGATGAGTTTGTGTTTCAACGCCAATTCTATGATCTCTGATTCACGACTTATTCCCTTTCCAAACTCAAGCTCAAATTGAACTGTTTTAAAAGGAGGAGCAAGCTTATTCTTCACTATCTTCACTTGGACTTGAGTTCCTGTTGTCTGCAAAACACAAAAGTATGAAAAGACACTTTTGACACCAAGACGACAAAATAACTAGTGCTGTGACCAATAAATGTATAAATGTTGAGATCTCAACCTAATGATCTAGGTTCACTTTCTCTGCCTCATCCCTTTCACCATTTGTGCCAGAGCCAAACCACCCATTATATTGTAAAATGTGGTTCGCAAAAATAAATAAATAAATAAATAAAGAGCAAAAGCAGCACCAATCCAAATATGCAGCACGTCATAATATCCGAGGACAGGATGTATAGTCAAAAGTCACAGGATACAAGGGCATTTATTTCACTTGTCCACTCATTTTTAATGAGTCAAATCAATTGTAAATATAATGTTCTAAACTAGGTTTTCATGAACAACTAAATGCAGAGGTGGTTAAAACAAGCAGATCTCAAGCCAAAGGGAGAAGGGACTAGTAGTCACTTCCAGAAAACTCTGTAAGGAGATGAATTGAATTACAAGATAAAGGAACCCATTCCTCCCTTTATAATTTCTCTGTTCACCCTATTTTTGCTTCCTTTGTAGGTCAAGACTACATCCTTTCCAAGCAAAGCTTACACCAGCAAGTGTTTTAGCTTTGTTGCATATCTGGTGCCTTGCTTGAGAAAGAATGTATTAAGTGTAGAATCCAAGCCAACAAAACGTTCAATAGCTCATGCAAATTTAGTCTATTCCACCAAGTACCACGAAAATTACTCATCTTCTCGCACAATGTCCAAATTCACAAATTGAGGAAAAGATAAAACAGCCATACCTCTTCTCCCTTCTTGATAAACCCCACCCTTCTTATGTTTAGGCGAACTGAAGCATAAAACTTTAGAGCATTACCACCACAGGTTACTTCAGTGGGCCCACCAAATCCAAAAGTTGAAAGCTTTGCCCTCACCTATAGACGGATAAAGTCAACAAGCAAGCATTATAAATCTACAAATCAATTTGAAATTAACTTTGATTTAGTTGGTATATCTTTGTGCCAATACTAGCATGGCCATTCTCAAGCTCAAATACAATGGACTCGTGGTCAGCACACTAATTTTATATGACATGGATCCAAATGATTTTTTTATTATCATACTGACATTGCAGACCACAAAAACAATTTGAGAGTGCAAATAAACTTCATATTCTAAAGCATGAAGACATTAATATCAAGAAAAGGTGAGCTTATTATTGACTGCTTATTTTTTACTATGCTACCAGGGCAACAGAAGAAAGAAATTAAATTACAGTAAAAGAAAAGATATCAAAAAAAATACATACATGAAAGCACAAGAACAACATAAAAAAAAGGGAAATAATTGAAATTAAGGATAAGCTTAGGATATCCTAAATGATGACCCAAGGGCCAGGCTCAGGCCTTGCCCAATCAGATCAAGCTCAGCTTAGTGCAGTAATAGAAAAAAGCAAAAGGTAGAGCTCAAGTAGGCCATTTATGCAGATTTTACAGCAGAAGAGAAACACATCAGACCAAAAGCTATTAAAATCAGGATTTTAAATAGGGCCCATGGAGGGTCCAAAATATTGAATTGTAAGATCAGATCATAAAATCATGAGATTCTACATAAACTCTAAAAAAAATAAGATAATAAATACAACTACATGCATGAAAGCACATAACAAGTCTTAGTACCTAATTAATTTCATAATATAATTTGGATGAAAAATAATAAAGAATGTAATAAAAAGCAAGTCATACACCGGATAACGTAAGAAACTAATAATAGACATTATATGTATGTTCTCCAAAAACAATTTCATTCAATTGTGGAAAAGCATGATGTGGCCATATCTATGTAAAATATGGGCCTCAAGGTGCAATATGAGGTAGGTTTTGAATTATCAAAGGAAATATTGTCCAGATTATTCATTATAGATTGAGTGCTAAAGTGCACTCAATGAATATTGTATTCATTACTCTACATGAGATTTTCAATTGTGAAATAGCATGAGGCCAGATTTATGCAAAATATAGGTCTGAAGGTCCAATATGAGCTAGAGTTTAAATTATCTAAGGAAATATTGTCCAGAATCTTCTTTATAGATTGAATAATAAACTGCATTCCATGAATACCATAATCATCACCGTGCACAAGGGGAAAAGAGGACAAGAATGTTAACAAACCCAACAAATTTGCAAAGAACAAAGTGAAAATGTAACTCTAATCGAACAAGTCCATAAAACACATAGCATGTAAATTGCATAAGGTAACCCATTTAAGACTAAGTCATTCAAGACAGAAGTGCAAGGAGGTAGATTAACTATGGAGAGAAATTTAGAGAGACCAGAAAAAAAGGGAAGAAAAATTGCAACACCAAAATGGTCATTCAGGTAGATTAACCTTGTTTGGTTCAGTGTTTTGGCAGAGGGACTATAATTACAACCCAAAATGGTCATTCTGGAGCGTAAGTTTTACCCTTTGTCGATGGGTATAAAAGATAACCTCCCAGCCAATATTATTCCTTTTGTCTTGGAAAAAACACTAATGTTTCAATTAATATCTGTATTTTCACTAACAATTTACTCTTCACTTTATTAACACACAAAACACCCCTAGAAACCACTATTATCTCCTTTCATAACTCTCCCTTTCTTTTTCTCTCAGAAAACACGCTAATATTTTAAGTATTTTCTCTCTTTCAACAAACAATAACAGTGCACCATTCACCATATTAATACACCAAACACCCCTAAACTCCAGCTTTTGCACCCTTAACAATTACACTTGTAAAAACTCCCCTTTCATTTTTTAACCTTCTACAAAATGCAACCTAAATAGAAACTGAGAGAGATAAAACAGAACCACTAAATATCAATGAATGATATCATCAGACAATTATTTCTAGGATGCAGATTGCCTTCCTCAACAGCTACATATTTAATTTTGAAAACAAGAACTGAAGATGCAGAAAAAGAAGTCTCAAATATGTGCAGATGTATGTAAACTGCAGATAAAAAGAAGTACTAAAACTTTATGTATTCTGACATTAGTCTATTATTGCTGGGATGAGGACTCCTTTTAATTTGAAAACCAGTACTGAAGACACAGAAAAGAAAGTGAAGGTGCATGTGTGAAAGTGAAGGTGCATGTGTGTCCTAGCATACTAGGATTGGATAGTACTCTAACAAGTCAAATTTCTTTAATCTGTTTGTAGCCCTTAAGCATTCAGCCAAGTAGTTTTCTTTTCTGCTTTACAACTGTCACGCCAGGCAACATTCATCTTGAGCGCACACAAGTTCTGACCAAAAATTTGAACTTGCCTTGGCTCATGCTCCAATGTAGGTCAGCCTCAACAAGCATCAAGTAGGACTGTGCAATAAAACAAAACTACTCGAGCTTGATTCAAGTTAGTCTTGTGCAAATGACAAGTAAAGCTCATTCATTACCCAAAGAAACCAAACTTATAAATATTTAAAATTCAACTAGCTTCTTGAAGAAACTTTCTATAAGTATTATTAAATATTCGTTTCTTTTATTAAGAAGATATGATTACAAGATAGACAAGAACAGAGTAGCAAATGATTTTCAAAATGCGGACATATGTTTTAGAGGTAAAAATATATATATTGGCATCGTTTACATTTATTTAATCATCATGTTCAAATTTATTCAAGGAGGAGCAGAGGAAGCTTGATCACTTTTTGGACAGGATAATAAAACTTGAGTTCAACACTTGACATGAATTTGAACAGCATGGTATCAACTCAATTACCATCTTAGCACACAATTATTAAACTCTGCTCAGCCAAATTGACAGCCTGAATCAAAACTCAAAGAGAAGTTTCTTTGACAGGGTCAAAAATCTAAGCATTTGGCATGACATCTGAAAAATATTTGGTAAATGACTAAACACTAGTTAGTTTTGAATGCAAGTTAATTTAGGATCTTTAAAGCCAGAACCTAAAATGAATGAGCGAAAAAAGGTCTATAATTTCAAGTAAATCAGTACCAATCTCATAAATGGATATAAACTAAAAAATAACCTGATCCTATCAATGATAGGATAAAACTACAAAATGGTACCTGATTTATAAAGATCAAAATAGTTTGTGACTGCGATAAAGAGTGGCTCAGTTTGCGAAGTGCCTGACTCATCAATCTGGCTTGCATTGCCATATGTGCATCACCCATCTCTCCATCAAGTTCACTTTTAGGCACAAGTGCAGCTACCTGTCATTAATAAGATTAGAAGGGGGGGAAAAACCTAGACTTCAAGCCAAATTGTGCCCTGAAATTCAACAGTATGGAAAACTCTAATCAAATACATTTTAATTAAGCATTGATGTCTAACACATGTGTGCTATCTGCAGGGACATCTGCTAACAGAACTCTCCTACGATTATAACCATTACATAGGACAGAAGAAGGTGGGCAGGATAGGGGTAGAAAAGGGAACAAATTTTCTTACCCAGTACTACATTTTACAAACCATGACTTGTTGAATACAAGAAACTCTAACTAAAAGAGGATTTGATAGCAAGTAAGAGTACAAACCAATAAAGCACCTTACTTACACTATCAACAACAACAACATCAACAGAACCACTCCGGATGAGAGTATCCACAAGACTGAGGGCTTGTTCACCACAATCAGGTTGCGAAAGAAGCAAGTTCTCAGTGTTCACCCCGATAGCCTTAGCTAATGATGAATCAAGGGCATGCTCGGCGTCAACAAAGACACAATAACCTGCAAAGAAGTTGATATATTAATGCCATGAAAGAATTGATATCGAGTCCTCGACAAATCAGAAAATTACTTTGACATAAAAATCCTCTAAAGCAAATGATTGTAGCCTAAGTATTTAATACTAGAGTGATTAATTCTTCAAATTGTTTCAAACTTACTATTAAAATATCTTGACAACATGATAATAAATGGTATGAAATTGACATATTATACATATTATATCCTTTCTTTCTTTTTTCATAAGAAATATCATGTGTGTGGGATTCAACCCAGGGAATAAATAAGTGTTGCAATGGTTGTACACCTCCTAACAGACCAATGGGAGGGAAATGGCCTCATTGGTCCTAGCTAGTAACTACTACTTCCAACAGAATTAAAAAAAAAATCTTGTGGGCATTTAAGATGTAACCTCCTTGCTTCTGTGCTTCAGCAATTACATGTAATGCAAGAGTGGTTTTCCCAGAAGCCTCAGGACCAAAAATCTCCACCACTCGACCCTGCACAAATCCAATCCAGGTATGTAATAAGAAGACAAGCATGCATGCATGCGCGCGCGCCCTAAACTATGGGGTTTGGTTCTTGCTTGCATTGAAGTTATGGAAACGCTGAATTCACGAAACCAGAAACGAACCATCAACTCCAACCATAAACATTTGGTTAAAGCACAATAAATGCAAAATGGATCTCTTCATGAAACTTGCATTACTTTAAATTATATCAAAGACCAGAAAATACAGCAACACTCACCATTTTCAAGTCATCAAAATAGAAAAGACAACCAATGCGGAACCAGACAAGCAAACAGTCATATCTCTTATAGATTAAGAAATTGTATGCTCTTGCAAAGGAAAAAAAAAAACAAAGCAACTAAATGGTCGAATGAAAAATATCCAGTTATACCTTTGGAAATCCACCACATCCGAGTGCAATATCAAGAGCAAAAGAACCCGTAGACACTACTGGAACATTTTTGGGAACTTCGGAACGGCCAAACCACATGATAGCTCCCTTTCCAAATTGACTAGTAATTTGATCAAGAGCTAGTTGTAAGGCCAACTCTTTCTTTGACATATTTTCTTCACCAGACTCACTTCCATCTGACTTGGATTTTCTTTTACCTTATCAAAATAGAAAATCCATGCCATTACTGCTTGACAAACAAAATCAACTTATTCATGTCATCAACTTTCAGTTACCTTTTGTAGCATAACTGCATATCTGAGTCGATGTTCCCAACACCCCTCTCCTTACTCCCTGTTAAAAAAAACCAATCAACAGTAACCTTAATTAAACATAAGAACAGGGACGGAGGGAGTCAACAAATGTAGAGAAGCGGTACCTCGGGAGAAAGAAGAGCACGTCTCAGAGACGAAGCGTTTCGAAGAAGCCTCGCCATGGAAAACAACTTATCTCGCGTTCTTTTGGACTTGAAATAGAGTGGAGAAAGAAAGTGAAACAAAACGAGAGAGAATGGAAAAGGAAAAGGAGAGTTCAAGAATTTCACAGCATTGAAAGAGGAAGAGGAAGAGGTTTTGAGCTCTGAGCTCTGAGCTCTGCTTTTAGGGTTTTACCTTTTGATTTCCCTCCTTTATTGATTTGTTGTGGTGAGCTCCGCAGGGCAATGAGAGGGAACTTGTCTTGGCCGTGTGTGTGTGTGTCAATTGTATGTAATAAATTGGTTTTATTTTAATTTGATAGATAAAATAAAAGTTGATATTTTAAATTTAAAAAGAATAGTGATCAGAATAATATGAAAAAAAAAATAAGACAAATGATGTAACTTAATTCACAACTATTAAATATTAAAAAATAAAATAGAGATACAATCTAAATCATAAGACTGGAACAATAAGATAGAAAAATAAATATAAAACTTATTTTTTTGTTAATGTTAAAGAATATCAGCCGTTAACTTTTCAAATCTAAAACCTAGATTATTATACTCGAAGTACTCGAGAAAACTATGAAGCTAATTTCTTAATCATTCAAAAAAACAAAACAAAAAACAATTAAGTAATTTTTTGGTGTTTTGGAATGTAGGGCAAGTTCTAGTGTTTTTGATAAATTGATTATTAAATTCAAAAATACAAGTAAAATATCATAAAAAAGTTTTGAATTTTTAAAGATGCCAACAAATGCCTTGTATATTTTATTTATGCTATTGTGATTTTTATTATTATTATTAAGAAACTTAGTCATATGCACACAAATAAAAAAAATATTTTGTATTTTGTTTTAGAGGATTTTTTATTTCATAAATCTGTAATTTTTTTGAAGAAAAACAAGCATATTTAATACCGAGTCAACATCTTATAATATAAATTTACAATCTAAATATTAAATAAAATAATTTAAAAATATATGAGGGATCCATATATAATGATAAAATGATCCTTGTTTTTATTTGTTAGGACGCATCCAAACACGTTTAAAGAATCAAAAAATGCATATTTTTTTCCTTTGTAAAATTTTAGCACAAACAAACAGAATTTAAAAACCTCGAAGGCTCAACCAAACTACACGAACGGGACCGATAAATATAACCCAAAACTATAAAACCAAAACTCAAAACAGCCCACAAAGTTTATTCAAACCATCACTACCAGCCCCTCTAAGTAAAACAATTCAATCAATGCTCGCAAAAAAAAAAAAAAAAAAATGCAAAACTTAAAGGCTCAGGGCTGCACTGTTGGCTTTTGCCAGTGCATCTCCTCACCTGAAAAATGAGCCATACTAGGTAATAGATCGACAAGAGCATCTTCCCTGATGAGAGGCTAAACCCGAACCTCAGGCTAGGTGGGAAGGTCAGGATGGAGAAGATGGAATTTGGGTAGAAGAATCTTGACCTGGAAACACTTACCCCCTAACCTTAACACCTTAAGAGCAAGGTTTTTCTAATGGAGAAAATAGGGGTGAGTATTTTCAGTTCGATTCTGTTTTTATCTATAAAATTAATTAAATCAAAATTATAATTTAAAAAAAAACGAATTGAACTTTGTAAGAACGAATCATTTTCGGTTCATTTTTTATGCTAAAAAATAGAGAGGAAACCGAAATTATTTTTTTAGGCTTTCTGATGGACTTATAATTAATATTAATAATGACTAATTTTGGTCTCCCGATTCATTCTTCTCTTTCTTAGGTTTTAATACCCAAAGTTTTTGCTTCTTATCAAATATAAAAGAGAGTTTTTTGCATACTTTCAAATGAATCCACATATTACTTGTTCCATTAAGAATAGTATGACATGCATGATCATTTCCACAATAATTACATCCAGTTCTGAGGGATTTGGGATCACTATCAAGTTTTGTAAAATGATCCCAAATTTGACCTTTTTATCATTAACATTTTCTTTTCTTAATGTAAGGACTTAATGTTGTTTACCTTTATCATTTGTGAAAGATCCTGTAGTTGTTGATGTAGATTTAATATTTAAAGTCAGGGCATTATACATTAATATTAGGATAGTGTCGTTGAATAAAACATTTTGGTTTTGAAAGTTTTCCATATGTAATTACCAAATGAAAATGATCTAAACATGTTAATAATGTATATTTTAAAATTTTAATAAATGCACAATTTATATTTGCAACATAATAAATTTCTCCGAGAAAGGAATTATATCATATCCAAGGAAGGACATCTCTCTTTTTTGGACAATGAACATACTACCTGGAAATGCTGCAAGATACCGAGGACAATTGAACAATAATGTTTCTGGGAGTGAAGATAGACTTGGTCTTTAGTCAATTCAATCCCAGATTTTTTTCAATCTTGAATTTAGATTTCAAATCTTTATTTGTTCCTATAAATTGAAAAATTAATGGCGAACAAAGAATGAGAAATGTTTTAAAACAGTTCCTTTAGTCCTTGATGACCTGGCCTACACCTCAAATTTGCCCCAAATATTTTTTATTTATTTTAACTAAGTGCTTTTCCTTTGTAATTCAGTCCTCAATTAATAAATTTATCTATTTTGGTCCATTCATTCTGACATTCTCACTACAATCCATCAAATTACAATTCAAACTCAAATCACATGTTTACTACAGTCCCAACTTGGGACTAAAAAAAACAAGATGCAGTAAACATAAATACCCAGACCACTTGCAAGCAACACTCCACAATCCACATGACCTTCAATAAGTAACAAGTCCTCCCGGCCGTAAAAGCATCGGGCTAGGGTGAAGCCTCGCAACAGCTGATTAAGGAGAAAGAGCACCAAAAAAAAAGGCACGATAGAAGAGTTCATTGACCATTTAGCGGTAAAGGAAATCCCAGCATACACGAACAAATCAAAAGCATAAAAATCTTAGAACCTATTGGACCACAACACCCCCCCAAACCAACAGGGTAAAAAGAAGCCCAGATCATCTGTTCAGAATATGGAATACTAATGTAGAAAAAAAAAAGAAAAGAATAAACATTCAAAACTTCAACAACCCTTCCTATCTCTCTTCCAAGCATTGCATGAAGGACTTCACAAATACTCCTCTTCCAGCCATTGCGTTAAGGACTTCACATATACTCCTCTCCCAAACATTGCAATAATGATTTCACAAATACTCCTCTTCCAAACATTGCATTAAGGACTTCACAAACACTCCTCTTACAAACATTGCAGTATCGACTTCACAAATACGCCACGGCAGTTAAACTTTACTGCTGCTTGCATTCTGGAGGCCGTTCACCCTGCTGGCCATCCCCAACTTGTGTTCTTCCACTTTTCTGCAGTAACACCCAAGTTAAATTTCACTTGATTTACAGCTAAGATTGAGTGATAAAAGAATGGGCAAATGAACGGAAATAAGAGAAAAATATAATGAACTGGGACAATACCTTGTTTCCAGCAGATGACTGCAGCAGCATCCCATCCCAAATAACCAAAAAAATAAGTATAGAACCAAACTTCAAAAAGATAAAAGGGAAAGAAATACAAAATGGCCAATTCATATTTCAAGATAATCAAACCTTCTTTTTGGTCTTGCTTTCATCCTCATCCTCATCATCTTCATCTTCTTCCTCATCATCATCTTCCTCCTCCTCCTCCTCGTCATCATCCTCGTCAATATCTTCATCATCATCCTCGTCAGCATCATCTAGTCCAAGCTCATCACCCTGAACAGCCTCCCCTGTAAACCATGACACGGCATGGGGGATGATCTTGTCTCGAATGGTTGACCTGAATCATAGTTCAAGCAAAGACAGATAAATGAAAGAAGTTCAACAGGGAAAAACAAGGGACTCTACAAGACGGGAAATAGTGTCGGCTAGCAGATGTGGGACTAAAATTTTAAAATAAAGTAAATACTGATTGCCACGTAGAAACCCAATCCATAACAAGTAAGTATTTGGAAAAAAAAAGCTCACCCAATGTCATAATCTTGCTCCATCTGATTTTGCAATTCCTCGGCCTGTTCAAGAACAAGAAAAGAGCACAAAAACAGAACCCAGATTTAAAACAAGAAATGAGTTATCGCTAATCATTTCAATAGATTTAATGACGTTCATCATTACGGTATCTTCATCTATGTCTTCATCATCATCAGGAACTTGTGGTGGACTGAAGAAATTGAAAAAACTTTCACAATCTTCAGTTTTGGTAATTGGTTTGGCATTCTTTGATCCTTTCTTGGGCTTCTTCTTAAGAAGCTTCTGGGTCAAGCATTTTCCTGGATACCATTCGATCTCAGTTCTACAACACACCAGGAAACAACAACATATCAGTATTAGACCAAGCCTTCGTCAATATTAACACCACAACAGAAAACATAGTAATAGCATTGTCAGCATAATAACAAGGTAAAAAAATAGAGCTTACCCTATTGCTTTCTCAAGAATGGGCTCATCTTCATCAATCATGTGATATGTTTTTGTCAAAACAGAGTTCTTGAAATATGGGTTGGTATCAAAGAAAAAATCAAGCTTAAATCCCTTGGGAACCTCTATCCTACACCACTTAATATCTTTAAGGTACTTGAGAGCTCCTTCATCGCGCTCAGTAATCTGATGCCAATACAGGGAAAAATTGAAATCATATCTTCACAAGCATTGAAATCTAGACAAACAATACAAGAAAATACACAAAAAAAACAAACCTCCTCAGCTAGCACTTCATTGTTCTTCATTGCAACTAGCCAAAAATCAGGAACACCTTTCTCTGCATTTGATGTATCTCAATATCAAGGTACACATACTTGCCAGGAAAAGGATGATCCATGAAAAATAAGCAGAATGTGGGTACCTTCTCCAGCATTTTCCCCCTCTTGATCCATTGCCACTTCATTTGCAGCTTCAGCTTCAGCAACACCATTCACAATCTCGTATCGCTGAAAGTAGGTGGAGATGCAGAGTTGCAAACATCTTTTCATTGAAGAATTCAGGTGACAAGAATATAAGATCAAAATAACAATGGGCTACTAGGATATTGTACCTTAGTGTACAATGGTTGGTACACTTTCTGATATTTAGCTTCAAGGGCTGCTCTCTCCTCAAAGAATTTTGCCTCTAATTCATCGTGTTGACTCTGAAAATTGAAAGATCTTTTATTTAAAGAAGACTAATCATCATTTTACCATGCAATAATGAGTATGAAGATGAACAACTATATGTAATTCATGATACAGTAAATTTTCATTAAGGGTTACAGCTAAAAAACTTTCCTTAACTGAGGGGAAAAAAAGAAAAAAGAGGAAGTTATAGTTCAATTTCCCAGCAACTTGGGACAAAGAAAACACAAAAAGGCAAATCAAGTCTCAAAAGCAACAACATCATGCAAAATTGTTAGAAGGGTTAGACCACCTCAAAATCCTTCCATCTAGGATCTCAGAAGTACCTTTAAAGAAAAATAACTTTTAAGAGAAGGTAAACCTTTGGCCTAACCATTCATATCTCTGCATACTTTCCACCTTGCCATCTCACAAAAAGAGAACTCTCAAAGTATACCATTCAAAACTTTGGACTTTCCAATATGATGCTAACCCCTAAAACAGCTTTGTGAGGAAAGCTGTTGAAGCATGTAATTTAATTCAATTGAAGTCCATTAGGTCCAATTACCATGTTTTGAAGCCTCTCAGATATTCTCATAAAAATGATCCCGTCCTCAATTCCTTGTTTGTATAGAATTATTAAAAAGAGATAATGATATGGAAATAATTTTACTACGATTCCACACAATAACTTCAATTTAAAATTAATTCCAAGCAGCTAGCAGACTAGAAACATCAAATTGGATTGACAATCAAGCTTATATATATTCCAACCATAACGCAAGACCAAATTAGATGCATTCTCAAGTAAACAGAATGAGTTCACAAACATATGGAAAAAATTTTGAGCAACAGCAGGCAGACTTACAAACAAGTAAGCAACACTACGTCTTATAGAAAATCAATAAACCACACGTGCCCAGAGCACAACAACGCACAGATCACATAGAAAATCAATAAACCATAAGCTACGAGAGCACAACTAGGTAAAGAATAAATCAGATCAAATCAATTAGAGCACATAATATCATGATTGGCAAACAAAAAAAGGGCATGCCTGGATCTCTCTGAGATCCTCAACACGCTTCCTCACAGACGGAGATAGGTTCTCGAGCAATTCAGAGTGCTGTCCAGTCAAACTCTGTAGCTTATTCTGCACACACAGCAAAAACCATAATCTTTAAGCCAAAACAAAATCCCAAATCCTGGTACAAGAGGTAAAAACATTGACAAAAAAAACTACGAAAGAGTGACCAGACAGAGAAAACTCCGATTGAATACTCAAGGAGAGAAACATCAATTTCATATTTCGTATTCTTAATATTTGAACCATATAAAAAAAAAAAAGACCTTAAGAGCATTAACAAGGCCAGCTCTATCTTCTTCGTTAAGAGCTGCAACCAGAAACAACTTGTTATTATATATAAATAAATAAATAAAGTGAAAGGTGACGGAGGAAGAAATTAGGGTTTTGGAAAGTACCGGCGCTGAGATCAGACATGTTGAAGTTAACCTTGTCGTTACTCATGTTGAAAGAGTAGATAAAGAAGAGTAAGGAGAGACAGAGAGAAACAAAGAGCTAAAACCCTAGATTGGGTTACTGAGGAGAAGAAAGAGGGAAGAGGCAGGAGATAAAAAGGGCAGCCTGGCTGGCTGGATGGGGTCTGTTGAAGCGTCGTTTATAAACGTGGCCTTCTCTTTTCTTTTCTTTTCCCTTAAACCTTCTGTCTCTCACTCTCTCCCTCTCCCTCTCTACTTGAAATCAAGACATAAAAAACCTTAACATCTGGCTCGTGTTTTATGGGTCGGGACGAGGCCATTAAACTTTTAATTTTATTGCCTCTATTTGCTATTTTGGTAGTGATTTTTTTTATTTTTTAATATTAAAATAAATTAAAAATATTAAAAAGTTATTTTTAAAAAATACGTTTAATAATAATAAAAAAAAACTGATCTTACTTAAAGCAGCTAGATGCTCGGGGCCCTCATCTGGTTCTTCATATCCAGGACCAGCTGCCCCTGGTGGCACCCTATTCTAAAAATTATTTTTCAATTAAATTCATTACATATCGAAGGACACTAGCATTTAAAAAACTTTATTTTGCCCTTCCTTTTCATTTTCTTAATATTCTATTTTATTCTAGTTTCTTAATTTATGAAATATATTTTGACGCTCTTAAAAAAAAAACATTTATATTGCTATTGCCTTCTTCGATTCGTGAATTTTAATTATATTCATATGTTTTGAGGGAAAGAAACTAGTGACATTGTTTAAAGAGATATTTGACACTACGTTTCAAAAGTGTTTTACAAAAAAATTATTTTTTTTTGTGTGTGTTTTTATATTATTTTCATATGATGATATCAAAAATAATTTTTAAATAAAAAACACTTTCAAAAACAATCTTAATCATTCCTCCAAACAACCTCAAAAGGTATATGAATGATGTGTGGCTTGATTTGAGTGGCTTTCTAGTCTATCTCATGACATGTAAGATAAATTTCTAAAATATAAATTAAGCATACAAATTACGATTTACTTTTTATTTGAGATTTTTTAAGTGAATATATTTTTCATTAATTTGATGTTAAATTTATTCATTTCATACGTTTGTAAAATTTCAAAGATTAAAGTTTATGTGGTACTGACCATTCAGGAGGGTTATTATAAAATTCTTGAAATTAAAGTGTGTAGTATTACAACTACACCAAATTACCCAACATCGTTAAAAAAAATGTATAACATTGTTAAAACTTACTAGTCCTGATAGAAATTGAAGTTATTTTTGGTTTTTTATATAAATAATAATTATATTGTTATTTCTTTCATGATTCATGAATTTAAAGACTCCTTGACATTAAATTTCAAAAAAAATTGAAAATATATGAATTTTCTTGCTTGTTTTTTCAAAAATAATAATGGCTTGTTTTTTCATCTCAAAACCAAGCTCTTAATATTTATATAAAAAATTGTTTATTTTGTTAAATAACAAAAAATATTTTTCTCGCTTCAAATTTATTATAAGCTTATTAATTTGATTGATAGATATGCATGCAAAACTCACAATCTTAACAAGAGTTCTTTTGTATGGCCTCCTTTAGGATTCTTAACAAGATTTTTTTATCAGGTTTAGGGACACGGAAAAACATTCTCTTTAATATATGTATTTATTGCACACATAAATAACATTTTCAGGATACAGCTAAAACCTCTAAATCTCTAAAAAATACAAAAACAATGAAAAAAAAATATTTTTTGAAACATTTTGATGAAATTATAGACTATTAATAAGATAATTATATTTTGAATTAAACTGAATAAGTGCTATTTAATTTTATGATGACAGTTACAAATATCAAAATTAATTGACAAATTAAGTATCATTTTTTAATACCATAAATATCTACAAAATGCTTGGGGTCTAATGACTGGATCATAAGTTTGAGAAGTTAACATGATTTTGTGATTTTACTAAATATCGTGTTTTAATTTTTAAAAGCTCGATAACTTAACGTATTGTGCTGTATGTCTACTTTATTAATATCTAAAACTTTTTACCATCCATAAATTTCTTCCCTTTTAAATTCATAAAATTGGATGCAATTTGACATTAGACAAATCCCATGTTTTTGTGCTTGTTTAGAAGTGTGATTGATGTTGTTTTTAAAAGTGTTTTTCATTCAGAAATGTATCAAAATGATGTTTTTTCTTTTTTTAAAATTATTTTTAATATCAATACATGAAAATGATCTAAAAACATCAAAAAATATAATATAAAATAAAAAATAATATTTTTTTATTTTCTTAAATACAATACAAAACCGGACCGATTCACTCCGCATCTCCTCCCATTCTTGAGCGTTTGTGTTTCAACACAATAAAGCACCAAATGTTCTTTCAATTGAGATTTATAACTCCCCTAAAACTTTTAAGAGCAAGTCCAATGGTAAGAGCTATTTTTAAGAGCCAAATTTGTAAAATAGCTCCTTGAATAGTGTTTATATGGTTTTTTTGTTGATGTGTGCTCCAATGGTAAAAGCCATTTTGGAGAGCTATTTTTTATATTATTTTAAATATAGTGCAATTATTTTGTATGTAATTTAATTATGCAATTAATTATACAATTAATAGGAGTAAGTTATATAATTAAATAATTACTTTTGAAAAACCGTCCAACAATAAAATTATTTATTTTTAAATCTATTTAAATTAAAAATAAATAAATTTAAATATAATTAAAAGACCCCTTAAATTAATGTATGTTTTTCAAGTAATTTAATTAATGTTATTTTATTGTCTTTAAGTGTTAGAAAAACTTAAAAAAATAAAATGAACACATTAAACTTAAAATCTTAAATAACGAATTTCGCCTATTTATTTTTTTGTGCTAACTATTATTTTTTACTAACTATTATAATTATTATAATTAATAATGATAATATATAAAACCCCTATACTATATAACCCCCCCCCCCCCCCCCCCCTTCCCCACTCGAGCCCAAAACTTGCCCTAATTTCCCTTTCCCTCTCAGCGCAGCCCCTCTCCCCTCTCAGCCTCCAGCCCCCCTCCCTTTGCCACCTCCAGCCACCCCACTCCATCTCAGCCTCAAGCCACCCCCCTTCCATCTCAACCGTAAGCCACCCCCTCTTTGCCGCCTCCAGCCGCCCCCCCCCCCCCCCCCGCCCTCTCTGCCGCCTCTAGCCGCCCCCCCCCTCTCTCAACTTCCGGCCACCCCCTCCCTCTGCCACCTCCAGCCCCCCTCTCTCTCAGCCTCCAGTCACCCCCCCTCCCTCTCTCAGCCTCCAGCCCCCTTCCCTCTCCCCCTCGTTTACTCCCCTCCAGCCCCCCCTCTGTTACTCGATTTTAATTCAAAGAACAAGTTTGGAGAACACACCTGGTACGTATGTTGATCGAAGAGCAAGTGTTGTTGAGTTTTTGACAAATGTTGATCGATTATCTATGCAGAATAAATTTTGTTGTTGTTGTGGTTTTGTTGATTATTGTTGTAATTGTGATTGTGATTTTATATATTGATGTTGCAACGGTCAAAATTTTACAACGGCTATATTTTGATTTTGCCTCTGCATCAATTGCTGTAGGAATGCCTTCAGCCAAGAAGAAGAGGCAAAATGGCTCTCCCGTTGGAGAGCAGATATTGAGCAAGAACATCTATATTTTTAAATATTTGGCTTTGGCTCCCGGGATAGCTCTCTCGTTGGACTTGCCCTAAAGAAGGAAGTAAAAATCAGAATCCTCAAACGAAGAAGTTTTTGGTCTCATCCCTAAAATCTTCTCTTCTCTTCTCAGCAAAAAGCCCCAAATCATCAGCTCTCACCCCCAAAATCTTCTCTTCTCTTCTCAGCATAAAAATCCCCCAAATTGTCAGGTCTTAGTTCGGCCGATCTCCTCCCCAGGACCCCAGCTATTCTTCTCATCCTTCTCTTCAGTCTTCCCCAAATCGTCGTTGCCGTCGTCGCCATTAAAGGTTAGTGCAAGCTTGATTTTCATTGATTTATAAATCTCCATTGAAATTTTTGACTGTAATATTCTTCTCGGTGTCATCAGTTCATCACATAATAATGAATGTATTATTAGTATTTTCATTGCCTCAATGCATGTAGTGAAGTGTTGGATATATTCTGTAGGATTGGAAATAATAAAAAAGATGGTTTATGGGAAGAGATAGAGGCACAAAGCTGATATATTATGTATGGCCGTATGGGTTTGATTATAATTTTGAAGGGATTTATGTTTTCAAAGACAGTGTTGGAATTTCTTTAGGTGTATGTTTTGATTGCTGTTGAATTTGATTATGTGGTTTGGTTTGTGCCTGGCGTTTGATTATGAATGAAAAATTATGTGTTTGTTCATGGAAGGTGAAGATGAGAGTTTAGTGATGCAGAGTTTACTCAAATTCATATATTGTTTCCTAATAGTGGACTCTTATCAGCAAAGCATGAGTTTATAACAAAATTCATATACTGTCTTAATTGCAGAATAAACAATTTACAAAATGATATTTCAAAGGCTTCGGCTAGTGCATATGTGATGTGTGGTTAATTGTGGTTTTTTCATGGGTGACTGAGTCAAATGTGAGGAGCTAGCAATTTTGAAATAATTTAGCTATAATTGAGTTTCACGAAACTTAACATGGACACATTTATTATTTCAATGAATTGCAGATTACATGGCATCCAAAAAAACTACCAGTGGCAATAGACTTGATGTGGGATGGCAGCATGGTATAGATATTGAAAATAATTCATGACTGGAGATTTGTTTTAAATTTGTTAGTTTTTATTTTATGAAATTTTATGGACATAATTGTTTTGTAATGTATTTTGAAGTTATTTTAAATCACGAATGAACTTTAACTAATGAAATTTTATGTCCATAATTATGATGTATTGTATTCAGAAATATTTTACTTACGATTTTACGATTTTTCTGCTTACACGATTTTAACTGTGATTTTACGATTTTTGTACGGTGAAATTCAGGTATGATTTTATGATCTGAGTTTCAGAAACCCTTTCTGTGTCGTGTCAAAATCGCGATTTTGACAACCTTGGTCAGAATACAAATCCACCGATGATTCCAGCCCAAATCGAGGCCCAAACAAAAAAAGGTCCTGAAGTCTGCCTTCTGTGGAGAACAAAACCCTCAATCAACAAGGAGACCGCTCAACCATAAGCCCGTCTTTGTCACGGACTAAACCCCTAGCTCCTACTTTCCCGATTTCATTGAACATGGTTTTGTACTGCAAAGCAATCCTGTATCCCTTTTCTCTGTACAATATTGGTCTTTTGAGCGTGGGTTTCTTCAAGAAGTCCGCGTGAGAGGAAGATTTTTGGTGCCCAATTGTGCAGAGAGAATCAAGTTTTCTATCATTGAGTTCTTGACGGATTACATGAGCTGGGTTTCAAGGAAAAGGGCATTCTTGTTTTAGGGGTTTTAGGCTTTAAGTGGGGGTGTCAAAGTCCTCCAGTTCCGTATCTTCTTCTGCAATAAAATAAAGATTGGATTGCCATGCTTTGAGCTGGCTGCTATATCAAATTTTTTGTAGGCTGTTTTTTTTTTTGGTATCAAATAACAGTCTCAAAGTTTTCTCTTTGAATTCTCTTCGCAATACAACTGTCTGTAGCTTTCCATGAAGTTTGGTGTTTTTTTTTATTGCCTTTAGTTTATTCTTTGATCATTCAATAGGTAAAGGTCACAAAATCCTATAAACTCATCCCTGCCTGCCCAAACTACTACCTTTTGTTTCTCTCTTTTTGAGCGAAGGGGATTTAGAGACTCCTCTTTTCATTTTTCCTCAATCC
Organism: Salix caprea; assembly: GCA_964035475.1. Taxonomy (NCBI): domain Eukaryota; kingdom Viridiplantae; phylum Streptophyta; class Magnoliopsida; order Malpighiales; family Salicaceae; genus Salix; species Salix caprea. The sequence continues at coordinate 9,975,109 of OZ037751.1, read as the reverse complement.
AATAGAGGAGACTCCTCTTTTCACTTTTTCTCTACCTCGCAAATCGCTTCTCAAAAGTCAAACCTCTCGCACTCTTGTTCGAATTTTATCGCACCCTCTGCTTTGTCAATTTGTTCCTCTGCCACCAGGTATTTTAATTTTCAGTTTCATGCATGCATATTTGTTTGTGTTAGTGTTGACGACTTATACGCTGTTGTTGTTTTTCCTTAAGGTGATGGTGGTGGTGTGTTAAGACCCCTCAGTTGTTTAATTTCTCATGCTTATGTGTTTTAGGCTCAAGGGCTTGTACCTTGGTTGTTAGAAAAGGATAGGCTCTAGAGGGTTGTACCAAGGTGGTTATAACCAGGCTTATTGATCCCGTTCCGTTCCGGCCAGAACGACCCGTTCCAATGCAAAATCCGGGACAAAACGGCGATGTTTTTGTCCCGGTCAAAATCCCGGCCAGTTCCGGAAAATCCGGCTGAATTCCGGCCGGAACGCCCCGGTTCCGTACCGGGCGTTCCGTTTCGGGTCAAGCCAAAACAATGCCGTTTCATGTCCCCTTATAAAATACACAGAAACGACCCCCGATTCCACAATTCCCAAATCAATTTCGTTTCTTAAACCTAACTTTGCAGAGAGAGATGGCAAAATTCTCACTCGAAGATGGAGAAGGGCCAAGCTTTCCAAGGCCAAAAAGACAAAGACCCTCTTCTCCCTCTCCTCCTCCTCCTCCTCCTCCTGATTTTACCATGGAAGAAATTGTCCGTGAGGATGAAGAATCTGATGAAGATGAGGAAGAAGACGATGTGGACACAAGTGATGGAAGTGAAGAGGAAGATGAGGAAGAGGAAGAGGAAGAGGAGGACAAAGAGGAAGAGGAAGATGAGGGTTGGGCGGCGGCTAGAGAAGAAGAAAGGATGGGTAGGGTTGGATGGGTAGGGTTTTATAATTTATATGGGTAAGGTTGGATGGGTAGGGTTTTATAATTTATATGGGTGGGCTGGATTTTAATATTTTATACTAATTATTGGTTTTTATACTAATTATTATATAATAATTAATTATTAATTATTATATAATAATAGTTAACATAAAAAATAGGGGTATTAATTTGTAATTAATTTGATTGAATTATTTGTAATGGAATGTATTTTAATTAATTATGTTTGAACTTATTGATTATTTCTTAATGTGTTTATTTTGTTTTTTAAGTTTTTCTAACATCAAAAACAATAAGTAACATTAATTAATTTCAAAATTCAAATTCAAATACAACAACCATAAAAAAAACATAGAATTACTTGAAAAACATACAATAAGTAGCTTAAATTTCAAATATTTTGGATCTTTTAATTATAATTAAATTCATTTTTTATTTTTATTTTTTAAAAATAATTTTATTGTTGGAATTTTAGAGGTGCTTCTAATTTTGAGATTATGTTTGTTTGATTTTGTGTTTGTATTGTATAATTTAAAGTTAATTTATCTTGAATTTTAATTATATTTGTTAAAATATTTTTTTCATATATATATATATATATATATATATATATATATATATGAACAGTACAAAACCAGAACGGAACGCCGGAATGCACCGAAACCGGAACGTTCCGTTCCAAACAAAAAACCGGAATGGTACCCGGAACGGATTTTACAACCTTGGTTATAACCGAAAGGAGCTGGCATGTGCTAGCAAAAACAGAGCCTATATATCCTTTCTCTCTTACTTTCTATCAGCTATCAATGAAATTATACAGAATCCTTTAGAATTCTCTATAGTAATTGTTCTATAGATTAATCTAGCTTAATTGTAGTGTTATATCGAGAATTGCTTAACAATTCTCACGGGTTTAGTGAGCTTGAGAGTGAATATTGAGGGAAACACTTGGATTCTTGGAGGATCCTATCATTTGGTATCAGAGCAGCCTACGAACCATGGTGGAAACACGATCAGGAGCTGTTCTTGAAGCTTCCCCAAGCAGAATTCAAGAAAGTACAAGAACAATACAACAACAAATTGATGAGAATGCTGAGGCAATTGCCTCAGCCACTGCTAAAATGGAAGCGAAATTTGAAGCCCTAGCGTTGATTGAAGAGAGGTTATCCCCCACGCCACAAGAAACAACCCCAAATAGGCCTCGGGAGCAGATCATAGGAGGTGGTCAGGTATCGGGGGATCAAGGTGATGATCAAGAGGTACAAGCTATTCCCATTAGGGCTGAAGCACGATTTGTTGTGCCAGGGAGACCTCCTCAAATGGGGATTCAGCCTCAGCCAGTCCTGCCAAGGGTGGGTATGCCGATGGGGGAAGAATTCGAACCCAGGGCTGGGAGGCAGGCCACGGGTGCAAATCTTCAACCAATAGGAAGGAATGGCAAGGATTAGGGTTTACACAGGCCACCTAGGGGATATGGTGGCCAATTTGTCCAAAATGAGAATGGACTTGGGGCTGGAAGGGAATACCTAAGGCAACCTGAGCCATACCAAGGGGTTGACAACTATGTTCAGCCAGCAAGACAGCCCCATGCCTTTGAAGAACCAAGGCATCCTCATTGGGTTCAAGGTGCATTTGAGGAACCAAGGCATCCTCATTGGGTCCAAGATGCATTTGAGGAGCCATGGTTTGACCCAGGGGGAGGTAGAGCTGATCAAGTGAGGCAATGGCAGTGGCAAGGGCCTGCTAACAGAAAATTACAGTGGCCAGATCAAGAACAAGGTCAGTGGCAGCAGCCAAGGGCACCCAGGGAGCAGCGGATGATGAGGCTGGAATTTCCAAGGTTCAAGGGGGGAGACCCTACTTCTTGGATGTTCAAAGCCCTTCAGTTCTTCCAGTACTATCAAATCCCAGAAAATGAAAAGGTATTACATGCTTCTTACAATTTAGATGATGAGGCATTAATATGGTTTCAAGATAGTGAGCATGACATATCAAATTGGGATGAGTTTGCTAGAGGAATTATGCTTAGGTTTGGTCCTGCTTCTTATGATGATCCTATGGAATTACTGACTAAGCTTAAGCATACACATACTGTTGCAGCATATAAAGGACAATTTGAGTCCATTAGCAATAGAATTAGAAACTTATCTGACATGCATAAGCTAAGTTGTTTCATGAGTGGCTTAAAGGATGAGATAAGGCTGGCAGTAAAGATGCAGAATCCTAGAAGTTTAGGGGCTGCCTATTCTTTGGCCAAAATCCAAGAGGAATACCTCTTTACTGTGAAGAGGAGTTCTAGGCCTAATTTCGAGCCAAACATAAGCAATTGGGGACAGACTAGCTCCCAACAAGCTATCAACACCAAGAGTGATCTAAAGTCCCCATATCCAAGACCTCCGGTTGTTGTACACAGGTTGACTCCTATGCAAATGTCAGAAAGAAGAAAGAAGGGCTTGTGTTACCACTGTGAGGAGAAGTGGAGCATGGGGCACAAATGCAAGTCTCCTATGAAATTATACTCTATGGAGGAAGTAGCAGAAGAAGAGGAGAATTGCGAGGCAGAAACTGAGCAAGCAGGAGAAGAAGAATTAGAGGAAGAATAAGGGGAGATTACCCTATGTGCCTTGTTGGGAAATTCCTCCCCCTCAACCATGAGAGTAGTTGCTATTCTAGGTGGACATAGAACAGTGGTGCTGCTGGATACTGGCAGCACTCACAACTTCATGGACAGTGGGCTGGCTGCTTCCCTTAAGCTGGAGGTGGACCCAACAAACAGATTTGGGGTAAAGGTAGCTAATGGTCAAGTTATTAGGACAAAAGGGGAATGTAAGGAAGTGAAATTCATCATACAAGGCCTCCATATGAAGGTCAATTTCAATCTATTAGAGTTGGGAGGATGTGGGATTGTGTTGGGAACCCAATGGCTGAGTACATTGGGAATGATCAGTTGGGATTTCAAGAAGTTGTGCATGGGGTTCTTATATGAAGGGAAACAAGTTTGGTTGCAAGGACTCAAGGAATCCAAGTCCTTAATTCAGGGCAGCAAGGAGTGCAAGGGCAGAGGAGCTGTGAAAGGCCTGCTGTTACAAATCATGTCTGCTGAATTGACTACCATCCAAGAGGGAGGAGAAGCACCTATGCAGGAGTTGATAGAAGCATTCCCAAAGGTTTTTGAGGAACCTAAAGGGCTGCCTCCTAACAGGGGTCATGAGCATCAGATTTTGTTAAAGGAAGGAGTACCGCTCAATTGCCAAAGACCATATAGGTACCCCTACTATCAAAAGAATGAAATTGAGAAGATTGTGAAGGATCTACTGGACTCTGGGTGTATAAGGCCAAGCTTGTCACCATTTGCATCCCCTGTTTTATTGGTGAAGAAGGCAGATGGCACATGGAGGATGTGTGTTGACTATAGAGGGCTAAACAATGCCACAATCAAGGACAAGTTCCCACTTCCTGTAATTGATGAGCTGCTGGATGAACTACAAGGAGCTTGGGTGTTTTCTAAGCTTGATCTAAGGGCTGGCTATCATCAGATCAGAATGAAGGAAGGTGATATTGAGAAGACTGCGTTCAAAACTCATGAAGGACACTATAAGTATTTGGTGATGCCTTTTGGCCTCACCAATGCCCCTGCCACCTTCCAAGCCTTGATGAATGAGGTCTTTAGGCCCATGCTAAGGAAGTTTGTACTAGTGTTTTTTGATGACATACTAGTCTACAGCTAGAGTCATGAGGCGCATGCTGACCATCTTCACCAAGTGTTGCAAGTTCTAGAAGATAAGCAGTTGTATGCTAAGAGGAGCAAGTGTGTATTTGCTGCCCCAGAAGTTGAATACTTGGGGCATATTATCTCGGGTGAAGGAGTCAAAACTGATCCCAAGAAGATTGAAGCTATGGTTCACTGGCCAGTGCCTAAGAACCTCAAGGCATTGAGAGGGTTCCTTGGTTTGACTGGTTACTACAGGAAATTCATTAAGAATTATGGTCAGATTGCATCTTCTCTTACTGCCTTGCTTAAAAAGGATGCTTTCTCTTGGAGTCCCAAGGCTGAACAAGCCTTTGAGAACCTAAAAAAGGCAGTAAGCCAACCACCAGTTCTCGCATTACCTAATTTTCACCAAACTCTTTGAAGTAGAGTGTGATGCAAGTGGATTTGGCATTGGGGCAGTGCTGATGCAAGAAGGAAGACCTTTGGCTTATTTCAGCCAAGCCTTGAAGGGGAAAAATTTGTTCCTATCCACCTACGAGAAGGAGCTTTTAGCCTTAGTACTTTCTGTAAAGAAGTGGAGACTATACTTATTTGCTACGGTCTTTGTGATCAAAACTGACCAGCAAAGCCTTAAACACATCTTGGAGCAAAGGGTGGGCACTCCTATGCAGCAGAAATGGATAGCCAAGCTGTTGGGTTATAACTTCCTGGTAGAATACAAGCGGGGAAAGGAGAACAAGGTGGCAGATGCCTTATCAAGAAGGGAAGACACCACATGGAAGAATGAAGCAGAAAAAGAAACAACTAGTCTGAAAACCAATAGTCAAGGCAGCCTGCTGGCTATTTCTTTTCCATCACCTACATGGTTGGAAGAGTTAAAGGCGAGTTATGAGGAAGATGGGAAGGCCAAGGAATTGATAATGAGGTTGCAAGATAAAGGAGGCCAGGAAGGGTACTTCTCATTGAGAAATGGGCTGCTATTGTACAAAGACAGGTTTTCCTTGGGAAAGCATAGTAAAATGAAGGCTAAGGTGTTAGCCTTAGTCCATGACAGCCCACTTAGAGGTCATTCGGGTTACTTAAAAACCCTTCATAGGGCAAAGAGAGATTGGCATTGGGAAGACATGAAGATGGATGTCAAAACTTATATAAAGAGTTGTGATGTGTGTCAAAGGATCAAAACTGAAACCAGCAAGATGCCCGACTTACTTCAGCCACTTCCGATCCCTCCCAGGCCTTGGCATTCTATCAGCATGAATTTTGTTGAAGGGTTGCCAAATTCCCACAAGCAGAATGTGATTCTGGTAGTAGTGGACAGATTCACCAAATATGCTCACTTCATTGCATTAGCCCATCCCTACACCGCTTCAAAGGTAGCTAGTTTGTTCTTACAACACATCTTCAAGCTACATAGGATGCCATCTTCCATTGTGAGTGATAGAGATCCTATTTTTACTAGTTTGTTCTGGGAGGAGTTATTTAGGCAGCAAGAGGTGGATTTAGACATGAGTTCAGCCTACCACCCACAGACTGATGGGCAAACAGAAGTGGTCAACAGGAGTTTGGAACAATACTTGAGGGCCTTTGCAGCTGACAAACCAAGTTTATGGGTGGAGTGGTTGGCCTTGGCAGAATTTTGGTTTAATACCAACTTTCATACTTCTCATAAGCTAACACCTTTTGAGGCATTATATGGGTATTTACCCCTAAAATTACTAGATTTTGTTCCAGGTACTACAAGGGTGGCTGCCATTGAGGAATTATTGGAGCATAGGCAGCAGGTTAAGAAGTTGTTACAAGACAACTTAAAGACTGCCCAAGATAGAATGAAGATGCAGACAGATAAGCATCGACAAGAGAGGTCCTTTGAGGTGGGTGATTGGGTATACCTAAGGCTCCAACCTTTCAAGCAGAAAAGCATGCACCAGCAGCTTGGAAAGCTAAGTCCTAAGTTCTATGGTCCTTACAAGGTGCTGGCCAAAGTGGGGAAGGTTGCTTACAAGTTAGAGTTACCAGAAGATGCCCACATTCATCCCGTGTTCCATGTGGCTTTACTCAAAGCCAAGATTGGCCAGTCTATCATCCCAATTCCTAAACTACCTCCTGTGGATGCATTAGGCCAAGTAGCGCCTACACCAGCTACAATTCTGGAGACCAGACTGGTGAAGAGAAAAAGGCTGCCACAAGTGACTCAAGTTCTCACCCATTGGGAAGGTTCTTCAAGAGATGATGCAACATGGGAATGGCTGCACGAGCTCAAGGAAGATTATCCCCACCTTGTGGGCAAGGTGCTTTGAAGGGGGGGGGGGGGGGGGGGGGGGGCAATGTTAAGACCCCTCAGTTGTTTAATTTCTCATGCTTATGTGTTTTAGGCTCAAGGGCTTGTACCTTGGTTGTTAGAAAAGGATAGGCTCTAGAGGGTTGTACCAAGGTGGTTATAACCGAAAGGAGCTGGCATGTGCTAGCAAAAACAGAGCCTATATATCCTTTCTTTCTTACTTTCTATCAGCTATCAATGAAATTATACAGAATCCTTTAGAATTCTCTATAGTAATTGTTCGATAGATTAATCTAGCTTAATTGTAGTGTTATATCGAGAATTGCTTAACAATTCTCACGGGTTTAGTGAGCTTGAGAGTGAATATTGAGGGAAACACTTGGGAAACACTTGGATTCTTGGAGGATCCTATCATGGTGGTGGTGGACAGCCGCATGAGTTGGGAAACCAAGCATGCAGTGGGCATGTGGAGCTGTGCCATGAAAGTTTTCTGGATAAAAATGGCCAAGAAAGAGGGTTTAGTGACACACAAGCGGTGATCAAGGAGGTAGAGAATATAACGAGAATAGAAGAAGATGAGAACTTGGTGATTGATCATACTGCTTGTGGAACTGGTTTACAAGGTAGTGATATAATTCAGGCGCAACATTTGCTAAACCTATTAGAGACAATCACTAATTTTTAAAGGTTCAATTCTATTAACCTATTATCTTTATTGTTTTACTTTTTTTTTCTCACTTTGTGCTCATGAACTAGAGTTATAACTAACTAAACAAAATAATAAGGACCCCTCTCCTCACATTCAGAAATAAATTCCTTTATGGAATTCCAAGCCCATGATAAAACACAAAATATTTATTAACGTCTTATCTGTTTTCTTCTACACTATCTTAATCTATGAGGAAAAAAAACGAAGAGTATATTCATTTATATAGAAACAATAAAGATATAAACCCAATACTCTTAGTCCATTAACAACCATGAATAATGTCTTCAAAATCATGGTAGCACTTCGTGTAGCATATCATTTTTTTTTTTGCCAAATTAGCCTAAGTTAGAAGAGCCTTCTTACAAGCTCTCCATAAAAACATGATGAAAAGGACTTTGATAAAATGAACAAAATATTATGGATAAATATAAAACTTTATGGTTGCAAGTTTAAGGACAAAACAATAAACATTATACAAATGATATGTAAAGATGATGAACTAGCAAGATATAAAGATAAAATAATAAGATAAAAAAAAATAGCAGTAGAGAAATTAAATATAAGGATTTATCATAGTTTGACCATACCTACACCCAATCCTTGAGCTCTTCTTGGGATTTACCAATTTTACAGTGCACTCCTACTTGTATAGGAAAAGAAAAAAGTATTATAATATTTGATTTATCCTTGATTAAAGTATTTATCTGACGTCACTCTCACCTCAATAACAAATATCCTCCTAGCAAATATAAAAAGATAATTTATTTATTTTTGTCTTGTTTGAAAAAAAAACTCATTTAAAAAAAACAAAATTGTCAAAACAAGCTTAAGAGCATGATTTCCAAACACACTTTTATGCCAAAACTTTCTTTATAAAAAAGGTTGAAATCCAAACATGGCCTTATCAATCTAACACAACTAGATTAACCTAAAATCTTTGGTTTGCACATAAGCTAAACCAAAAATCATTGGTTTTACTTAAAAAAAAACCAAAACCTAAGCTAGAATCCAAAACAGATCAAACTTGTAAAAAATACAAAAAAAAAAAAGAAACTAAAAAAAATTCAAAACGAATCAAAACCTAGAAAACACATATATGAAGTAGCATGATAGTTTTCAATCATAAATATCACGCGAGTGTTTACATTAAGATATTTTATTATCATGCATGAAAACAATTCCTAAGAGGTCTCATACCTTTCAATATAAAAAAAACTATTTGAGATGTTTAATCATATTATAGGTGTTCATATTATTATATTTTATTTGAAATTGAGGTGACATGCTAGCTAACACGAAACATATAGCCTACTCATCATCATCAATATAACAACAATATTTTGTCTTAACTTCAATAAAAGCATCATCAACATGTGTGAATAGTTGATTAATTACATGATATATTAAACTTATTAAATTGGTGTTTTTATAACTGAAATGAATCTAGTGGGAGTTTCTCTCCACTCTCTCTATTTCAACACTTTTATATATATATTTTTATAATTAGAAATTTAATTGTGATAGCAATAAAAATAAGTGCCAAAATGTTTTTAAAAGAAAAAAATACAAATATTTAAAAACTGATAACCTGACAAAACTCCAAAACTTTCACTCAATTATGGACCATCAAATTGTTTTTCAAATGCTTTTTTTTGTTTAATAGCAATGATATTTACGGATTATTTGCTCCTCTCTCTCTCTTTTTTTTTTTAAAACAATAATCGATAGAGAACAGGAGATGAAAAAAATAAACAAATTGATTATTTGAAAGAAAAGGGACTATTCAATTAGTTTTGAAAACATAGAGGGATTGATTTATAATTTATTCCCCGAACACTTTGGTTTTGGATGATCAAAATTCAATTCAATTTCAATTCAAAGCAGCATAAAAGAAAGGAAAGATGATAGGGTGACAGACGCTATCTATCTAACCCTCTAGTTTGTATTTTTTTTCTGAATTTTATTCGATTAGGAAATTTGTTTGTTTGTTTCTTTTCGTAGATCTCCAATTCCGCCATTCTTACATCGATTTATTGTGGGGTGTCAACTTTTGCCTAATATTTGTCAGTTAGGGTTTCAGTTTCTTTAGACGGAGCCGCGTGTTGGTAATAACAAGTTCAGGCTTGGCCGAAAGATCGGCAGCGGCTCCTTTGGACAGATCAATCTAGGTTTTTTTTTTTTTTTTTTTAATTTAATATATATATATATATATATATATATATATATATATATATATATATATATATATATATATATATATATATATATATATTTATGTATTTATTCTTTTTTACTCATTCGCCTTTTGGATTGAATTTTGATTGAATTAGGTACGAATATCCAGACTAATGAAGAAGTCGCCATTAAGCTTGTAAGTTTCTTTTTGACTAATTTAATTTTCCTTTCGATTATTCTGTTCAATTCCTCTTCGTTTTTACTTTTTTTAATTTTATGTCGGATTCAGTACTTGTTAATTATTTAATTTAATATAATTTTGCTGGTTTAACTTCTTTTAGCTGTAGGGGAGGATTTGCTATATTTAGACTCCACATATTTATTTATGTTTTGTTTAAATTTTCAATCAAGAATTCTTAACAGTGCTGTGAACTAAATTTACTATCTCTTCTTACTGCACACCTTTAATAATGTTGGATTGATTGATTGATGTCGTTTGCTTTTCAATCAATTAATCGATGAGTTTTTAATTTATTGATTTTTCTTATTTAATTTTCTTTGTGGGTTTGAGCCAAAATGATTATATTCTTAGCTCTGTGTGATTCTTATATTGTTTGTTAATGTTCAGGAAAATGTCAAAACAAAGCATCCTCAGTTGCTATATGAATCCAAGTTGTACAGAATCCTGCAGGGAGGAAGTAATAATGTTTCTTGACATCTTTTTTCATGATTCTTTTTTCTGTTTATTTACTTTTAAAAAAATTATTTTTTGTATGAGTGTGTTGTTGCTCATGCATTCTTCTATTATTTTTTTTCTTATCTAATTTCTGATCATTTTCTATCTTGGCAGCTGGGATTCCAAATGTGAGGTGGAAATTCTTTTCATTTTTCCCCAATCCAATGGAGGAGACTCCTCTTTTCACTTTTTCTCTACCTCGCAAATCGCTTCTCAAAAGTCAAACCTCGCGCACTCTTGTTCGAATTTTATCGCACCCTCAGCTTTGTCAATTTGTTCCTCCGCCACCAGGTATTTTAATTTTCAGTTTCATGCATGCATATTTGTTTGTGTTAGTGTTGACGACTTATACGCTGTTGTTGTTTTTCCTTAAGGTGATGGTGGTGGTGGACGGCCGCATGAGTTGGGAAACCAAGCATGCAGTGGGCATGTGGAGCTGTGCCATGAAAGTTTGCTGGATAAAAATGGCCAAGAAAGAGGGTTTAGTGACACACAAGCGGTGATCAATGAGGTAGAGAATATAATGAGAATAGAAGAAGATGAGAACTTGGTGATTGATCATACTGCTTGTGGAACTGGTTTACAAGGTAGTGATATAATTCAGGCGCAACATTTGCTAATTGATGAGTTAAAGCATCTCATGAAAGGAAACGTGGAGCTTGTTTGTCACGATAGTTCTGGCCCTGTGGCTAACCGGAACGGGAATGCTGCTGGTGATGTTGTTGCAGTTTCAAATAACCAAGATGAACACTTTGAGCGTCATCCAAATGCTATCAAAGAATGCAGGGGTGTTGGTCAGCTACAACTTGATGAAGAAACCCTATGTCAAAATAAAAAAATTAGCAGTGAAGTTTCAAAACCAGTTGATAATTGTGAAGAAAGTTCATTGTCGAGGACTAATGGATTGGAAGTAAATAATGAAATGCAACAGAAAGAGATACAGCCGGACAAATCGGTTTGTGCCGATGCCTCAATGGGTTATCCTCCTCATAAGATTGAAGATGGTGAGATAGAAGAGCGAGAAGTTTCTGGTCAGTTTGAGGTGGATGATGGATCAGTCGATATGTTTTCTGAGGTTGCTGTAGTGCCACAGGAGAAGAAAGTTGATGAGAAGCAAGCTTCTGAAGCTATTATTGATAAAAATAGGCTTCCTATTAATGAGAAAAATGAAGCAAACAAAAAGGATTCTTGGTTTTCATCTTTAATGGCGGACACGGTTGAGAATGCCAAAGATAGAAGAGAAGTGGAAGCCCAACAACGTTTCTCAAGTGAAATGGCATGTAAACGGAAAGTTGTAACTTATGAAGATCCTATATTAGCTGAAGAGGGTGTCTGGTGTAAGAAACAAAAGAAGTGCCATGGTGTCAGGGAGCAAAATGAAGGGAGTGCAGCAAAAGATCAAAAAAGAGTCAGCAGAGTTAAGGAACAAAAGAAAGGTAATGTTGCCAATGATGGTGCTGGTTGCCCAGTAGTTTGTCCTAACAATCTGGCATTGTTCACAGAAAATTCAGATCAAACTGCATCTGCAAACCAAGGAATTGCATCGAAAGAAAAGGTTTAATCATTCTCTTGAGTTTCTTTTGCTTTCTCCTGCTATATTTGTTTATTCCATTAGGAGAGTGAATTTTAGTGAAGCATGGAGTCTTCGAGTATTGGTTTAAAAAAAGAAAATCCTCTTCTTTTTTTTTTCTCGTCTCTGTATGTGGTAGGGATTATCATTTAAAGATTAGATGCACAGTTCTCTTCTTATTCTTTGCTGGGGGTTGGATCCAGGGTTTTCTGCCTCTATATCTCTGACGATGTTAATATGACGCTGGAATAGTCATGTCTAGACTAACTGATTTAAAAATTTCTTGAATTTGAGGGTTAATATATTGATAGTGCACCAAAACCAGAAAGCTAATTCTGGCACTTTTCTGCTCTCCTTCCCTCCTCTTGGCCTCTCTTTGCACTCTCTCATGAATACATACCCCTAGTGCTTTCTTAATGAATATCTGTCCAGATTTAACCCATTATGTTTTTTGGTTGTCTCTCCAGGATGCTGGTCTATGCAGCAAGAAAAAGCGTGGTCCTCCTTCTAAGGAAAAGAAAGCAAAGAAGAAGGTATTGATTTGTCCTTACTGTTTTCTCGTGTTTGGCCGGGTTCTTTTTTCTGTTAGCAAACTATGATTGTATTTTCTCTCTCTTCCAATTAACTTTGTATTCCTCCATCTGAAAATTTAATCTCTACTAAGTGTAACTCTGTTGTCCCTAAAAATAAACAACTTTTATTCATCATTTGATGTTATTTTACAGGGAAAAGAACGAAAAAAAAGGGCAGAAAAGAACAGACAGCTTGGTGTTAAAAGGTTGAAGTTACTTCCTGTGCTGAATCTGAAACCTAAGTCCCACTGTCGTCATTTCCTCAAGGGGAGATGCCGGGAGGTATGTGTTCTCTCTACACTCAATTCTATAATCTATTATATCCTTATTCTGATTTCTGAACTGCTTCAAAGAATCAAAAACTTTGTCGAGCTGAGAAGTTTCTTTAGTCATTTACTGAAACAATCAACTAAGAAATTGGTCTTTATGATCTAATATTCTGTTTGTGATGAAATCTAAATTAGACAGCTTTGATGAAGGTGATTCACCTTGATCTCTTGTTATAGTTGGTCTTTGTCAGGTTTAAATTTTTAGCATATTTGAGTCTAACAACTTAGCCTGTGGAGCTCATTCTTTTTCCTGCAGAAACGATTCCATGTTCTTCCAAATTCCTCTTTTTTGTAGAACATTTTCCCTTGTATTTTTTTTCTGCCCATTGCTGAAAGCATCTCTTGGATGTAAAAAGAAAGGGACTGCCTTTATTTTCATTTTCCACTTTCTTGACTTTCTACTGAACACAAAATACATCCCTGTTTCTTCAACATCTCTTTAATTTAATAGATTTTAAGACGAATTATTCAAATGGATATCACTATCTATCCGAGTCTCAAATTTTAGGTCGCACTTGGAAGTAGTGTATTTTTTTTTGTCAATAGTGGTATATTGTTTTGGTGCCCTGTATTCTACTTTTATCTGGTTTTAGTTTTATATCCTGCTACTTGTCCTTAGCATATTTCTTTTTATTTGACAGGGTCAAAAATGCAAATTTTCCCATGATGCAATACCTTTGACAAAATTTGAGGTACAATTACTTAAATTAACACTTTATTTTGCACGGCCAGTTATCCAATCTCTCTTGCCTAGTGGTTTCGAAAACCATATTAATGTGAACATTACATGCGAGAAACTCTTCCCATGGAAGTGGTTCTCCTCCACCCAACCAGAAAGTGCACTGAAGCTTAGCTAAAGATTTCTGCTTCTGACTGGCCTTGAACACATCTCATGTTAAAGCCAGAACTCATATACTGTTATTTATCTCTTCATCTTGGATTTAAGAGATGAGTATACTGCTGTGACTGTCCAACCTGTATATATGTGTGCTTGGCTTTCAGGTTGAAGCTGGTAATTGGGGCTGAAGGCCCCAAAAACCCAACAACACCTCAATTACATCTCATGCCAAAGCCAGAACTCATATACTGATATTTATCTCTTCTTCTTGGATTTAAGAAATGAATATACTGCTTTGACTGTCCAACTTGTATAAGTGTGTGCCTGGCTTTCAGGCTGAAGTTGGCATTTGGGACTGAAAGCCCCAGAAACCAGCATCACCTCAGCCAAGAGAAGTTTGGGTGTGGGATGCTTGTGCAGCCTACACAGGTCTCACACGCAATCATCAGATTTTGCCACGGTTAAGAACAAGGCACATTTTATCTTGACTGCCATAGAAAAGAGGGAAAAAGTAGCAAGTAATTGAGGTCCATTCTGGAAAAGCATGCTTCAGAGGATGTCCTCTCACAAATTATCTGGCCAGCAATTCATTTTCTCCTATCTAGCCACCTGTTGCGAAATCATAGACTTAGTTTAATTAGCTATATTTTTTTTATTAATTGATGGTAAGGTGATTGTTGCCAATTTCTATTAGCTAAGCATGTGTTGTCTTGCATTCTGGTTTTGCAGCCATGCCATCATTTTGCACGTCACAAATGCATGAAAGGTGACAATTGTCCATATGATCATCAGCTCTCCAAGTATCCTTGTACAAACTACGCGTCGAAAGGTTACTGTATCAGGGGTGAGAGTTGTATGTTTTCACACAAGGTACCTTCTTGCCCTTGCTAAATACTATTCCTTTTCAGCCACTTTTATGTTGTCTCACGCACATAACCTCAGTTGTTACTCTCGTTGTGTTTAGCTTCTAATGACTATCGTTGATTCAGGTTCCACTTCAGGAAGATCTTTCATCTACATCAAACGTTCCAAACGTTTGCACTCCTAAGGTGAAGCCTCCATCTTTGCCGAGCACTTCAAACTCTAAGAGGCAACCGGATATTAGTGGAACCTCCAACCAGACTGCCAAAGCCTTGCCTGATTCCACAGGAGTTATTTCTGATGATAGACATGCTGCACTAAATGTGGCAAAGACTGCACAAAATCTGCCTGCACCGGTGCCCAAAGGTTTTAGCTTTCTTTCTGGTGGGAAGAAGTCAATGGTTGAATCTAGTCCTAAACCAAGCAGCCCATCTCTGAAGAGTAATGTGTTTGTCAAAGTTGGAAACCAGATAGATCAATGTGCATCCGTCACAGTTCAAAATTGCAATGAGATTCCCAGGAAAACTCCTTCGGTTGTTGCACCAAAGGGGATAAATTTCCTTTCATTTGGCAAAGCTCCATTGGATAAATGTTCGAGTACTGTGAAATTAAAGAGCTTGGCCATTAATCGGGGAAATGGTGTCCACTTATTTTCGTCCAAAAGTTTCACTGTGCAAGAAGCTAGCTCATCTTCAAATAAGGATAATAGTGTCCTAGCAGGCAAAGGGTCACAACAAAGTGTGTCAAATGTGGCGCATGGGTTGAATAAGATGCTGCAGAAAACTGAATCCACAGCATTTCAAGATGCTTCAACAGATAGTTTGAGGAGAAATCCACAGGCTGTTCATGCATCTGTTCAAGAAAGTAAAATTGCATCCAATAAACATATAGAGTTGAGTGCACCCCAGGAGAGGTTGCCAGCTTCACCACTTGGATCAGGTCAATCTTCTGATCAGTTGGCACTTGGATGTTTGAAAAACAAACCATTATCTACTCAGAAGGCACTAATGTCAACACTAGCATTTGCTGCAAAGATTGAATCTCTAATGAAGACGAATCAGTCCACCAGTGGTGCTCTTGCTGTCAGTAGCATGGTCAGCAAGCAAAACAGGGATAGTACTACACCTAGAGGTTTACAGATTGACTCGGAAAAGGCATCAAAACTTTTGGATTTTTTATCTGGTATTGGTGGTGAAACAAAGAAGTAACATGTTGTTGCCAACTAGATATCACTGGGAACTGGAGCTAATTCAAACGCATTTGGCTGTCGAACACGAAGCGAAGGCCATAATACTCTGATCATTTGTTGGCAGTTTGATTGTGTTATTCTTCATCCAAAAATTTTCAGCACGACTTAGCAGGTGCAAACTTAAAATTATATTACTATTACTACTAAAACAATAAAAAATATTAAATTACCCTGATGAATAAAAAAACTCAAAAACTTTAACAAAATAGCAAGCAAGAAAAAAAAATTATTGCATAAATAATGGAAAAAACAAAATTACCTTTAAGAATAAAAAAATCTAAAAACTTTAACAAAATAGTAAAAAACGACAAAATAAAAAAAAATATTATTAGCCTAAAAAATCATTTGACTTGAAGAACAAAAAAAGAAAAAAAGGAAAAAAAAAATAAGAAATATCAATTTTCAAATGATTACTAACATAAATTACAATTTAAGGACTAAATAAAAAAATACAATCTCAACAAAAGAGAAAATAATACAAATTAAAAACAAAAACTAAGAGCATATACATATAAACTTGGACATAAATATGGACTATTTTAGAAATATATAAAAATAAATAAAGGAATTAAAGTAAACTAAAATAAAAATATAAGGGCCGAAATGAAAACAAAATATATAATCAATTTCAATTAAAGGATAAAATTGAAAAAATTCAAACTTCTATATCGAATATATTAAGGGATTTAAAACCAAATCCAAAATTAAAAGAATAAGGACCAAAATGAAAATGAAATATATAATTAATTTCAATTGAAGGACAAAATTGAAACAAATGAAACTTATATCATAGAAATTAGGACTATACAAAACAATCAAAAGATTAGAGATTGAAATGAAAACATCATAAATCAAGGAGACTTCCGTCTAATTTAGGCTACAGGAGAGAGAAAAGGGAAAAAAGATCAATCGACTACTGTCATGTTTTCCGGCTACCATGAGACGCCATACGCACCACCATGAGGAAAAAGAAATGGCAACGCGTCAGGTGAGATTTTGGATGAACATTTTCCACCACCGCAAGTTGTCGCACGCGCCGTCTAAGGGAGCGTGAGGAAGAAACTCGTTGGCGCGTCAGTCAAACGCGCCCATGGTATTCTGAAGATAATAATAATTTCAAAATTTGAGAAATTACCTATACACCCCTCCAGCTAACTCTTGAATTTTATCTTTTTTGAGGGCATATATATATATATATATATATATATATATATATATTTATACTGTTTCAAAAAATGTGAAATGCCATAAACACCCTTGCATGCAACTCTTGGTTTTTGTCTTATTTAAGGGTAATATGGTTATTCTATTGTGCCCAAAATACAAAAATTCAAAAATACCCCCAGGTAGGCAACTGTTCGTTGTTTGCTGGTAGGGGTAAAATCATATTTTTACGGTGCAAAAATACTTGTAAGAGATGAACACCCCAAAGCATTCAGATAATATCAACCAGTCCCATGAAAAAAATTCAAAATACCCCTGAGTCCAAAGCTAAAATTTAAACACACTAAGAGTTAAAATAGTATTATTACAGTCCATAATAATTTATTTCTATTGATATAGTGAAAACACGAGTTGTTTTACCTTCTTATTTATTACGGTAATGGTTTTTAGAAAAATAGTTTTTGTTTAAAAATATTAAAAAACCAGCATGTTTCGCACAAAACCCACCTCAAGATCCATAGTTTTCACCACCACCATCTTCTTTTTACTCACTTTTACCATCTTTGTCACTGCCAATGAAGACCCGACAATTGAAACTAATAAAGAGGTGTTGATAGTTATTTACAAGAATTGATAGCATTTCATGAGCAAGGAGTGGGAGGAGAAGAGCAACAGAAGGAGGTTGAGGTGTTGTCCAAAGCACAGAGGATAGTTCTTGAGCTGAACAGTCATAATGTGAGAAGCGTTAATGACCAGAATGAGTTTGTGTTGATTCTTGGGTATGCACCTTGGTGAGCAAGAAGTGCTGAGCTTATGCCTCAATTTGCTGAGGCTATGACTAAGCTAAAGGAGTTGAGGAGTCATGTCATGATGGCTAAACTTGATGCTGAAAGGTACCCAACAACTGCTTCAACTCTTGGGATCAAAGGCTTCCCTACTCTGCTTCTTTTTGTCAACGGGACCTCTCAGGTGTACACTGGTGGATTTTCCGGGTGTCTTGTTTTGTGCTTTTATTTCTTTTGTTTTCTAATATCAAATAATGATTGATTAATATAAGTTTTTCTTAAAGGATTCTCTTGTCTTGTTAAACAATTTTTTTTTAGTTGTGCTTGATTTTGATTGATTGATTTCGTGTTTCATTTGAAATCAGGGAAGATATAGTGATCTCGGCTAAGGAAAGGGCAGGTGTGCCTGTTATAAAGATAAGTTCAAGTGTGGAGGCTGAGAATTTTCAGAAGAAGTATCATTTGTTTGTTCTTGGTCTTTTTGATAAATTTGAGGTATTTATGTTTAAATTGCCTTAAGTTTTTTTTTTTGATAAATTTGAGGCTAGGAAAAAGGTTTATTGCCATAAAATAAGCTTCATATTAGTTACACTCATAGTTGAACAATTTTGAAAGGAATTAACTCTTGAGTTGGATATTAAAAATATAATAATAATCATTTTTATTTTTATATATTGTAGGTGAACAATTTTGAAATTAAAACTTTTATAAAAATATTTTAAGGATAAAATATAAAAATTATTATTTTAATTTTAATAATATAAAAATTTACTTTCAAATTATTTTGAAGATAAATTTATTTTTATATCTCTGTTTCTATTTTCTCAATTAAGTATATTTTTATTTTTACCATGTCTATATTTTACGTTAAAAACACAATAACCAAACATGATGAACAATGTCATCAAATCCCATGCACTTGTGATGTTCAATCTTTTTAAACATTTTGCTATGCCAACTCCACCTGTTTGGAGAGGAAAACAAACCATTATTATTGAAAGGAAAAAGGAAAAAGAAAAGTCCACTAAGAAATCCATTTCTGTTATCATTCAATGAAAAACTGTGTTGTGATAGCACATATCTAGTGATATTGCGCTCACAAAAATTGTGAAGGACAAGATGAAGATGATGAGTGATGCTCTTCCTAGTAAATCGATTAGCTTTCTCACAACAAAGTGCCCTAAGAAGGCAACGACAAAGTATAAATCTATGTTGGAAATTAAAGAAAGAATTCTGAAACAAACTGGTTTGCAATGCTACTATATCATGTAACGAGTTTCCTTGCCCGCGCTGTGCTAGGTTTTTTGATATAACAAATTAATTGATTGTTATGCAAGTTTTTATTTATTAATTAAAAAATTAATTAGTTAAATTATCATCAATAAAATTAGTTTCAAATGGGTTGTTTGTTTTGTGCATCGAAGTGATTGAATGTTGTTATTGCTCGAAATAACATCAGTTAATGAATTTTTTTTGATTATTATTACATTTTAATCATTATGATTCTTAAATTGTCATAATTATTACACCTATTATTATAATTATTATTGTAAATAATTAATATTCTAATTATTATTGGCATTATTATTGTAATCGTTGTCATTATGACGACAATAATCATCACGATAACCAATATTTTTTTTTTTAATATTATTTCAATTATAATTAGTATTATTATCATTATTATAACTATTCTTGTCATTATTGATATTTTTATATTATTTTATGAGTTATTTTATTATTATTATTATTATTATTACCATCAAAGCCATAGTTAGTTACATCATAAACACTATAACTATTACAATAAATAAAAATCATTAATATCATGATAATTTATAATGTCATTATTATCATCAAGATCATAGCACCTTAAATTATTATTATTAGTACTGTTAAAATAATAAAAAATATTAACTTACCCTGAGGAATAAAAAAACTCAAATTTTTTAACAAAAGAATAAGTAAGAAAAAACACAACTCAGATTATTATTATTATTATTATTATTATTATTGCATATATAATGAAAAAAATAAAATTATCTCGAAGAATAAAAAATACTAAAAATCATAACAAAAGAGTAAACAAAAAAATAAAATAAATTACAAAAACAAATATTAGCCCTAACAAAATCATTCGAAAAAAAACGTCTCAAATGATTATTATTATTATTGCATAAATAATATGAAAAAACAAAATTATCTAGAAGAATAAAAGAAATAAAAATATAATAAAACAGTAAGCAAAAAAATATAATAAATGACAAAACAAAAATAAATATATTAGCCTTAAAAAAATCATTTGAAAAAAAACATATAAAATTATTATTACTATTATTGCATAAATAAAAAAAAACACGGTTACCTAAAAGAATAAAACGACAAACAATTATAACAAAATAGTAAGCAAAAAAATAAAATAAAAACAAAAATAAATATTATGAGACTTAAAAAAACATTTGACTTGAAAAAAAAACAAAAAAATAATATTAATTTTTATATATTTTAAGGCAAAAATAAGAGTCATTTGGCCTGCGCTCCACAATATCAAGAATTGTTTTTTACCTCGTTTCAACATATGTAATTTTTTATTTTTTATTTCGGTTATTATTCTTTTATTTCTTGATATAGTTTTGATAATTTTGATATAATTCTAAATAATTTATTTGTATTATGTATTTATGCTCTTAGTTTTGCCTTTTAATTTTTATTGTAATTTATCTTTGTATTAAATACAGCTTCGGTTAAAAAATAAAGTAAGTTCAGCTTTGGTAATGTGAAATGAAAATGAAACCCTCTCTTATGCGTGTATAGTGAATCTTTTATTTTCAGTTATTTGTTATATTTTTTAAACAAATATCAGAATATATAATTATTTTAAGAGAAAAAACCTTGAAAATAATCTTTTTCACTATTTTAAACGCATTATTTATATTAAAGTGAATATATATTAAAAAATTTAATAATTGAAAGTCTTGTAGACTGTTTATTTCCCTCAGATGTATAACATTGTTAAAAAAAATCAAGAACAATTAATATTTTACTTAAAGATATGTTAATATGTTAAAAAAATTTGTTTTATCGACGCCGAAACACATGGAAAGTGACTCATATATTTTTTTATTTAAAGATAATTTGATCCAAATTTTTTATCTGTTTTGTCTATGTGTAGCTTCGTATATTTTTTATTAACATGATATTATATTTGAAATATCATACATAAAAAACTGTAGAAGTCAATTTTTAACAAAAACAACATCGATTAATGAATTATCTTGATTATTATTCTCATTGTTATTATCATGATTGTTAAATTATCAAAATTATTATAGTTGTTATTATAACAATTATTATAGAAAATTAATATTCTAATTATTATATATTATTAATATTCTAATAATTATTGATAATATTATCGCTGCTACTATCATTATCGTTATAAAAAAATATTCATTTTTTTAAAAGATTTATTCTTCATGTTATTATATTTGAAGTATTTCAGAACAGTAAGATCAAATTAATTTGAGTTTATTTAAAAAAAAAAACTTAGTTCATTATATATATATATATATATATATATATATATATATATATATATATATATTAACTATCAATATTATTGTTATAATATCATTAAACTTATCATTAGTAGTATTATTATTAATATCATCACTATAATTATTTTTATTATTATCTATATCTTTGATATTATTTTATGATATATTTTTATTATTATTATCATTACCATAATTATTAATATCATAAGCATTGTAACCATTATAATAAATTATTATTGCTATTATCATTATCATTAGTAATGTTACTATAGTGTTTATCTATATATATGTATGTATGTATGTATGTATGTATGTATGTATATATATGTATGTATGTATGTATAAAATCAACAATTTTTTCTCTCATTATTTTAGGTGTCTACACAACTTAACTTTTATTATTATCTTTCATCTTCGGGATAATTTAACAATTTTCATTGTTTGTTTAGTTGTTATAGTTATTACTTATCATTTAAATATATTATGAAATGAATTGATCCCCATACAACGAATTCAGTGATTCAGTTATCCGAATCTTCAAACTTTTTTAATAAAAAAATTTATATGCTAAAATCAGTTTAAATCTGACGTGGCGATACCCGAGTTTAATCTAGTATATATATAAGTGGGAAAATACTGTAGCTATCAATCGTATTTTGAAAGAATAGTTACAGTGCTTTTCCCAAATAATTTAGCTTATAAGTTAATAATGTTTTCATCACACTATATATATATATATATATAACAAATAAAACGTGTCAATGTTTGACTGTATCCCTAGACATAGATTATTGTTGATTTTAATAGTGTAATTATCGTTTTACTCTTTAGTCCATAAAAGTTAATTCTCGGTCGCGGGAGTATTTTAGATTTTTCCACTACACCTGTGTATCATTAGCAGATTGTGTTGGAGTGTTTGGATCTTCTCCGTTTTTATTTGAACATTAAAACTACGAATTTTCCCTGGAAGCACTAAAAGAAATGAAGGCTGGATTTGTCGCCCGATTAAAAGTAATTATATATTTTATTTTTTATTTTAACCCTTATTCTTTTATTTTTATTTGGTTTTAACTCCTTTATTTTTTTCGGTCCTTATTGGGCAGTCTTTATTTTTTGTCCGTATTTATGCTTTTAGTTTTGGTTTTTAACTTGTCATTTTCTTTTTTGTTGAGATTTTATTTTTATTCAGTCTAGTCTTGAAATTTTAATTTATATTGGTGATAATTTTAAAATTGATATTTCTTCTTTTTTCTTTTTTCTCTTTTTTTTAGTATTTTCTTTTATTTTTATTTGTTGTTTAGATCAAATGATTTTTTCTACGATCATAATATTTATTTTGGTTTTGTTCTTTTTTTGTTATTGTTTTTGTTTGTTCTTTTGTTAAATCTTTTGGTTTTTTGTTTCGAGATAATTTTATGGTTTTCATTGTTTAAGCAATAATAATGATAATTTCAGTGATTTTTTTTATTGTTTTATTGCTTCCTCTTTTGTTATTTTTTTTTTATTTTTCGAGGCAATTTAATAATTTTTATTATTTGGGAAGTAATAGTAATAACACTGGTAATTTTAATTATTATAATCATGATAATAATAGTGACGTACAATGGATTTTCAATTCTATTTTTTTTATATAGGTAGAAGTTCAACAGCTTATTCTTGTTTTTTATTTATTATAGGTGTTTACACAATTTATATTTTATTATTGTGTTTAATTTAAATTAAATTATGAGATGAATTGATCCTAATACAATGAATTCAATGATTAAAACAATCTATTGAATTCTAAGAAATTGGAATATCATCTCCATTTATTTTTACTGTCTGTAACTATTGATCCAGAGCCAAAGGAGACGACTCTAGTCACAGGAAGGCAAAAATATCAGAAATGATGCAAGATGTAGTTGGCAAATGTTAGCTTGTTTGTCCTACGAAATGGATTTAATCTTTGGGACCGTTTGGGTTAGGTTTTCAGGTGCAACCCCGGTTTCCCAATGAAAAACATCTAAATAATCCTTCATCTAAATAATCCTTTTCACTTGAAACGACAGATAGATTATGCTTTTCACATGGAAAATAATGATAGATTTTTAGGCTATGTCCGATATTATAGCAATATTATTGCAGTAGGTATTTAGTTTTCTTTTTTTCTTAAAAATATATTAAAATATTATTATTAATTTTTTAAGAGTTTGTTTTTAATATCAACACATCAAAACCAAGGTTGTCAATACCGTTTCGGTTGTCGTTTTGTTTTTTTATTGGTACGGAACATTTTGGTTTTGGAGCGTTTCGGCACACCATTTCTACGTTGTTCTGTTCAAATATAATTAGTTAATTATATATAAGAAAAAACTTAAAAAACAAAAAAATGAAACAACAATTTTATTTTCTTATAATATATATATTTTTTTAATTTTTATTTTTTGATTTTTGCATTTTCAATATATATCATAAACAATATATATAAATATATATAAAATCCTGCATGGAAAAAAAGTAACAATATTGTCACATTAGTGCATAATGCATACATCAATTTGTTTTGTGACTTTTGTCCAGGCTGGTGGGAGATGAGATGGTGCGGGAAATGATTTTTTTTCCTGTAGCCGAAACAGAATGGCCGGCGTGATTCTAACGTGTTTCAGCCGGGATTTGGCCGAAATTTCCGGTACGAACTGAAATTTAAATTGAAACAAAAACGACGCCGTTTTGTCTTGTTTTTTACTGGTATGAAACACTTCGGCCAAAACAAAATAGTATTAACTAGTTTGATGGCCCGCACTTCGTTGCGGGCGGAGCAAATAATTTTTACAACTATTCAGATTAAAATATAATATTTTTACATGTAAAGTTTGATATAATGAAACAAATCAAAATACCCTGTCATAACAACAGTAACATCAAAGTGTTAACTTCTAAAATTATCATCACTCTTACTGTCAAAACAATAACAATTATCAAAATACCTCGAGAAAAAAAAAAGCAAGTAAGAACAAAAACTTTTTTTATAAATTTTTTTTTTTATTATTATTATTATTATTATTATTATTATTATTATTTTGTTAATAATGAATAAAAAACCAGAAATAAATGAAAGACAAAAAAAATTGTAATAACTTTAACAAAAAGATGAAACAAAAAAATAAAATCAAAATTATGAGGCAAAAAAATTAATCTAACTTGAAAATATAAAAAAAACCAATAAAAAACTAAAAGACAGAGCAAATAAAAAAATATAATAGATGATACAACAAAAATAAAAATTATTAGCTGAAAAAATCATTTAATTTTGAAATTTTTTAAAAATATATGTTCTACGTTGCGGGTTGAGCAAACAATTTTTATAGGATTTGCTGGATCAAAATTAAAATATAATATTTATATATGTGAAATTTAATATAATAAAATAGCTCAACACATCCTATTATAACAATAGCACAATCAAAGTCTTAAAATCTAAAATTATCATTGCTCTTACTATCAAAACAATAAAAATTATCAAATTATCCTGCAAAAAACACTCAAAAACTTTAACAAAAGAGTAAGTAAGAGAAACAATTAAATTATTATTATTATTATTATTATTATTATTATTATTGTGTTAAACATACTTATATATACATGGACAAAAATAGGGATTATTCTAGAAATATTAAAAAATAAAAGTATAAGGTCTGAAATGAAAATTATAAAGGGATTAAAATCAAAAAAGTTTAAGGGCTGAAATGAAAATCACATTTATTAACATTTTCATTTAAAGGACAAAGTTGAAAAAATTGAAACTTCTGTACCGAATATATTAAGCTTTTTAAACCCAATCCGGAAATTAAAAGAAGGAGGACCGAAGTGAAACATTAACATTGAATTAATTGTAATCGAAGGACCCAATCGAACTAAATCAAAACTTATATAACAAAAATCAGGATCATAGACAATATTAAAAGTCAAGGGACCAAAGTGAAAAGACACGAAAATCGGGGGCCTCTTTTGCACTTTTACGTGCAGGAGAGAGAGGAGGTGAAACCGGCTTTAACCAGCCACCGCTGCGTCCACGTCTACCGTGGGATAAAACGCGCCGTCCCGGGAGGAAGACCATGAGGAGGTGCACCGACAGAGACGCCGGTAGCCCATTTTCGGCCACCCTAATAGCTGTCACGCGCCACCTGAAATGGGCGTGAGGCGGAATACTGTCGGTCGCGTATCCCGCACGCGCCGACAGTATTTCGGGAAAAAAACTAATAATGGTCAATTACCGGTACACCCCTGTGCTTAAGTCACCGATTTTATCTTATTAGGGGCTATAATCGTATTTAGCCATTTTAAAATATTAAAAAAAAGGTTGTGGCGGAGCGGACCGGACCGAACCGGTCCGTACGCGCGCAATTACACTCGTGACCCTCAGTCAGAACCTTTTTTATCCTATTAGCGGGGTTAAAATAGTTAAAACACTGTTCATCAGAGGAAAAAACAAAAAGAAAGGCGGACGAACTCGCGCGACGTAGGGACGAAAAATGTCCACTCCATAGTGCAATGAGTCTAGTGCTACAGGGAAACACTGAGCTCTTTTAGATTATTGTATAATAACCTATTCAAAATAGTTCAAAAATACTAAAAAATAATCTAAAGCAAAAATAAAATTTCAAAAACACGATTTCAACACATTAACTAATATTACCTTAATGTCCAAAATGATCTAATAACACGGGACAACCTAGCAAGACATTTGCTAAAAAAGTGTAGAAGGAATCAAAATATACCCTTAGTCATTTGACTGAATCAAGCGAAACAGATGTACATGTAAGAAGAATAATAGAGAATAAAGCTTCCCTTTGCTTATATCCACACATACTGAAAATTAGAGTGACACAATCCATAAATAACTCCAGTATATCAAAGTGAGCTCATGGAGGTGAAGTGTTGTCTACAAAAAAACCCCCCACTCAAGTCTTACCAATCAGGCCACAAATTTCAGGCAACGGGTATCATCATGTATTTTCTAGCATCGGATTGAACAAAGGGCATTCCACACTTTGCATATGTATAATTGGAAGTGAACCCACAAACAGTGTAGAAATGCCAGGTAGAGCTTGGAGGTCCCATTGCTGCCCTCATATATGATGGAACATGCGGAGGCAAAGCTTCCAGGTTTGCCTATTTTCATTGGTTGAATATTTAGACCAACTATTCATACAATTAATACATGTTTAGCGTTTCCATTCATACCTCATGTAAGAGCTCTAGGAAATTTATTGGGGCTTTCCTAGCATTCTCAAGTGCTTTTGTTTGCCGAGTCTTACGCTTTGTGCCTTTCTGTTTCTTTTGTATATAGACTGCAATGGTGATCAAAGAATATTTTAAAACAATATGGCTAAAAAACATAAACAATATGATCAACTTTCACTTTGCTAAGCAATCCCATCAAACTACCACTACTTGTGATGATAACTTGGAAGGAATTTTAAGAATGCTTCTCATTCTCCCCATTCAAAGAATCCAATGCTGGTTATGGATTGATGATCAAATGCCAAGCTTAAAACTTTTTAAATAAATGCACCCTGAGCAAAAATCCTTGGAGAACAAATTCACAAAAAGGGACATTTTACAATCCAAATAGTAGTGCCAGAAACTTGTCTTGCCGAAACAGAAGATGCATTAGAATAGAAAACTGACACCCTGAAAAAAATAACAAAAAAAAGATGCACACAACAAACTTCTTCATGAATACTAATAAAGAAAACCAGCTAGCTATATATAATTCTTGCAAAGAAAAAATGACAGGGGAAACATAAACATATCATACACACAGAACACTCCATGACTTCAATGCATCAAAGGACATTCTCTTCAACTTGAAACTATACAAACCTGAGGGGTCGGTTGAGCTATAGAGCAATTCCGTTTATTAGCAAGCCTCTCTCCCACAAAATCATTTAGCAGAATCTATCCCAGAAGAGAAATTGGGATAAATTTGTATTGCGGGAATCCGCATTGAACTGCACCCGGGCTTGATTCCTGGAGGCCCTACTACTTTTGATAAAATCTCTCAACGTGCTACTGGACTTGAGGAAGCAAAGCATACCAATGGATAATGCAGCAAAGGTATTTTCAAGACAGAAAAAAACACAAAAGAGAGAAATGAATGAGAGACTGTAATACCGTCATCGTCATCGTCAAGAGAAGCCTCATCATCATCAACTGCTTCTACTATTTCCATCCCTGTATAATCATTCTCCAATGCTTCAAGTCTAGCAATTACTGGCTTAAGAAAAAGAAATAATAATCCAAAACCATCTTCTTTAAATCAACCAAACATAAGTAAAACAACAAAAGCTTCAATCTTCCCAATTAAAAACAAAGCCCTAGTAACTGATATCTTTTTCCAATCAGCCAAACATCAATAAAAAAATTCAATCTTCTCATTTAAAAACATAACCCCATTTCACTACTCTTTTATTTAATAGTTCAAATAATTTCAAAACAAAAAATCCTTCAATAAAAAATCAGGAACCTGAGTTCTATTATCATTGCTGGCAAGCGCAGCCGCCATTCTTGGAGCAATCTTTCTAGTTTGCATTGACATTCTTCGAAACGGGTTTGAAACATCATCTTCCATTAGCCTTCAAAAAATTCAAAAAAGAATCAAAATATAGTTACTTGAAAATATAAACAAAATGAAAAAAAACAGAAACTTTGGACGAAGACAGATATTAAAGAGAAAGAGAGTGACCCCAGGTGAAGGAAAGGAGAAAGAGATATTAAAGGCAAAGATATTTTCGACGAAATGAAAAAAGATTAAAGAGAGAGAGTGACCCCAGGTGAAGGAAAGGAGAAAGAGATATTAAAGGCAGAGATATTTTCGACGGAATGAAAAAAGAAAGGGAAATGCATTGTTGCTCAAAATGGTGAAACACACAGTTTCAATGGAGGCTGATTTGCCTTCTGGCAGCAGACGCCCATCAACATCTCGGGCAGCTCTGCAGTGTGAAAATGCAGTGCTCTTGAACGGGCCAGCTGTTTAATTTGTTTGCGTTTTGTTTTTTTCTTTAGCTTTAAATGAAAAGGAGGAAAAAGTTTTCTGAAGCTAAATTATCTTGGACGGGTAACAGGCAGAATAGAAATAAACATCTATTTCGGGCACCTTATGGCATTGTGCAGATACAATAAAGATGTGCAAAAATGCAATGTAATATAATGAGATAATAATGCGTCACCCAAATGATGCAGATGATGCCTCCTTGTTAAGGCGTGCTTAGCATATGCTACCTAATTTGAACAATTTATCAATACTAATGAAAAGTATCAATACATAGTTGAATAAACCTAATTAAAGGTAATTTTATCAAATGATTGAAATTTTTAGAGACTTATGGTTGTTTGGTCATCTCAAAGAATGGTAAACTCCCTGCAGAAAAAAACATTATTGTGTGGCACAAATTAATTCTTTTTTGTGAAGGGTACGTATCAGAACCTCAATTAAGTGGAAATATTATTTAGTTTCACTATATATAAGGAATAATATAGGTTGTAATTTAGTAGATTGTTGCGGCACTTAGGCGCATAATTATACAGATCAAATAGTAAGTAAGAAATAATCTAGTGTTTGTCCATATCAACTATGAATAATAGTATATAGGTTGAAGATTAGTCAAATATCCAAAAATAAACGCACAGTATAGAGACATCACTTCTTGGATTAAGAGGTAAATATTAAGGAGTTTCAAGTAAGCCATATTACAAGATATTATTGTATTAGGAAATACAATTGTAATATTTCTTTCCTATGTTGTTCTAGGTTAGATCCTAGATCACGACTTTTGAAGCTTAGAAATGAAAATTGTGTATGTGTTTAAACCAGGATTGTATACTTTCATAATATACAAAAATCATTCAACACCGAGAGTCATGGCCTATTTTTATTACGTCTCAACCTTTTCAAAATTTATAACACAAATTTGCAACCACCATGGTAGACGAAGAACAAACACTACCAAAAAATAAGAAACCCAATTCCAAAAGTTCAAGCAATAACAACAACAACTCTGGTATAGATATATGAAATCCATACCATGATCATTCTTCAGACCATCCAGGCTATATGCTCGTTCCAACAAAATTGAATGGCACTAATAATCCATCTTGGAGTAAATCCATGTTTCGTGCCCTCATAACCAATAACAAAATAAGCTTTATCAATGGATCTATCAAGTCGCCCTTAGAAACAAAAAATCCGATAGAATATGCTCTCAATCAATGCAACAATATGATTTTATCATGGATTTCTCTCTCCATAGAACCCGATCAAGCCAAAAGTGTTGTCCATGCCAAGATCGCTCATCAAGTGTGGACAAATTTCAAAGACTTATTCTCACAAAAGAATGCACCAACAATCTATAAGACTTAGAAGTCCATCGCCTCTCTATCACAAGGCACCATGACAATCTCGACCTATTTCACAAACCTCAAAGGCCTTTGGGATGAATTAGAGACACATCAAATGCTTCCGACCTACAACCAGATGACAACACACAATAAACAAACAAAAGAAGATTGTATGATGCAATTTCTAATGGCTCTTAACAACACCTACATCGGTGTTCACAACAACATTCTCATGATGACATCGTTGCCTAATGCCCGTCAAGCTTACTCACTCGTCATTCAAGATGACACACAACAACAAATGACATCAAGACCAACAGAGAACTTCTCCATTGCTGCTGCAATATAGAGTCGATCAAAAGGTTTTTCAAATGATTCCACCAATAAGCATTGTGAACATTATGATAGAGGACATACAATTGAAAATCATTGGACCTTAAAAGTTCCATTGCATATATTATGATAGGGGCGGGGCCTTCATACTAAAGAAAGATGCAAATTTAAGAATGAGACATGGCTTCTCAACAACATAGGAACCTAGGAACCCATAACAATCGGCAAAGTCAGAAACCACAATAACAATGTAAATTTTAGGGAGGAAATCAGTGTGCTTCATTATATGCTACCAATGTGTGTAATTCTTTTCTTTCTACTAGCACAGCAAAATCATCTACAACCACTTAACAAAATGATTAGATGGGCTTTAAGCCGACCAACTTCAACAAATTGCTTATGTCGTTTCTATGTTGACCCCAAAAATCTCTTCTGGTAACAACAATGTTTATGCTAATGTTATAGATTTGTCTCATCTTACTATTTCCTGAATTAACTATGTATTTACTAAACCTTGGATTTTGGGTCACAGAGCTACCGACCACATCACTTTTGACCCCACTTTTGACTAAAATAGAAACCTCACCAATACTTGTTGTTAATTTACCCATCAGATCTTTTGCTTCAATCACTTCTGCTTCAATCACTTCCAATCAAGGTTGTCAATACTGTTTTAGTTGGCGTTTTGTTTTTTCTATTGGTACGAAATGTTTCGGTTTCGGAGCGTTTTGGTGTGCCGTTTCGGGGTTGTACTATTTATATATATAATTAATTAATTATATATGTATAAAAAAATTAAAATATTAATTTAACAAACATAATTAAAATTCAAAATAAATTAACTTTAAATCATACAATTCAATTTTTTTTTACAGCAAAACTATGTTATTTTTAACTATAATAATTTGCTTAGATTTTTTTTTTGTCCGTTGCCAAGTGGGAGAAGGGACAAGATTATTTAATTGAGAATATTCCTCTTTTACACATCCAAGTTTAACTCTCTGCCGAGTGGAGAAGGGTTTAATTGAGAATATTCCTCTTTTACATATCTCTCTTTCAAGTTTCAACTCTCTCGCTCTCTCCATTCTTCTCCTCTTCCCCCTTCCATGTCTGTGTCTTTTGTTTCTCTCCTGCTAGCGACAAAGACAAAAACGAACACTGTAGTTGTTGAAGACTTGAAGTTGGGGATGACAACGACGAAAACCCATACAGCTAAAACACAAAATATTGATCGATTGAGAGAGAGGATCGAGGAAGAGAAGACTTAGGTATTTGATTTGAGATTTTGATTTTTGAGTGGAATTGATTTGGGAAAAGGGGGTGCCAGGGTGTTATTGTGTTAAGCCGTTAGGCTTAGCTTAATTCCTTTTTTTTTCATGGCCGAAACGGCACACCTGGCATGATTTCTGCGCGTTTCGGCAGGTATTTGGCTAAAATTTCCGGTATAGGCTGGAATTTAAACCGAGACAAAAATGACACCGTTTTGTCTCGGTTTTTTGACTGGTACGAAATGTTTCGGCCATTTCGTCCAAAACAGAACGAGATTAACAAGCCTGCTTCCAATGACACCATCCCATACAAGAATTCTAAGGTCCTTCTTGTAAATATTCTCTATTATAAAAACCTAACAAGGTTTCTGAAGCTATTAGTCATGAAAGTCCACTAAAATGAAGTTCACTACTTAACTTTTTGTACCTCCTCTTTAATGGATTTGGGTTTTATTTGATCATGACTGGTGGCACCGCCAGGAAGAGGCTTTTCCTCTGCTGCTTCAATTTTGTTGTCAAATGAAAGAGTACATTAGGCATGAAGGAAAAGAAAAACATTAAGATAGCTAGATTTGAATTTTATAAACCACTCACCATAAGATAACTAGTAGTATAACTATCAATACCTATAAAGAAAATGATTACCATAATAATGATCATCCAATCAGCAAAAAGCACATTCAGAGTCACTCCAATACTAATTCCTAGAATCAACATTAGTTGAAATAGAAGCGCTAGATCGTAGGGCTGTTCCAGTGTAGGATGTCTCAGTCTTAAATTATAGAAAACAGTTGTTGCTGCTGCACCCGTGATCATACCTGACAAAAGCAAACAGAGTCGACAACAACTTTATGATATATTTTAAGGAAACAGTAGTTCAGTAGCCATTAGAGTTGATTGAAATCTTGAATCAACTCATAAATGTGTGGGGATATATTTTCTATAACTTGATAGAAATGTTTTATCAACCTAAAAGATATATGTAGCATTTGTTCTTCTTTGACATCACTATCCTCATAAGTCATTAGCCATATATGGAAGTTTTCATATGCATAAATACTACTAAAGGGGAAATTTTCACTTGCATTTTGATAATGTTGTTGATGATTTAGAATCAAACCCACTAATAATCAGTGTAAGCATGGGAACAAAAATGCCGCCTCCACCACCGCCTCCCACATGTTGCTCCAAAGAATACAATTACAATACTCGCCACAATTCTCAAACCAAATTTCATATCCTGCCATCCAATCAAAAGTTATTGGCAACCAAGCAGCAGATTCAAGTGATCAATAGGGAATCAGATAACATGGAAAAATTGAACTCATAGGCCAAACATGTTGGTAACCTAGAGTGGCCTTTTGTTACATGGTGAGTAGGGGTGAGCAAAAAAACCGAACAACTGATTAAACCGAGAAAACCGAGAAAAAAAAACTAAACAAACCGAACCGAAAAAAAAAACCGAATAAACCGAGTACAAAATTTTGAAAAAAAATCCGGTTCGGTTCGGTTCGGTTTCGGTTCTGTACGGACAGAACCGATTTACCGAACCAAACCGGTTCAGTTTGGTTGATAGTGTCGGTTGACAGTGTTAGACTGTTAGTATAAATAGAAAACTAAAAAACCCTAGATCTACTTCGTCTAATCGTCTGCCTCTCGCCTCCCCTCCTCTCCTCTGCATCTAAGCCTCTCGCTCGCCTCCTCTGCAAAAGCCAAAAACAATCTCCTTCCCTCTCGCCTCCCCCCTCCCACTGCAAGACTGCACCTAACAGTATAGCAGCATCTCGCTCGCCTCCTCTGCAAAAACAGTCTCCTTCCCTCTCGCCTCTCGCAACTTAAATCTCCCTCCCTCTTATCTCCGTTGGCTATCTCACTCTGCAGATTGGTTTCAAGCCCTTTCTCCTTAAAGCCCAACAAGACCAGGAACAACAACAACAGTCTCTCCACAGTCAAGAAACCTCAATCAACGACCAATAATAATAATCCCAGGTTAGCTCGACAATCCCATTTCCATTTAATTTATTTGATAAAGATAATGCCACTTTCAGGTATTAATTTGATCATTTGGGTTTCATTGCTCTGATGTGCAGTAGCATTTGATGTTTTTTAAGGTCTTTTTCTGTACTTTTGATTTGGTGCTTTTTGATGGTTTTAACTTTTAATATGAGGATGTCAAGACCATCGAAAATCACCTGGAAAGCAATTGATAATTTTTTATTTTTCTTATGCTTTTGCTATAAGAATATCAAAACCATTCAAAAACATCTAAAAAAATTGAAAATGAATTTTCAGTAGCATTATTAAGCACATACTTAATCAGTTTGAAATTGAAAAAATGTCAGTGTTATTCTTTGTTGTCCTGATTGTGGCTTGGAGCAGCGTTGTTAACTGGGAAGCCTTGATATGCTGCCACACCTAGATTGTTAGGGCTGCAATATGGATATTCAATGTGATATACTAATGGCAGAATCAATTCTGTTTTCTGTTCTCATTAATTTTGTTTTCTGTTTTCATGCAATGTGATATCTCCTTCATTAATATGTTAATTTCTCTTCATTTTTGCCATCAATTCTGTTTTCTGTTTTCATTAATTTTGTTTCACCCTGAGATACACAAACTGGCTTGAAATATATCAGTAACCTTTGATGCCATTGTAGACATTTGAATTACTATAATTCTAATTGTCTTAAACATATATATATATATATATATATATATATATATATATATATATATATATATATATATATATATATATATTCTATTTCAAAGACTGAATCTTATTCGTGGTTACTGTATACTGTATATTAGCTTGCTGCCATGAAGACTTCACCATTGTATATTGCACCATGATTAACATGTTTAAATTATTATGAATATATACAGCAAATATATTGTGAATTATAAAAATATATATTAACATGTTTTGATCTTTTTCATTTGGTAATTACAGATGGAGAACCGTCAAAACCAAAATGTTTCATCCACCGATACTACCCCCACATCAACATTTAATGCCATCAGTTCAAACACCCAACCTACATCAACCACTGCAAGATCTGTCACAAATGATAAAGGTACACAACATGAAGCCCTTACATTAAGAAAAAGAAATGTTGATGATAGGAAAAAGTCACAAATTTGGGATCATTTTACAAGACTTGATGGTGACCCTAAAAGTCCTAAAGCTGAATGTAATTATTGTAAAAAGACTTATGCATGTCATACTGTTATGAATGGAACTAGTAATATGTGAAGTCATTTGAAAGTGTGCAAAAAATTCCCTTTTGTGGTTGATAAGAAGCAAAAACTTTTGGTATTAGAACCTAAGAAAGAGAGTGACGAATCGGAAGACAAAAATATGGGCACTCTAAAGGCAATAGCTTATAATTATGAAGAAAGTAGACTAGCATTATCAAAAATGATTATAATTGATGAGTTGCCTTTTAATTTTGTGGAGGGTAGGGGATTTAGATTATTTTTGAGGACAATACAACCTAGATTTGATAGTCCTTCTCGTTTTACTGTTGTGAAAGATTGTTTGAAAATTTATGTTGACGAGAAGGAAAAATTGAAGATAGCACTTAGGGGTCAACGATTATGTTTGACAACAGACACATGGACATCAATCCAAAACATTAATTATATGTCTTTAACGGCTCATTGGATTGATAGTGAGTGGAAATTGCATAAAAGAATTCTCAATTTCTGTCAAGTTTCAAATCATACGGGTGAGATAATTGGTCAAGTGATTGAGAATTGTTTGTTGGAGTGGGGTATTGATAAACTTTTAACTGTTACAGTAGACAATGCAAGCTCTAATAATGTGACTATTTCATATTTGAAGAATGTGATGATAGATTGGTCATCTAATATATTGTTAAATGATCATTTGCATGTAAGATGTTGTGCACATATTGTAAACCTTATTGTGAGTGATGGTTTGAAAGAGATTAATGCTTCAGTTGTTAAGATTAGAAATGCAGTAAGGTTTGTGAGATCTTCACCTGCGAGGTTGCTTGAATTTAAAAAGTGTGCAAAAAAATTGCATATAGAGTGTAAGAAGTTATTATGTTTGGATGTTGCAACTCGATGGAATTCAACTTATCTTATGTTGGATGCTGCTGAAAGATTTGAAAAGGTGTTTGTGAGGTTAGGTGAGAGTGACACTAGGTATATGGGTTATTTTTTAGAGGTTGATCAAAAAGGGAATAAAAAAAATATAGGGCCACCTGGTTCGGAGGATTGGGAAAATGGTAGAATTTTGGTCAAGTTTTTAAAGATCTTTTACACAGTTACAGTAAAGTTTTCTGGCTCATTACATGTGACATCAAATTCTTTCTTCAATGAATTGGTTTACATGCATACAAACTTGTTGAAATTGTGTAAAAGTAGAGATGATGTTTTAAGTGGAATGACGATGAAAATGATGTTGAAGTTTGAGAAGTATTGGGGTTATGATGCAAATCAGAATTTCATATTGTATGTGGCTAATGTTTTAGATCCACGTTTTAAGTTGAAATATGTTAAATTTTGTTTTGGTGAGTTGCATGATTATCACAAAGCACAAGATTTAACAACAAAGGTGAAAGATCATTTAGTAAGACTATATGAGTTTTATTTTAGAGCTAATGAAGTGGAGGATGATAATAGACATATTCATGATGTTAATGATATGGATTGCAATGAAATTGAGGTTGGTGATAATACTTTTGCACGATTCAAAAGACATTTACAAGAGGAAGATAGTGTAGAAAATAAAAATGAAGTTGAGAGGTATTTGAATGATGGTTGTGAGGATCTTGATGATGATAAATTAGATATTTTAGGTTGGTGGAAGGTTAATGCTTCGAAATATAAAATACTTTCGAAGGTTGCACAACATGTTTTAGCTATTCCTATATCTACAGTAGCTTCTGAATCAGCTTTTAGCACAGGCGGTCGTATACTCGACCAATTCCGAAGTTCTTTATCTCCAGCAACTGTTCAAGCACTTGTTTGTTGTCAAAATTGGTTGCAATATGGATCAATCCCGATCGACACTACAACATCGATGAATGATTATGAAATATATGAAAATCTTGAATCAGGTTACTTTTCTTATACACTTGTCTTTTTTATTTTATTATTTATTAATCAACTTATTTTCAATCTAACATTTCTATTTTTTTTTGTAGAATATGGTGGACAACTAAATCTAGCAACGGATGATAATTAATTCAAACCAGATGTACTTCTTGATGTTTTTATGTTATTGTTTCTATTTCTTTATTTTGAAGCCCTTTGAAGGCATTTCTTGTAATTTAAATTTAAATTTGTTCACTTGGGTAGTTTTAATTATTTCGTCACATGCTAAATTAAACAAAATAAAAGTATTAGAAAGGTTAAAAAAATTTAATAAACATTATATTAACAATTTAATACATTAATATTTTTTAGTAGTTAAAAAATTAAAAATATTTTGGGTTTATATAAGAAAATCAGTTTTTTTCAATTTAATACATTAATAATTGTAAGCCCATCAAAAAGCCCAACAGAAAGCCCAACAGAAAGCCCATAACCCAATTTCGGTTTTTTTCAATTTTTTCAGCAAAAAAACCGAACCGAACCGAATCGAAAGTGGTCTATTTTTGATATGTTCGGTTCGGTTTCGGTTTGTATTTTTTTTAAAAAAAAAAATTCGGTTTGGTTACTTTTTTTGATAAAAACCGAACCGAACCGAAAATGATCACCCCTAATGGTGAGGATACTCACCCTTTTGAGTCTCATTATATGATAAACCCTTTTGTTTGAAAATTGGTTCTGCTACGGCCACCATCAATATTGAAGTTGCAACAACCAAACAAATAAAAACACTTTGTCTTAGCCTTGAACTGTCGTGCCACCATTCTGATTCAACTCCAACTATCATATCCATTCTTGTCTAAAAAAAATGAACAAACAAGGTTTTGTGTACATATATCAGAAAAATAAATGAAGTTTCAAGCTCTAAACCACGATGAACCAAACTCAAATGTTATGAAGAACACCCAGCTAATCTGCTCGGTGTCATACTCAAGAAATGTAGAACAACTAGGGAAAAGAGAGAATTGAACCTCACACGCACTTTAATAATATTTTTTCATGAATGAGATTGCTACCGACAGTCTTTTTAGACAGCGACACCGCCATTTTACTATCTATTGTGATAGTAAAATTACTATTTTACCTTTGGGCGGGGAGAAAAATACCATTTTATCCTTAGGTGTTGAGAAATTACCATTTTTGATATTTCAAATTACCATTTTATCCCTAGGTGCTGAGAAAATACCATTTTTTATATTTTCAGGGGATATGAATGGTATTTCTGAATTCTTTGCATAATAAAACTACTATTTTACCTAGATATATTTTTATTGTTCACATGGACCTAGTTTACTGTGTATTGCAACAGTAAAATTACCATTTTACCCCTAGGTGTTGAGAAATTACTGCTTTCAACATTTTGAGGGGACATGAATGGTATTTCTGAATTCTTTGCACCCTAAAACTACTATTTTACCCCTAGGTGCGGAGAAAAGGACGCAAAACAATTGGGGGGTGTTTTCATTTTTTTCTCAAATTCATGCACAATAAAAATACTAAAACAACCCCCAAAAACGACATAAAAGAGCTGCAGGAGCAGGGGGTATTGAGGTACTATCCCCCGATTTTTTCATGGTTATTGCTGGGTCCAAGGGTGTATAGGTAATTGACCATTTTTTTATTATTTATTTTCTGAAACACTGTAGGCGCGTCGTATGGACGCGCCCGCAGTGTTTCATGAGAACGCCTCATCCAGGCGACGCGTTCGATATCTTTCGGCGGTGGAAATAGATCGTCCGTTGTGTCACCTGGTTCGCCGACATGTCCTCTGCCTCCCAATGCGGAGTGTGTCCGATTACGATGGCTGGTGAATCGTCAGTGGATGGTTTTTTATTGTTTATCCCTTTCTTTATCCTGTCACCTATAAATATAGTCCGGTCCTTACTGTTTGTTATTGTTTGGTTTTGGTCCCTGTTCTTTTGATTTCAGTTTTATTACAATTGTGCCCTTCAATTGCAACTAATCATATATGTTGGTTCTCAATTTAGTCCTTATTCTTTTGATTTTTGGTTCCTTTAATTATTTTGGTATGCAAGTTTTAATTTGTTTTAACTGTGTCCTCCAATTGAAATTGGTCTTATATGCTACTTTTCATTTCAGTACTTATTTTTTTTTAACAATATTACACTGCAATTTTTTTTAAAATGCCTTTATTTGTTTCGGTCCTAAGGTTTTTATTTGTTTCAATTTTGTCCTTCAATTGGAATGAATTCTGTATTTTGTTTTGATTTTTTTTAGTTGTGTCCTCCAATTGAAATTGGTTTTATATGTTACTTTTCATTGCGGTCCTTGTTACATTTCATTTCGGTCCTTATTCTTTTATTTTTTTTAAAAATACCTTTATTTGTTATAGTCCCAAAGTTTTTATTTCTTTCAATTTTATCCTTTGATTGTAATTAATGATATATTTTGTTTTGATTTGTTTTAATTGTGTCCTCCAATTGAAATTAGTCATATATGCTAGTTTTCATTTCGATCCTTATTATTTTAATTTTTTTAACAAAATTACACAGCAATTTAAAAAAAATACCATCGAATGGAATTAATTATATTTGTTTTTTTTTTGCAGGTCGAGTGAATGGCAACACCTAAATGAAAAAAAGGATACAAAGTGATGATCTGTACAATCCCCTTCATTTTACTATTCATTATACATGAATCCACACGTTATTGAACACCACTTATAATTTTAGATGTTTTTTACCTTTCAAATGTCAATTTTGTAATTTTTAATTGTTTAATGTGTATTTAAATTTTTATGTATTTGAATTTTTGTTGTTTTGTAAATGTTTTGTAAAATGTAAGTGTAAGAGTAAGAATATAATAAAAAGAATATGTGTGTGTTCCATTACTTTTTATTTCTTTTTATTTATTTAGTTTCTTAAAAAAGATAAATTTTTTAATGAACGCAAAAAAGTTCTTAAATATACATGGTTGAGTTTCCCAAAAAACAAAGAGAAACATATTGTTTAATATTTTCTTGCGAAAACAAAAAAATATGTATTTGCATGCA
This sequence comes from Salix caprea, assembly GCA_964035475.1. Lineage (NCBI taxonomy): Eukaryota > Viridiplantae > Streptophyta > Magnoliopsida > Malpighiales > Salicaceae > Salix > Salix caprea. Next base: position 9,935,535 of record OZ037751.1, on the reverse strand, counting down.
TTTTAGGATTAAATAACAGTTTATTAAATCCTTGAGAATTTCTAATATTTAAATAATTCACAAATTTAGCTAATGATATAAAAATCTGATATAAATATTAGACCTACAAGTAGATTCATATTTAAATATATAGAAATAACCAAAGAAATTCCCAAAATTATTCTGAGTTTTAACCAATTTTTAGATGAAATATTTATTTTCACGATGAATGAATCACATAAAACTCATCCGTCTTCAATGATAGGTGAATCATATTAAGGCATATATATGAATTTTTCTCTTATAAATTATTTTAGGCACAAAAGTTCATAATAAATTCAAAAAGCTAAATTTATTCATATTAATAAATTTTACCCATCCAAACTTTTAATGATGTGTACCAGCCCAAAAACACTAGCAACAATCCATTATATATTCCAAATGGTCAAATGACTTGGTCTAAGACAAAGACATAAAAAAAGACATTGAATGCATTGAATTTGAATGTTTCAACCAAGTTAGAATTGAAATATCTATTGGACTATCAAGAGGAGACCCTAGTACATCTTATCCATGGGCAAGAGGGTCCAATACAATCTTATTTGGGTCATGAAGTAAGGACAAAAAGGAAACAAAAGAATCCTACTACAACTTGGAAACAACATGGGTGACTACCTTTTTCTTTTGTTTCTAGGTTTAAGGGGTTGTATGGAAGGCAATAAATAAGCCTTGAATAAACTCTGTAATATTTTACTTCCTTCTCTTCTTCTCATGACAGAACATGGATCTTTATTTTATTTTGTTCGCTACATCCCAGGATGATTGGGTCAAGATTGAATTAAAGGTTATATTATATGTTGATAACTTAAGATTTGCCAGTACAGGGGAGGCTCTACTGAAATTTTGATAGAAATTTTGGTGAAACCTTATATATATATATATATATATATATATATATAATACATTTTCGTTTTTTGGGGAATGTGTATTAATAAGATTATTTGTTTGTCTCCTAGAGACATGGACGTTATAGTTTTGGTGCTTGTTTGGGAGTGTAGTTGTGGTTGCTTTTAAAAATGGTTTTTTTTTGTTTAGAAATGCATCAAAATGGTGTTTTCTTATTTTTAAAAATCATTTTTGATATCAGCACATGAAAATAATATAAAACACTATTTTTTAAATTTAAAGTAAAAAATAAAAAAAATCTTTTTTAAAATTTTTTCAAAAACGCTTTTGAAACGCAGTGCAAAACACTCACTTGGTTGCACAAATTAATGGTAATGACACTTTTCTTTCTCCACCACCAGTATCACCACCTTTCTCTCTTCTCTTCACTAAGCACCAAAAAATAAAAATTGAATAAACTTTTTATACCAAAATTGAGTTGGAAAAATATTGAGGTACCAAAATCATATAATTTGCATGGTTTTTAAAGTTCAAGGAACAAAATGAAACTCTTGCAAATTTTATGACACGTCACCCATGTTTGGCGCCTTTTTAATTTTAATCCCATCATTTCATAAGAAATCAAAATTAATTGATCTTCAATTAGGACTAAATTACATGAAATAGGAACTTTGAGGATCATATCAAACAATAAAAAACATTTCCATAAGCCATTCATATTAACATGTGGATGAACAATGGAGCTTAACATAGTGAATAACTCATAATTTAAGTTTTACTTTAAAATAATGATTATGACGGGGAAAACAAAATTGTGGCCTCATTTTTAGTGGATGCACCATAATGATCACAAGTTACCTTGGTATTTGAAGTTGTTTTCCTCAAAAGTAACACATATCAAAAATGTTTTGGCAAAGCATTCATGAATGGTATGCTATTAGTTATTTTTTAGGCAAAATATATTTTATTACTTTGAATGGGTTTGGGATTTGACTTTTTTTTCCTTTGGTGTGTCTATCTTATTTTCTCTTTATTATAGTGGACCTAGAAAAAAATAACTAACATCATACTAATAGCTACTCACTTTGAAACATTATATTTTCTCCAACATAACAAAATTTAATACATTAAGTTGTTGAAAATAAGTGATCAAAATTAGAAAAAAAATGTTTTTTTTATTTATTCTTAATAAGTTCTTTGCCATGTTTTTTTCTCAAATTTCTTAGTTATCAAACAACTGATTTATTGACATCATTTTATATCTAAAATCTTGTCCATAATTTGTAATTAACCTACTAAATTGAAGAGCCTATTAAAATTTAAAGTAACTATACTTAAGTACTGAAAATTAAAATACCTATAACTAATCATTTTCATTTATAACTATTATAATTGCTAGTTAACTTATTATTTCAAGGAGTTTGTTGAAATTTAAAATGACTATAATTAATTTTTTTTCATTAATTATTATTATAATAATTGAGAATAGAATAACATTGATAAAATAATTTTTTGATGTAAAAATCATTTTCATATAAATCATTATATATATATATATATATATATATATATATATATATATATATATATATATATATATAAACTATTTTCACAATGAAATCTATTAACTAAGATATTTCTATAATTATTTTTTCAATTGTTCCTACTAGATTTTTTTATGTTGAGCATTATTTTTTATAATATGGAGTAACTAATGACACACTAGTAGTTCTTATATGTAGTTTCTATTTTGAAGAAAGAAACTTACATAAGTAGTAAATTACTGGAAATAGGAACTTTGAGGAACATATTGAACAATCAAAAACATTTCCATAAGCCATTCATATTAACGTGTGGATGAACAATGGAGCCTAACATAGTGAAAAACTCATAATTTAAGTTTCACTTTAAAATAATGATTATGACGGGGAAAAAAAAAATTGTAGCCTCATTTTTAGTGGATGCACCATAATGATTGATCGATATTCTCTCGTGTTGGACCCTTCATCAAAGTTGTAGTCCTGGATGTAAAGATGCACCTGCATTTTTGAATCACCTCATTTCGCTAACACAACCATATGATATCCCCGTTTGAAGGTCTAGTTTTGCTTGTTTTTTACCAAGCAGATTGCGGCCAATTCTGCCCATCAAATAAATATTTTCTCGTGTGGGACCCTTCATCAAAGTTGTAGTCCTGTATGTAAAGATGACCCTCGATTTTTGAATGGCCTCATTTCACTACTGGAAGCACGTGATATCCCCGTTTCAAGGTCTAAATGTTCATGTTTTTTTACGAAGCAGATTGCGGCCGATTCTGCCCCTCAAATCAATTTTCTGTCGTTCAGACCCTTCATCAAAGTTGTAGTCCTGTATGTAAAGATGACCCTGCATTTTTGAATCGCCTCATTTTGCTACCGGAAGCACGTGATTTCCCTGTTTGCAGGTCTAGTTTCGCTTGTTTTTTTACGAAGCAGATTGCGGTCGATTCTGCCCATCAAATCAATATTCTCTTGTGTGGGACCCTTCATCAAAGTTGTAGTCCTGTATGTAAAGATAATCCTGAATTTTTGAATTGCCTGATTTTGCTACCAAAAGCACGTGATATCCCCGTTTGAAGGTCTAGTTCCGCTTGTTTTTTTACGAAGCACATTGCGGTCGATTCTGCCCATCAAATCAATATTCTCTCGTGTTGGACCCTTCATCAAAGTTGTAGTCCTGTATGTAAAGATGACTCTGGATTTTTGAATCACCTCATTTCGCATCCAGAAGCACGTGATATCCCCGTTTCAAGGTCTAGTTGTGCTTGTTTTTTTACTAAGCAGATTGCGACCGATTCTTCCCCTCAAATCAATTTTCTGTCTGTCGGACCCTTCATCAAAGTTGTAGTCCTGGATGTAAAGATTACCTTGGATTTTTGAATCACCTCATTTCGCTACCGGAAGCAAATGATATCCCCATTTGCAGGTCTAGTTTTGCTTGTCTTTTTACGAAGCAGATTGCGGCCGATTCTGCCCATCAAATCAATATTCTCTCGTGTTGGACCCTTCATCAAAGTTGTAGTCTTGGATGTAAAGATGCACCTGGATTTTTTAATTGCCTCATTTCGCTAACAGAACCACGTCATATCCCCGTTTGACAGTCTAGTTTTATCTAGTTTTATTACGAAGCAGATTGCAGCTGATTCATCCCATCAAATAAATATTCTCTCGTGTTGGACCCTTCATCAAAGTTGTAGTCCTGTATGTAAAGATGAAGCTAGATTTTTGAATCACCTCATTTCACTACTGAAAGCATATGATATCCCCATTTGCTGTCTAGTTTCGCTTGTTTTTTTACGAAGCAGATTGCGGCCGATTCTGCCCATCAAATCAGTATTCTCTCGTGTGGGACCCTTCATTCCTGTATGTAAAGATGACCATGGATTTTTGAATCGCCTCATTTCGCTACCGGAAGCACGTGATATCCCCGTTTGCAGGTCTAGTTTCGCTCGTGTTTTTACGAAGCAGATTGCGGCGGATTCTGCCCCTCAAATCTATTTTTCTTTCGGTCGGACCCTTCATAAAAGTTGTAGTCCTATATGTAAAGATTACCCTAGAATTTTGAATCACCTAATTTCACTACCAGAAGCACGTGATATCCCCATTTGAAGGTCTAGTTTCGCTTGTTTTTTTACTAAGCAGATTGCGGCCGATTTTGCCCATCAAATCAATATTTTCGTGTGTGGGACCCTTCATCAAAGTTGTAGTCCAGTACGAAAAGATAACCCTAGATTTTTGAATGGCCTCATTTTGCTATCGGAAGCACGTGATATCACCATTTGCAAGTCTAGTTTCGCTTGTTTTTTTACGAAGCAAATTACGGCCGATTCTGCCCATCAAATCAATATTCTCTCATGTGGGACCCTTCATCAAAGTTGTTGTCCTGTTTGTAAAGATGACACTTAATTTTTGAATCGCCTCATTTCGCTACCACAAGCACGTTATATCCCCGTTTGCAGGTCTAGTTTAGCTCATTTTTTTACGAAGCAGATTGCGGCGGATTCTGCCCCTCAATTCGATTTTTCTTTCTGTCGGACCCTTCATCAAACTTGTAGTGCTATATGTAAAGATGACCCTGGATTTTTGAATCGCCTCATTTCGCTACCGGAAGCACATGATATCCCCGTTTGCAGGTCTAGTTTTGCTTGTCTTTTTACGAAGCAGATTGCGGCCGATTCTGCCCATCAAATCAATATTCTCTTGTGTTGGACCCTTCATCAAACTTGTAGTCTTGGATGTAAAGATGCACCTGGATTTTTGATTCAACTCATTTCGCTACCATAAGCACATGATATCCCCGTTTGAAGGTCTAGTTGTGCTTGTTTTTTACGAAGCAGATTGCGGCCGATTCTGCCCATCAAATCAATATTCTCTCGTGTTGGACCCTACATCAAAGCTGTAGTCCTGTATGTAAAGATGACCCTGGATTTTTGAATCGCCTCATTTCACAACCAGAAGCATGTGATATCCCCGTTTCAAGGTCTAGTTGTGCTTCTTTTTTTATGAAGCTGATTGCAGCCGATTCTACCCCTCAAATCAATTTTATGTCTGTCGGACCCTTCATCAAAGTTGTAGTCATGTATGTAAAGATGAACCTGGATTCTTGAATCGCCTAATTTTGCAACTAGAAACACATGATATAACCGTTTCAAAGTCTAGTTTTGCTTGTTTTTTTACTAAGCAGATTGCGACCGATTCTTCCTCTCCAATCAATTTTCTGTCTGTCGGACCCTTCATCAAAGTTGTAGTCCTGGATGTAAAGATTACCCTGGATTTTTGAATCGCCTCATTTCGCTACCGGAAGCACATGATATCCCCATTTGCAGGTCTAGTTTTGCTTGTCTTTTTACGAAGCAGATTGCGGCCGATTCTGCCCATCAAATCAATTTTATGTCAGTCGGAACCTTCATCAAAGTTGTAATCCTGTATGTAAAGATGACCCTTCATTTTTTAAATGGCCTTATTTCGCTACCGGAAGCACGTGATATACCCGTTTGAAGGTCTAGTTTCACTTGTTTTTTTACTAGGCAGATTACGGCCGATTCTGCCCCTCAAATTAATTTTCTGTCCGTCGAACCCTTCATCAAAGTTGTAGTCCTCGATGTAAAGATTACCCTGCATTTTTGAATGGCCTCATTTCGCCACCAGAAACACGTGATATCCCCATTTGAAGGTCTAGTTTCGCTTGTTTTTTTACTAGGCAGATTGCAGCCTATTCTGCCAATCAAATCAATATTTTCTTGTGTGGGACCCTTCATCAAAGTTGTAGTCCTATATGTAAAGATGACCCTAGATTTTTGAATCGTCTCATTTTGCTACCGGAAGCACATGATATCCCAGTTTTAAGGTCTAGCTGTGCTTGTTTTTTTACAAAGCAGATTGTGGCGATTCTGCCCATCAAATCAATATTTTCTTGTGTGGGACCCTTCATCAAAGTTGTAGTCCTGTATGTAAAGATGACCTTGGATTTTTGAATCGCCTCATTTTGCTACCGAAAGCATGTGATATCCTAGTTTCAAGGTCTAGTTGTGCTTCTTTTTTTACGAAGTAGATTGCAACCGATTCTGCCCATCAAATCAATATTTTCTCATGTGGGACCTTTCATCAAAGTTGTAGTCCTGTATGGAAAGATGATCCTGGATTTTTGAATCGCCTCATTTCTCTACCGGAAGCATGTGATATCGCCGTTTGGAGGTCTAGTTTCGCTTGTTTTTTAACGAAGCAGATTGAGGCCGATTCTGCCCATCATATCAATATTCTCTTGTGTGGGACCCTTCATCAAAGTTGTAGTCCTGTATGTAAATATGACACTGAATTTTGAATCGCCTCATTTCGCTACCGGAAGCACGTGATATCGCCATTTGCAGGTGTAGTTTCGCTTGTTTTTTTACGAAGCAGATTGCGGCCGATTCTGCCCATCAAATCAATATTCTCTCATGTGGAACCCTCCCCGTTTGCATGTCTAGTTTTGCTTGTTTTTTTTATGAAGCAGATTGCGGTCGATGATGCCCCTCAAATCAATTTTTCTTTCGGTCAGACCCTTTATCAAAGTTGTGTTCCTGTATGTAAAGATGACCCTGGACTTTTAAATCGCCTCATTTAGGTACCAAAAGCACGTGATATCCCCGTTTGAAGGTCTAGTTGTGCTTGTTTTTTTACGAAACATATTGCGGCTGATTCTGCACATCAAATCAATATTTTCTTGTGTGGGACCCTTCATCAAAGGTGTAGTCCTGTATGTAAAGTTGACCCTCGATTTTTGAATCGCCTCATTTCACTACCGGAAGCATGTGATATCCCAGTTTCAAGGTCTAGTTGTGCTTGTTTTTTACTAAGCAGATTGCGCCCGATTTTGCCCCTCAAATGAATTTTATGTCTGTGGGACCCTTCATCAAAGTTGTAGTCCTGTATGTAAAGATGACCCTGGATTTTTGAATCGCCTCATTTCGCTACCGGAAGCACGTGATATCGCCATTTGCAGGTTTAGTTTCGCTTGTTTTTTTTACGAAGCAGATTGCGGTTGATTCTGCCCATCAAATCAATATTCTCTCATGTGGAACCCTTTGTCGCACCCCATTGCGAGAGCGCGGCATCGTGACGACCCTCCCCGTGAGCGGGGGATTCAATGTTGGGAGTATCATCTTTATTTTCGTGAAAAAGGGAGTCGCCACCTAGTATTATGGTTATTAGGAAACCTAAACTGGTCTTTCAGAGATTCTAGGGTAAGGGACTGGTTGCGTAAAGGGAAGGTTTTAGCACCACTAGTACGCCCTACCTAAGGTAAGCAGCTTGGCATTTTGTTTGCCTATGATTTGTTATATTATTAATCTTTTGAGAATATATTGGTTAAATGATGATGACATATTATTCCCGCTGAATATTTTGGATATTAACCCCTTATAGGATTTATTTATCTAAACACCGAAAGTGAATAATAGCATACTATCCCCGCCGAATATTTTTGATATTGACCCCTTAGGATTTATTTATCCAAATACCAACAATGAATAATATGAATCACCAAAAAATAGGTTTTTATATTTTTTGGAATATTGGCCAATACCCTTTGGATTTTACAAACATGTTGTAAAATCCAAAAATGCAGGAAATGATTTTTCTTTGCGAAATCCATGCTAAAATACATTTTTTCTTCAAAATCCGAGATAATATATATTTTTTGAAAGAAAACGAATTTTTAAAATATGCTAGTGTATTCGCCGTATGCAAGAAAACAACACATTTTTTCTTTAATACAAATATTTTTTGCAAATTTTATAGTTTTTTTGTATCTTTTCTTTATTTATTTTTTCGGTGGGCTGGCTGTGAGCCCACCTAAATTCGGGCTGGGCTGACAGTCCAACCCACCTTGTCTCCCGGCTGGGCTGCTAGCCTAGATGGCTGGCAGCCCAGACCCATCTGGGCTGGGCCTCCAGCCCAGACGGGCTAGACCTTCTCCAGGGGCTAGGCCGGGACAAGGCCCGGCCCGCCAAGCCCACGCGGGGAGTGAATTAATTCACTCCCCGCATGCAAACACAGGGACGATGAACAGTGACAAGGAGGATTTTCGAGTATGGAGAATAGAGTACCTGTCAATACCGTTGGGTAGAGGAGGTCGTGGTGGTTCTTCTAGTCGTTGTGGCATCGGAAATGGTGGTCTGTGGTGGCCAGAATGGGCGTCAGAATGGTGACAGTTCACGTCGCAGCCCTTCCTGTCGCCTCTGTTACCGTCGCATGGGAAGGTGACCGAGCTTCTGGGGTTGACTGGAGGATGGTGGTGGTGATGATAGTGGATATGGGCGGTTGGATGGTGGCCCAAGTTGGCTGGCCGAGAGGGAGAAGAGAGAGATGGTGGTCTGGTTTTAGAGAGAGAAAAACAGAGACAGAGAGAGAGAGAAAGCTGCACCGAGAGGGATGAAGATACTATGTGTTTTATGTAAATCTTCCTTCATTTTCTTCGTTTTTTTCTCTGTTTCTTTTCCCCTTTTCTTCCCCCCTTTTCTGCGTCCAATTCCCCCTCCATTTATAGCCATGAAGGCACCCCTTCGGCTGCCCATGGCGTGCAACCAAGGGGTGGTCGCCTACCTTGCCCAGTGGCAGCGATGGGCATGCCTGACACTGTTCAGGCGACTGAAGAGTGCAGGCACGCCTGCAAGAAAATGATTTGACAAAAGATGCAATTTGGTCCCCTTGGTTTAAAATTGTTCTAATCAAAACCTCAATTGGTTTTAAAATTTCAATTTTGTGCAATTGCATCCCCGTCAAAATTCTGAGAGTAACCTTAACTTTGTGCGCCTTTTTTTATTCTGGTCCTTGGTTTTTGATTTGCACGATTTAACCCCCAATTAACCATTAGACTCTCAATTCATTCAATTTGGCCCCCCGATTTCGCATAATTGGCTTGGAAAAATTTAAATCGGTCTCTGAAAATTCCAATCTCATCAATTGAATCCGAATTAAATTCAAGAACTTGATTTCTCATCTATTAAGCCTTTAATAAAATTAATTTGCCCAATTCAAAATATAATCAAGTCCTTGCACTTAATTAAATCTTTTGATTGGACCCTAAATTAATTCTCAAATATAATTATACTTTTAAATCGGCCAACGATTAAATCAAACTGACCCATAAAAATATAATCACATCTTTTGACTTAATTTTTATGCAGATTTATCCGATAATAAATTACTTTAGCCATAAATCTACGATTTTATTCATTTTGGGCACAAAAAAAAAGTACGATCGAACTCTCAAAAACATCCAAAATTTCACCTCGATTTTCCTACCGACACCAACCCCTTTTATTTTATTTTTTTGTTATTTTTCGGGTAGTTTTAGGGAATGACCCAAAATTGGGTTACGACAGTTGCCCCCTTCTTTACAATGCTTACGACTTTAACTAGAAAGTGTTGTAAAGAAAAAAATGAAGTTGGTCTCATTGTGACGGGTGACCTACCCGGGTTAGAATGGTCTCATTTTTCTGGGTGACCTACCCGGTTAGAAATAGTTAGAATGGTCTCATTTTTCTGGGTGACCTACCTGATTAGAAATAGTTAGAATGGTCTCATTTTTCTAGGTGACCTACCCGGTTAGAATGGTCTCATTTTCTGGGTGACCTACCCGGTTAGATATGGGTCTCATTGTTCCGGGTGCCTACCCAAGTTAGAATAATTAGAAGGGTCTCATTGTTCCGGATGACCTATCCAAGTTAGATATGGGTGACCTACCCAAGTTAGAAGGGTCTTATTATTCTGGGTGACCTACCCGGGTTAGATATGGGTCTCATTGTTCTTGGTGACCTACCCAAGTTAGAAGGGTCTCATTGTTTTGGGTGACCTACCCAAGTTAGAAGGGTCTCATTATTCTGGGTGACCTACCCGGGTTAGATACGGGTCTCATTGTTCTGGGCGACCTACCCACGTTAGAAGGGTCTCATTGTTCTAGGTGACCTACCCAAGTTAGTAGAGTCTCGATAGTGACGGGTGACCCACCCGGGTCTCGTTATGACGGGTGACATGCCCGGGTTAGTAGAGTCTCGATAGTGACGGGTGACCCCCCTGGGTCTCGTTATGACGGGTGACCAGCCCGGGTTTAAGATGAAGGTGGGGGTCTTATTATAACGGGTGACCTACCCGGATGTAATTGGTAAAGATGGGGATGCAATGTATGATAATGCATGTATACTTACCTCATAAATATAGGTCCTCTTTCTCTAATGCTCCATTATCATAGGATGCCTTTGCCCAATCTCCAAAGCTTTGTTGACTTCTCTGATTAGATGGCTCATTGAAGTTTGTCATAAGTCATTCATCCACTCAACGCAATCGTATTGCTTATTCTGGGCTATCTGCGATGATCTTTGCTTTCATTGCTTATCAAATCTGACCATGCCCCCAAATGTGGTGTTGCTTGACTCATCTTGAAGAAGTGTAACAAGTCCATCCATTTTCTTTGATTCTTTCAATAGCGGTTCTTTGATTTGTGTGCGTTCGGCTAACAACCATTGCAAGACTTGCTAATGTTATTCTAATCTTAGATTGCCGATGGAGTTTTTTTATTAATTGAATCATATTCCTTCTAGCATATATCATCATCCACATTCATGCGATGGATTGTCAAGTTGTCCAGAAATGCATCGAAAACTCATCATCGCATGCCTAATGTTATCCACAATAAATCCCTCTCAGCTCGCGAGAAGAGATATATTGTCATCATAACCCACGATCATGCGATGAATTGTGCCTTGAATTGATGCAACTATTCGGTCATGCAATCTGAAACTCTTCGTTGTAGATTCAATTCTTCTAAGCAAATTCTTCTTAGTCTATGCAAAGAATTATGATGTTGTCGTTAACGAGGTTTTTTCTGTCTCTTATATTCATGCGGTGAACTGAACCTTAAATCGATGGGCTTCAAGTAGTGAAGTGAAGCTTGAATGGACAAACTTGAAGATAGATTATCCCGCAATTAGTCTTTGTGGTCATATACTCTTCAACATTTATGAACAATGTGGCTCATGCGATGACATCTCTTTTCATCACTGATATTCATGTAGTGAAGCGGAGCTTGAATCGACAACTTCAAAACATATTATCCCACATTCAACCTTTATGGCGTGCATACTCTTTAACATTTATCAAAATATACCCATGTGACAATATTTTTTTAGAGCCAACCAAATCTGCGGGTAAGCCAATATTTCAAAATCTGAAGATAATCTTATTCTCAATCACCGTTGGAGCTTACCAAAACATCCCTCTCTATTAAAGCAATGTTGCCCTGAGTTGAATCTGTTGGTGCTCATTGATGAATTTCACTAAATCATTATTTGCTCGTGCTTCTTTGCCCCCAAGCTGATGTGAAATTGTTTGTATTCCTATCAAGATCCACACCGCACCCTCTGACTGCTGGGCTTTCCAATGAAGAACTATCAATGTCAAGGATTCTGGAAATCCGACCAATGTTTTCTCTGTTTGTAAATCTCTCGTTCTACCATTAAGTAACCAATTTCAAAAGATCATGTGCATCCAAAGTCTAATTCTTGAAATGAAATAAAATAAAAGAGATGTCATTTGTTGAAAATCAAATTCATTTGGTCAAATTCCCAATACACGATATTCAATGCATGCAAACCTGTAATTATCTTGTATTTTTGCAAACAGCAATTGACCCATTATGAGATTGAAATTGTTTTTTCTATGGGTTTATTTTTGTTTCAATTCTAATCTCTGATTTTGGGGGTATGTCATTTGACAGTACATGATGAAGTGATAATTTGGTTTTCAAACAATTAGACTGTCAAGTAAAGACCCGAGATTCAGTTGAAAATTTGTCTCATTTTTCAGTACTTACTTTATCAATATGCATAACAACTTGTAACTTACTTTGTGAAATTATAACCCTTATGGAAATCTCTAACGATTTTGAGAGTGCCATTTATCAATAAAAATTGCTTGCTTGATCAAGAAAGACTTTTGAAAGCATATAACGAGGGTATGGTTCATGGCTATAAAAGAAAAGGACATTCATAGGCTTAAAAAAAGTGTTTAAGGGTTTCAAAGGCCTAGGATCACCATCATCTAGTCGTTAACTCTTTTTCTCTTGTTGTTTTTGTAGAAGAGACCACATCAAAATACGTTAATCATCTTAACGTGATTTTTATCAATAAACCATAGCTCTAAGAATCTCTACAACCATGTCATTCCTTTCATTGACAATTTCAACCTTAAAAGGGAAATACTAGACTCGAATCATCATTTGTCATCTAATGTTATTTCATCTCTTGTTGCACTCAATATAGTCTAACAAAACAATTATGCAAGATCTTCATTTGATGGATAACTTATCTTGAAGACTCGATAATCTTAATAACATTTCTTCCAATGTGAGGTTTGACCACGGATACCAACGAACATGGTATAGCTCAATATTCTCTTTTTTTTTTACGGAATTGACCTTCGAGGAGGGACACGTGATTGTAACAATTGCATACTAAACAAAAACTGTGAGAATGTATGTTGAAATGAATATGCATGTTTCTTTTTTTTTGACAGACTCGCTCTTTGAGGAGTGACACGTGATCGTAACTATTGCATGATAAATAAAAACAATGAGAATGCATGTTGAAATGAATATGCATGTTTCTTTTTTTTTTTACAGACTCGACCTTCGAGGAGGGACACGTGATCGCAACAAATGTATGATAAACTAAGCAGATTGCGGCCGATTCTGCCCCTCAAATATATTTTATGTCTGTCAGAGCCTTCATCAAAGTTGTAGTCCTGTACGTAAAGATGACCCTGGATTTTTGATTCGCCTCATTTCCCTACCAGAAGAACGTGATATCCCATGCTTGGAGGTCTAGTTTTGCTTGTTTTTTTACGAAGTGGATTGCGGCCGATTCTGCCCATCAAATCAATATTCTCTCATGTGGGACCCTTCATAAAAGTTGTAGTCCTGTATGTAAAGATGACACTGAATTTTTGAATCGCCTCATTTCGCTACCGGAAGCACGTGATATCCCTGTTTGCATGTCTAGTTTCGCTTGTTTTTTTACGAAGCAGATTGCGGCGATTATGCCCCTCAAATTAATTTTTCTTTCGGTCAGACCCTTCATCAAAGTTGTGTTCCTGTATGTAAAGATGACCCTGGATTTTTGAATCGCCTTATTTCGCTACCAGAAGCACGTGATATCCCTGTTTGGAGGTCTAGTTGTGCTTCTTTTTTACGAAGCAGATTGCGTCCGATTCTACCCATCAAATCAATATTTTCTCGTGTGGGACCCTTCATCAAAGTTGTTGTCCTGTATGGAAAGATGACCCTGGATTTTTGAATCGCCTCATTTCGCTACCGGAAGCACGTGATATCGCCGTTTGCAGGTCTAGTTTCGCTTGTTTTTTTACGAAGCAGATTGCGGTGATTCTGCCCATCAAATTAATATTTTCTTGTGTGGGACCCTTCATCAAAGTTGTAGTCCTGTATGTAAAGATGACCCTCAATTTTTGAATCGCCTCATTTCGCTATCGGAAGCATGTGATATCCCAGTTTCAAAGTCTAGTTGTGCTTGTTTTTATACTAAGCAGATTGCGGCCGATTCTGCCCCTCAAATGAATTTTATGTCTTTCAGACCCTTCATCAAAGTTGTAGTCCTGTATGTAACGATGACCCTGGATTTTTGAATCGCCTCATTTCGCTACCAAAACCATGTGATATCATTGTTTGGAGGTCTAGTTTCGCTTGTTTTTTTACCAAGCAGATTGCGGCCGATTCTGCCCTTCAAATCAATATTTTCTCGTGTGGGACGCTTCATCAAAGTTGTAGTCCTGTATGGAAAGATGACCCTGGAATTTTGAATCACCTCATTTCGCTACCGGAAGCACGTGATATCGCCGTTTGTAGGTCTAGTTTCGCTTGTTTTTTTACGAAGCAGATTGCGGCCGATTCTGCTCATCAAATCAATATTCTCTCGTGTGGAACCCTTCATCAAAGTTGTAGTCCTGTATGTAAAGATCACACTGAATTTTTGAATCGCCTCATTTCACTAACGGAAGCACGTGATATCCCCGTTTGCATGTCTAGTTTCGCTTGTTTTTTTACGAAGCAGATTGCTGTCGATTATGCCCCTCAAATCAATTTTTCTTTCGATCGGACCCTTCATCAAAGTTGTGTTCCTGTATGTAAAGATGATCCTGGATTTTTGAATCGCCTCATTTAGCTAACACAACCACGTGATATCCCCGTTTGAAGGTCTAGTTGTGCTTGTTTTTTTACGAAGCAGATTGCGGCCGATTCTGCACATCAAATCAATATTTTCTCCTATGGGACCCTTCATCAAAGTTGTAGTGCTGCATGTAAAGATGACCCTGCATTTTTGAATCGCCTCATTTCGCTACCGGAAGCACGTGATATCCCTGTTTGGAGGTCTAGTTGTGCTTGTTTTTTTACTAAGCAGACTGCGACTGATTCTGCCCATCAAATCAATATTTTCTCGTGTGGGACCCTGCATCAAAATTATAGTACTTTATGTAAATATGACCATGGATTTTTTAATCGCCTCATTTCGCTACCGGAAGCACATGATATCCCCGTTTGCAAGTCTAGTTTTGGTTGTTTTTTTACCAAGCAGATTGCGGCCGATTCTGCCCATCAAATCAATATTTTCTCGTGTGGGACCCTTCATCAAAATTGTAGTCCTGTATGTAAAGATGACCCTAGATTTTTGAATCGCCTCATTTTGCTACCACAAGCACGTGATATCCCAGTTTCAAGGTCTAGTTGTGCTTGTTTTTTTAATATCAACTTATAAATTGAATGAAATAAAGGTATAATTTATATATATATATACATGTACAACATAGACGTAGACATAGACAAAAGCTTAGACTTAATATAAGAAGTTAAAACTATATTTTTTCTTCAAAATAGAGAGCATGTTATAATTTGTCAAGAAAATCCTCCCAAGAACATTTGTCATGGGTAGAAAGTAAGATTCAGAAAAAATAATAGGTAACCGAATAAAGTTTATATTGAGATAGAAGGAATACCAGGTCAAGAAAAAGAATTTCTCATGGTAACCTCATAAAACTCTATTTCGCTAATAATCACCCTGCTTTTGTTAGTTCATTTATAGCTTATAACATGTGATAGGATATCCTTGAGAAAAGGCACAACATACCTTTAACTAATAATAATCATATAAAATGAAAATTACAAGTCATTTGGTGCTTCTACAACTGTGGAGACCATCATCATTTGGTTGTCCCTGGAAAGAAATAACTTAGCCCTTGAAGATAAAAAAAATAAAAAATAAATCAAAGCACAATCAAAGTACAACAGCAAATACAAATAACAACAAAAATCAAAAGATGGAAGACTGGTCGATTACCTGATATGTATTTAAGTAAAAGAACCAAGGTGACTGGTTTTAGAAAAATGAGTCGATGAGGCATATTCATTAATGGTGAAAGTTAGTAGACCACTGTGTCGAGTTAAAACAACACGAGCATTTGTAAATGCTTGGAACTAAAACTGGAAAAACCAGTAAAAAGTTTTCACTGAATTAGTAGACTACGCTAAGTTGAGAATTCCTAGTCCAATTTTACACCATCCCCTAGGATGCTTGATGAGATCCTAAAAAACATGCGATTAGAACTCTAACCCCTGCTCTATTAAAACAAGTAGAGGAATTGCATGATAAAAAACATAGTTAAGCAAAAGTTCAAAGACCAACATTCTTGCAGACATTAGTTCAAAACCATCTACGCAAATGAAAGAAAATAAACAAAATGTTGAATGGAAGGGAGCAAGAAGGATAGATCATGAAAATAATGGAAAAGAAAATGATTCCTCTTTGTAAAGCTTCTCCTGCTATAATTCCTTGTTGACTTTATGGCATTCCTTGATGCTTCATGCCATCCTAAAATCAAAAAATTTGAGCTCAAGCCTTAGGAGGTCATTTAAGCAAGCTCAAAGAACAAAATTAAAACTTGTTGACTAGAATGTAAGAGAAAGGTTAATAAACAGTCTTGATCT
The DNA here is from genome assembly GCA_964035475.1 of Salix caprea. Taxonomy (NCBI): domain Eukaryota; kingdom Viridiplantae; phylum Streptophyta; class Magnoliopsida; order Malpighiales; family Salicaceae; genus Salix; species Salix caprea. The sequence goes on along the minus strand of OZ037751.1, from coordinate 9,919,083 downwards.
AAAATCAGAAGCCAAGTTAGGAAACACCTACCATTGAAAATATAATTCTCTAAAATAAGAAGGCAAAATCACGTAACAATCCCTGAAAAGGATATAAACAAAGCTACATTGCACATACATAACATATGGAACGGTATAATCTATATATATTTATATATAAATGTATAGACGTAGACAAAAGCTTAGACTCGATATAAGAAGTCAAGACTTATTTTCTTCATAAAGAGATCATGAAGCAAACGTTGTTCATGCATCAAATATATTTAGCCAACTAGTATTGAAAGAACCAAGTACTTCTTAGCATGAAATAGGGCAATAAAAAAACATTTCGCAAGAATACCTAACTATTTGCCACCATTAATAGATCCCAAAATTTACCAAATAAAAAATCATGTCGTGCAATACCTAAAGCATTTCATAGACTCCTAGAAGAACATGAAATTAAACTCGGATGCAAGCTAATTAACCAGCATATATAAAACAAGACATACGGAAGGAATTAAGCAAAACATTATCTCTCATGCAAGTTTCAAAAGTATCTTATGCATATATCTTATCGTTACCTTGAATTAGAAGTTGTGTAGCAATGAAATCCAGAGACATGGGATTCCAAAGCAAGATGTAGTGAAGACCATTGCTTGGTTTCAAGCTCCTAGAAAGACACAAAATCGATATCTTAGACTAAGCACATAAATTCTCAAGAAAGACAGAGAGACAAATGTAGATAACAAAAAAGAGTTGGTAATTAATCTAACAATCCAAGGAAATTGAAGCCTGGAAATGTTCCCTAGTAAATTGGAGGTTTCCTAGAAAAACATGCAAGGGGAATTCAAATAGTAATTATAATTTAGGAAATTATTCTTGTTGACTAGAATGAAATAGAAAAGTAAAGAAACACTTGTCTTGATCGAATATCATAAGGCCAACTAGGAAACACTTTATGTAATCTTGTTGAAAACATAATCATCTAGACAAATTAAAACAAAATAATGAAGATATGGATGGGGACACCATTTGACAATCTTACGCCTTGCGAGTATTCATGAAACCATAATGAAACATTATCACTACCAACTGATAAATTGAATATAAATAACCCGTCACAACCCATAAAAAAAGCACAGAGGGGGAGCAAAACTTAGAGTTGATGTAAGAAGTTGAAACTATTAAGTTTTCATCAAAATGAGAGAGCATGTTGCAAGTTGTGGTGAAAATCCTCACGTGTTGAAGTTGAAAAGCACATGGAGATAAAAAGGAGCAAACCCAACAGCTGTATTGATGAGGTCAGTTATGAAGCTGGCAGAAGGTGATAGTAGACCACGTCCAAAGCCTCAAAGAACTACAACAGTCTTCCTTAAAACAGTTGATACTCTCCTGAAAGTACACACAATTGAACTCAAATGATAAACCAGTATAAATTTTATGAAAATCTACAAAAGCAAATTAAAATTGAAAATCCTTGATCCAACAAAAAAAATCCAGGTTAAAGATGCGTTGCCCGTGGTAGTCAAGTGATCAGCTCCAGAACATCTGCACTAATTGAAAACAAAAGGATGCAGCCAAAGCAATGCCAAGTTAATCAGTTCCTTGAGTACTTGAAAAGCACATGCTCTGTTTTGCATTAAAAATCTATATTAGTGGCCTGGGAGCTACATACAAACAGAAAACAAAAAGTCAATCGCAGTACACAAATAGAAGCTGTAACAAATCAATACAGACGGTCGCTTCCAAAAACATCATGTGATAAAGAAAACCTGTTCACATTCATGCTTCTAGAAATATTCCAAAGCAAAACAGAAAGACAGAGGTAGAAAAAGAGAGTAAGGTAATGAATCAAACACTTCATCTAAGTTGCGGTCCATATATGTTCCTCGATAGCTTGGGGTTCCTAGAAACACATGCAAGCAGAGTCCAGACACTAGAAGGAAAAAAAAACACCCACATCTCAAAACTTAAAAGGAAATAAACAAAAATGTTGAAAGAAAGAAAGAAAGTTCAATGGAAAGGAACAAACAAAGATAGATCATGAAAATAATGGAAAAGAAAAACGACTCCTCTTTTGAAAGCTTGTCCTGAGCTATAATTTTTTGTTGACTTCATGGCTTTCCTTGATGCTTGATGCTATCCTAGACTCAAAAACTAAAAGATTAAACTCGGATGCAAGCTAATTAACCAGCATATGTAAAACAAGACATACGGAAGGAATTAAGCAAAACATTATCTCTCATGCAAGTTTCAAAAGTATCTTATGCATATATCTTATCGTTACCTTGAATTAGAAGTTGTGAAGTAATGAAATCCAGAGACAAGGGATTCCAAAGCATGATGTAGTGAAGACCATAAGGCCAGCTAGGATAGTAAAGAAACACTTGTCTTGATCGAAAATCATAAGGCCAGCTAGGAAACACTTTATGTAATCTTGCTGAAAACATAATCATGTAGACAAATTAAAACAAAATAATGAAGATATGGATGGGGACACATTTGACAATCTTACGCCTTGCGAGTATTCATGAAACCATAATGAAACATGATCACTACCAGCTGATAAATTGAATATAAATAACCCGTCACAACCCATAAAAAAAGCACAGAGGGGGAGAAAAACTTAGAGTTGATGTAAGAAGTTGAAACTATTAAGTTTTCATCAAAATGAGAGAGCATGTTGCAAGTTGTGGTGAAAATCCTCACGTGTTGAAGTTGAAAAGCACATGGAGATAAAAAGGAGCAAACCCAACAGCTGTATTGATGAGGTCAGTTATGAAGCTGGCAGAAGGTGATATTAGACAACGTCCAAAGCCTCAAAGAACTACAACAGTCTTCCTTAAAACAGTTGATACTCTCCTGAAAGTACACACAATTGAACTCAAATGATAAACCAGTATAAATTTTATGAAAATCAACAAAAGCAAATTAAAATTGAAAATCCTTGATCAAACAAAAAAAATCCAGGTTAGAGATGCGTTGCCCTTGGTAGTCAAGTGATCAGCTCCAGAACATCTGCACTAATTGAAAACAAAAGGATGCAGCCAAAGCAATGCCAAGTTAATCAGTTCCTTGAGTACTTGAAAAGCACATGCTCTGTTTTGCATTAAAAATCTATATTAGTGGCCTGGGAGCTACATACAAACAGAAAACAAAAAGTCAATCGCAGTACACAAATAGAAGCTGTAACAAATCAATACAGACGTTCGCTTCCAAAAACATCATGTGATAAAGAAAACCTGTTCACATTCATGCTTCTAGAAATATTCCAAAGCAAAACAGAAAGACAGAGGTAGATAAAAGAGAGTAAGGTAATGAATCAAACACTTCATCTAAGTTGCGGTCCATATATGTTCCTCGATAGCTTGGGGTTCCTAGAAACACATGCAAGCAGAGTCCAGACACTAGAAGGAAAAAAAAACACCCACATCTCAAAAATTAAAAGGAAATAAACAAAAATGTTGAAAGAAAGAAAGAAAGAAAGAAAGTTCAATGGAAAGGAATAAACAAAGATAGATCATGAAAATAATGGAAAAGAAAAACAACTCCTCTTTTGAAAGCTTGTCCTGAGCTATAATTCTTTGTTGACTTCATGGCATTCCTTGATGCTTGATGCTATCCTAGACTCAAAAACTAAAAGATTAAACTCGGATGCAAGCTAATTATCCAGCATATATAAAACAAGACATACGGAAGGAATTAAGCAAAACATTATCTCTCATGCAAAGTTTCAAAAGTATCTTATGCATATATCTTATCATTACCTTGAATTAGAAGTTGTGTAGCAATGAAATCCAGAGACAAGGGATTCCAAAGCATGATGTAGTGAAGACCATTGCTTGGTTTCAAGCTCCTGGAAAGACGCAAAATCGATATCTTAGACTAAGCACATAAATTCTCAAGAAAGACAGAGAGACAAATGTAGATAATAAAAAAGAGTTGGTAATTAATCTAACAATCCAAGGGAATTGAAGCCTGGAAATGTTCCCTAGTAAATTGGAGGTTTCCTAGAAAAACATGCAAGGGGAATTCAAATAGTAATTATAATTTAGGAAATTATTCTTGTTGACTAGAATGAAATAGAAAAGTAAAGAAACACTTGTCTTGATTGAAAATCATAAGGCCAGCTAGGAAACACTTTATGTAATCTTGTTGAAAACATAATCATCTAGACAAATTAAAACAAAATAATGAAGATATGGATGGGGACACCATTTGACAATCTTACGCCTTGCGAGTATTCATGAAACCATAATGAAACATGATCACTACCAGCTGATAAATTGAATATAAATAACCCGTCACAACCCATAAAAAAAGCACAGAGGGGGAGCAAAACTTAGAGTTGATGTAAGAAGTTGAAACTATTAAGTTTTCATCAAAATGAGAGAGCATGTTGCAAGTTGTGGTGAAAATCCTCACGTGTTGAAGTTGAAAAGCACATGGAGATAAAAAGGAGCAAACCCAACAGCTGTATTGATGAGGTCAGTTATGAAGCTGGCAGAAGGTGATAATAGACCACGTCCAAAGCCTCAAAGAACTACAACAGTCTTCCTTAAATAGTTGATACTCTCCTGAAAGTACACACAATTGAACTCAAATGATAAACCAGTATAAATTTTATGAAAATCTACAAAAGCAAATTAAAATTGAAAATCCTTGATCCAACAAAAAAAATCCAGGTTAGAGATGCGTTGCCCGTGGTAGTCAAGTGATCAGCTCCAGAACATCTGCACTAATTGAAAACAAAAGGATGCAGCCAAAGCAATGCCAAGTTAATCAGTTCCTTGAGTACTTGAAAAGCACATGCTCTGTTTTGCATTAAAAATCTATATTAGTGGCCTGGGAGCTACATACAAACAGAAAACAAAAAGTCAATCGCAGTACACAAATAGAAGCTGTAACAAATCAATACAGACGGTCGCTTCCAAAAACATCATGTGATAAAGAAAACCCGTTCACATTCATGCTTCTAGAAAGATTCCAAAGCAAAACAGAAAGACAGAGGTAGATAAAAGAGAGTAAGGTAATGAATCAAACACTTCATCTAAGTTGCGGTCCATATATGTTCCTCGATAGCTTGGGGTTCTTAGAAACACATGCAAGCAGAGTCCAGACACTAGAAGGAAAAAAAAACACCCACATCTCAAAAATTAAAAGGAAATAAACAAAAATGTTGAAAGAAAGAAAGAAAGAAAGAAAGAAAGTTCAATGGATAGGAACAAACAAAGATAGATCATGAAAATAATGGAAAAGAAAAACGACTCCTCTTTTGAAAGCTTGTCCTGAGCTATAATTCTTTGTTGACTTCATGGCATTCCTTGATGCTTGATGCTATCCTAGACTCAAAAACTAAAAGATTAAACTCGGATGCAAGCTAATTAACCAGCATATATAAAACAAGACATACGGAAGGAATTAAGCAAAACATTATCTCTCATGCAAGTTTCAAAAGTATCTTATGCATATATCTTATCGTTACCTTGAATTAGAAGTTGTGTAGCAATGAAATCCAGAGACAAGGGATTCCAAATCATGATGTAGTGAAGACCATTGCTTAGTTTCAAGCTCCTGGAAAGACACAAAATCGATTTCTTAGACGAAGCGCATATATTCTCAAGAAAGACAGAGAGACAAATGTAGATAACAAAAAAGAGTTGGTAATTAATCTAACAATCCAAGGAAATTGAAGCCTGGAAATGTTCCCTAGTAAATTGGAGGTTTCCTAGAAAAACATGCAAGGGGAATTCAAATAGTAATTATAATTTAGGAAATTATTCTTGTTGACCATAATGAAATAGAAAAGTAAAGAAACACTTGTCTTGATCGAAAATCATAAGGCCAGCTAGGAAACACTTTATGTAATCTTGTTGAAAACATAAGCATCTAGACAAATTAAAACAAAATAATGAAGATATGGATGGGGACACCATTTGACAATCTTACGCCTTGCGAGTATTCATGAAACCATAATGAAACATGATCACTACCAGCTGATAAATTGAATATAAATAACCCGTCACAACCCATAAAAAAAGCACAGAGGGGGAGCAAAACTTAGAGTTGATGTAAGAAGTTGAAACTATTAAGTTTTCATCAAAATGAGAGAGCATGTTGCAAGTTGTGGTGAAAATCCTCACGTGTTGAAGTTGAAAAGCACATGGAGATAAAAAGGAGCAAACCCAACAGCTGTATTGATGAGGTCAGTTATGAAGCTGGCAGAAGGTGATAGTAGACCACGTCCAAAGCCTCAAAGAACTACAACAGTCTTCCTTAAAACAGTTGATACTCTCCTGAAACTACACACAATTAAACTCAAATGATAAACCAGTATAAATTTTATGAAAATCTACAAAAGCAAATTAAAATTGAAAATCCTTGATCCAACAAAAAAAATCCAGGTTACAGATGCGTTGCCCGTGGTAGTCAAGTGATCAGCTCCAGAACATCTGCACTAATTGAAAACAAAAGGATGCAGCCAAAGCAATGCCAAGTTAATCAGTTCCTTGAGTACTTGAAAAGCACATGCTCTGTTTTCCATTAAAAATCTATATTAGTGGCCTGGGAGCTACATACAAACAGAAAACAAAAAGTCAATTGCAGTACACAAATAGAAGCTGTAACAAATCAATACAGACGGTCGCTTCCAAAAACATCATGTGATAAAGAAAACCTGTTCACATTCATGCTTCTAGAAAGATTCCAAAGCAAAACAGAAAGACACAGGTAGATAAAAGAGAGTAAGGTAATGAATCAAACACTTCATCTAAGTTGCGGTCCATATATGTTCCTCGATAGCTTGGGGTTCCTAGAAACACATGCAAGCAGAGTCCAGACACTAGAAGGAAAAAAAAAACCCACATCTCAAAAATTAAAAGGAAATAAACAAAAATGTTGAAAGAAAGAAAGAAAGAAAGAAAGTTCAATGGAAAGGAATAAACAAAGATAGATCATGAAAATAATGGAAAAGAAAAACGACTCCTCTTTTGAAAGCTTGTCCTGAGCTATAATTCTTTGTTGACTTCATGGCATTCCTTGATGCTTGATGCTATCCTAGACTCAAAAACTAAAAGATTAAACTCGGATGCAAGCTAATTATCCAGCATATATAAAACAAGACATACGGAAGGAATTAAGCAAAACATTATCTCTCATGCAAAGTTTCAAAAGTATCTTATGCATATATCTTATCGTTACCTTGAATTAGAAGTTGTGTAGCAATGAAATCCAGAGACAAGGGATTCCAAAGCATGATGTAGTGAAGACCATTGCTTGGTTTCAAGCTCCTGGAAAGACACAAAATCGATATCTTAGACTAAGCACATAAATTCTCAAGAAAGACAGAGAGACAAATGTAGATAACAAAAAAGAGTTGGTAATTAATCTAACAATCCAAGGAAATTGAAGCCTGGAAATGTTCCCTAGTAAATTGGAGGTTTCCTAGAAAAACATGCAAGGGGAATTCAAATAGTAATTATAATTTAGGAAATTATTCTTGTTGACCATAATGAAATAGAAAAGTAAAGAAACACTTGTCTTGATCCAAAATCATAAGGCCAGCTAGGAAACACTTTATGTAATCTTGTTGAAAACATAAGCATCTAGACAAATTAAAACAAAATAATGAAGATATGGATGGGGACACCATTTGACAATCTTACGCCTTGCGAGTATTCATGAAACCATAATGAAACATGATCACTACCAGCTGATAAATTGAATATAAATAACCCGTCACAACCCATAAAAAAAGCACAGAGGGGGAGCAAAACTTAGAGTTGATGTAAGAGGTTGAAACTATTAAGTTTTCATCAAAATGAGAGAGCATGTTGCAAGTTGTGGTGAAAATCCTCACGTGTTGAAGTTGAAAAGCACATGGAGATAAAAAGGAGCAAACCCAACAGCTGTATTGATGAGGTCAGTTATGAAGCTGGCAGAAGGTGATAGTAGACCACGTCCAAAGCCTCAAAGAACTACAACAGTCTTCCTTAAAACAGTTGATACTCTCCTGAAACTACACACAATTGAACTCAAATGATAAACCAGTATAAATTTTATGAAAATCTACAAAAGCAAATTAAAATTGAAAATCCTTGATCCAACAAAAAAAATCCAGGTTAAAGATGCGTTGCCCGTGGTAGTCAAGTGATCAGCTCCAGAACATCTGCACTAATTGAAAACAAAAGGATGCAGCCAAAGCAATGCCAAGTTAATCAGTTCCTTGAGTACTTGAAAAGCACATGCTCTGTTTTCCATTAAAAATCTATATTAGTGGCCTGGGAGCTACATACAAACAGAAAACAAAAAGTCAATCGCAGTACACAAATAGAAGCTGTAACAAATCAATACAGACGGTCGCTTCCAAAAACATCATGTGATAAAGAAAACCTGTTCACATTCATGCTTCTAGAAAGATTCCAAAGCAAAACAGAAAGACACAGGTAGATAAAAGAGAGTAAGGTAATGAATCAAACACTTCATCTAAGTTGCGGTCCATATATGTTCCTCGATAGCTTGGGGTTCCTAGAAACACATGCAAGCAGAGTCCAGACACTAGAAGGAAAAAAAAACACCCACATCTCAAAAATTAAAAGGAAATAAACAAAAATGTTGAAAGAAAGAAAGAAAGAAAGAAAGTTCAATGGAAAGGAACAAACAAAGATAGATCATGAAAATAATGGAAAAGAAAAACGACTCCTCTTTTGAAAGCTTGTCCTGAGCTATAATTCTTTGTTGACTTCATGGCATTCCTTGATGCTTGATGCTATCCTAGACTCAAAAACTAAAAGATTAATGCTTGATGCCATCCCAAACTCAGAATTCCAAGGCAAGAAAGAAAGAAAAGGAGCAAGTAATACTAAAAAATACTGAAGTTCTTGAATGTTCCATATAGCGTAGATCTCTTTGAGGACCCCTGCAAAATTATCACACAAACTCAAACACCGGGTTCCAGAAATTTTCATCCATGAGATGGATGCAAAAAAGAAAAAAATCCCATCCATTTGACAATCTTACGCCTTGCGAGTATTCATGAAACCATAATGAAACATGATCACTACCAGCTCATAAATTGAATATAAATAACTAGTCATAACCCATAAAAAAAAAGCACAAACGAAGCACAATGAGAGAGCATGTTGTAAGTTGTCGTGAAAATCCTCACATGGTGAACGAATGTAGAAACAATAATTGCTTAGATAGTTAAAACATCATATGTAGAACAAACAACAATCGAACGAATAGAGGTTTCATGGTATCGTTCTTCAAGTATATGCTCTTGGAAAGACATAAGACCTTCATCTTAGGCGAAGCACTCAAAATGTTATCCGCACAAAATAAAACAAAAGAAGCAATCATGTACCACAAAAAATATAAGACTGCAACCTCCAAAACATCATGTGATAAAGAAAATTGTTCACATTCATACTTTTGGAAAGATTCTAAAGCAAAACAAAAAGACACAAGTAGATAAAAGAGAATAAGGTAATGAATCAAACACTCCACCTAAGCTGCGATCCATGAATGTTCCTTGATAACTTGGATCCCTAGAAAAACATGCAAGCAGAGTTCAAATACTAGAAAAAAACACATCGTTTTCACACATCACTAAAACCCTATACTAATTAGCAAAAAGAACAAAAGAAAGAAACGAAACGAAACGAGAAGAGCGGGCTACAAGAACCTAAAATCAAATGACTATTGTTGTCGTCACCATCCAATACTACGTTAAATCTAAAATAAAGAAGCTAAGGGTATAAAATGCAAAATTAGATTTAAAACTTTGCCACTCAAGTTCTGAAACATCATATACATTTAAAATCCCATGCTCCTGGAAAAATGAAAAGAAATTGAATCTTGAACTCTCAAATTTAGTGTTAAAGGTAAAAGGTAATAATAAACCACTTCCAAAATCTCAAAGAACTACAACGGTTTTTCTTAAAACAGTTGATAGACTACTGAAAGTACACACAATTGAACTCAAATGCTAGCTAATAAACCAGTATAAATTTTATGAAAATCTACAAAAGCAAATTAAAAAAACACATCTCCAACACAAGTTTCAAAAGCATCTCTTACACATATCTTATCATTCAAAGTATGTGACTATGAAACCAAAAGCGTAGAATAATCATCCCAGTGTTACCTCTTTTCCACACACAAAAAAAAAATATAGCAAGCATTGAAATTGAAGAGTAAATTCATTAAACACCCCCAAGGTACTAGTAGTCTTACATGTTAGCTGAAAACCGACTAATCCAGGAAAAACATGCAAAACAAAAGACAAATGAAAAATCCTTTATCCAACAAAAAAAAATCCAGGTTAAAGATGTGTTTTTCGTTGTAGTCAATGATCAACTACAGAACATCTACACAAAGTGAAAATAAAAGGATGTAAACGAAAGGTGAATAAACAGTTTTCTTGATATATAATCAAAAGACAAGTTAGGAAACACCTATGATTGAAAATATAATTGTTTAAAAGCAGAAGGCAAAATCACAAACAATCACTGAAAGGACATAAACAAATCTACATTGCACATAACATATGAACGATATAATCTATATATATTTGTATATAAAATTATAGACATAGACAAAAGCTTAGACTCGATATAAGAAGTCAAGACTATAAATTTTCTTCAAAATGAGAGAGCATGTTATAATTTACATGAAAATTCTCATAAAGAGATCATGAAGCAAAGGCTGCTCATGCATCAAATATATTTAGCCAACTAGTATTGAAAGAACAAAATACTTCTAGCATGAATAGAGCAATAAAAAAAACATTTCGCAAGAATACCTAAACCAGTTCATACACCCCTAGAAGAACATGAAATTAAACTCGGATGCTAGCTAATTAACCAGCATAAATAATACAAGACGTACAGAAGGAAGCGGAACATTATCTCCTATGCAAGTTTCAAAAGTATCTTATGCATAGATATTCTCGTTAAGAGTTTGTAACCTTGAATTAGAAGTTATGTAGCAATCAAATACAGAGACAGGGGATTCCAAAGCATGATGTAGTGAATGAAACACTCCATCTAAGTTGTAGTCCATAAATGTTCCTTGATAACTTGGGGTCCCTAGAAAAACATGCAAGCACAGTTCAGACACTAGAAAAAACCACCAAGTTTTCAAAAAATGAAAGAAAATAAACAAAATATTGAAAGAAAGAAAGGGTTTAATGGAAAGGAGCAACAAAGATAGATCATGAAAATAATGGAAAAGAAAAACAACTCCTCTTCGTTAAGGTTGTCCTGAGTTATAATTCTTTGTTGACTTTATGGCTTTCCTTGATGCTTGATGCTATCCTAGAGTCAAAAAATGAAAGTTTAATGCTTGATGCCATCCTAAACTTAGAATTCTAAAGCAAGATAGAAAATACAACCAAAGAAAGAAAAGGAGCGGGTAAAACTAAAAAAAAATTGAAGTTCTTGAATGTTCCATTCAACTTAGAACTCTTCGAGGACCCCTGCAAAATGATCGAACAAACTCAAAAACTAAGTTCCACAAATTTCATCCATGAGATGGATGCAAAAAAGAAAAATTCTCATCTCCATGCGAGTATTCATGAAACCATAATGAAACCTGATCAATATCAGTTCACAAATTAAATAAAATAACCAGTCATAACCCATAAAAAAAGCACAAAGAGGTAGAAAAACTTAGAGTTGATGTAAGAAGTTGAAACTATAAGTTTTCATCAAAATGAGAGAGCATGTTGTAAGTTGTCATGAAAATCCTCACAAGTTGAACGAATGTAGAAACAATAACTGCTTAGATAGTTAAAAAATCATATGTAGAACAAACAACTGAACGAATAGACCTTTCATGGTAACATCATAAAACTCTATTTAACTAATAGACACCCTACTTAATTGAAATACACAGCCCAAGCAATGCCAAGTTAATTAATTCCCTAAGGGCACGAAAAGCGGACTCTATTTTCCATTCCAAAACTAAAGTGGTTTGGGGAGCCAGAAAAAAATGGTATCTATATATCAGACCATACCTCCATTAAAGAAGTAAAAATCATGTACCAAAAAAAAATACGACTGTAGCCTCCAAAAACATCATGTAATAATGATCGTTGTTCAAGTACATGCTCTTGAAAAGACATAAAATCCGCATCTTAGACTAAGCACTCAAAATCTTATCTGCGCAAAATAAAACAAAAAAAGCAATTGTAGATACAGAACTGTCAAAATTAAAAAGGATGTGGAGATAAAGGAGAAAAAAAACAAAAAAAATGGCTCAATGCCTTTTAGGTAAGGAACTAGATAGGTTGTTTGCGCTACATAGTGAATAACTTTGAACTAGATAGGTTGTGTGTGCTACACAGTGGGCATCTTCGAACATGCAAGTGAATTATGGTGTTTAAGTAGTTGATCAATGTAAGTAAAAAAACAATAGGACTATGAGAGGGCTTGGCTTAATGCCTTTTAGGGAAGAAATCAGATAGGTTACCTGTGTTACATTGAACTGGATAGGTTGCATGTGTTACACAGTGGCAGTTTGAACTGGATAGGTCGCATGTGTTTCACAGTGGGCAACTTTGAACATGTAAGTGAATTTATATTGTTTAAGTAGTTAATCAACGTAAATTAAAAAGAGCAAGATATAGCCATACGAAGCCATAATCTTCATTTAAGTAGCTGATCAAACAAGATTTATAGTATATAGCGATGTATTTAGCATAACAAAGCAATGCAAAAAAGCTTAAAGTTTATGTACAGCATGGGCAAAAGCCCAGCCAAAGAGTAAAAGACTTTGTCTCAAGATCAACAATTTCAAGTCATACAAAGCCAAACAATGTCTGCAGATGTGGAGTCTCATGTTGCTGCACACACCAAGCAATGCATCCAAAAAGGGTTCAAAATAAGTGATTATGTAACAAAGAAATGATGCAAATGTTACCATCAAAAACATTAGAAAGAAAGGCCTAAGTCATTCCCAATAAAGTGGCTAATTGATCATGTATAAAAACTGCAATAATGGTTTGTAAGAGGCCTAAGAGGAAACAAAATGTAAGGGCACAACAAAAGCATATAGTGGCATTGAGTATTTTTTATTAGTAGATAAAAAGCTTGCAGCTTAATCGCAGTGAGGTTGCAGTAACAAAAAAGTGGTTGTTTTCAGAAGATCCAAAACCTTTAAAAACTCGAGTAAATGTAACCAGCATGCTTAAGTTAAGCTAAAAATATTCCATGGCTCAAAATCATCAAAGTGTAATAGGGGAAGAAAGAATCTAGAATGAATGTGAACAATAATGAGGTATACAAAAAAAGGGTAAGCATTTTAAGACAAGCATTCTTCATTCCTTTCCAAAACCATATTATGAATCCATAAATAACTAAAGTTAAAAAACATGTGTCACATGCCTAGTATAAAAGAAGATGAATGAATGTGAACAATAATGAGTCCATGTGTCACAGGCCTTGTTAGGCAATTGCAAATGAAAGCATCTAGAATGAATGTGAGCAATAATGAGTATACAGAAGGGTAAGCAATTTAAGACATAAGCATTTAGACTTTTTATGGCAGAGAAAACCAAAGTTAAGAATAAAGTCATATGATTTGTATACTGCAGTTAAAATTTCTTGAACACATCACATTTACAAATATCTAGCATATAACATATTGAATCTATTGTAAACAATTCCCTTAGATGTCTAAATACCAAACATGTCAACCACCAACATAGCAGAGGAGGAGGAGGAGGAGGAGAAGAAAGATTCAGGACTTATATCACTAACCCAAAATGTGATATACTTTGATCTTAAACTGTAAAAGTGATCCCTACCCAGACATGTCATTATATATTAGGTTCCTAACCAAACAAAAAATTCAAGAGCAATATGAAACTCTCTTATGAAGTATTTTGGCAGGTAGGATCCTACCCACATTCTGCATTTGAGCTTCTACTTATGCAATGTATATTTTAAATAACCATACACTATTTGCATCATTTTTCAGGAAAATCAATCCCCAGTTTGCTCAACATGGATATCACAGCTCTATTCCTTAAAGGATTCAATTTCAAGTTACATCATATGATGAATGCATCCAGTATTGTTTTGAATTGTGCGCACGCACCTTGCTCCTTCACTAGACACTCACTCCTCTTTCCTAGCTACTAACTAACAACCAACAGAAATATCAAGCCCTCTACGTAGACAAACTCAAGGCTGGCCATGCAAAAGTAAAAGGCATGTAGAGGCTAAAAAAACATAAATGATTACAAAGCAGGTAACAGATCATCTGTAAAGGGCATAACCTGGCAAACAAAAACTCAGTGATCTCTATTGAGTAGAATGTGTATATTAATTGTTCTTTCCAAGTTTAAAACACATGGACTAGATCATGCTATGCATTCTATAGAGAAAAACTAGAAACCATATCATAGCATTTTCAAATTATTCTACCCAGTTGAGTTGTCCCTGACACAAAAGAGCTGATAGAGAAAATACTGCAAAATTCCTACTAAAGAAAAATAAAATATAAACACAAACAATAAAGAATAAGGCATGATAAAATATTACTAACTAAGACATCATGTATTAAGCCAAAGAAGTGATTCAACCATAATTTTAAGTAAAAAACTTACAATCCATTGCAAGGTGTATCAAAGGAGACCCATCATATAAGGTGTAGGAGCATCAATATAGTCAACTCCACTGAAAAATAATTACGGAATGTAGACATGCTTCAGCACAACAAACATAAAAATAATTAGAAGTGAGCTGATAAGAGAATCACATGATGACATAAATATATGATTAGCCTATTTAGAGAAAGAAAAACATTTCAGCTGTAATTTTCATCTAGGAAGATGAAAAAGGCTCCACCATAATTTTCATCTAGCATGTATATATGAAAAGGATTTGAATATATTTAATTTCAAAACCAGTCTTTTTAAGATTTTTACAGAATTTCCATCTTCAGAAAGACTGCTGACTAGAAATTTCAGATCATGATAATTGAAATCCAATGCATTTCAGATCATGATAATTGAAATCCAATGCTCATGACAAAAACAGATCCATTAAATTTCTAATGTACTTTTCCTTAATTGTACATGAACCTAGGGATTAAAAATTGGAAAAGAAGGTAATCAAACAATGGGAGCTAGTGGCTAGAGCAGCACATAAATACATCTAAATGAAGACCACGCCAATTATCAATGACATATTTGATGTTGACTCCTCTAATATTCCCAAGAAATCAAATTCAAACCATATTCTGATAGTGGTAAACAAAGCATACAAGATTGGTTCAACTGAATAATAATCAAACCAACAATATACTTCACCTCTAATAACACACACCCATGGAGCCTTGCACAACCCCAAGTCATCTCTGCCATTTAGTGTGCATTTAAAAAGATATTACATACCCAACATCACTAACTGAAATTCACCATAGCATTCTTGTATGCATAACATAACAAAGTTGAAGCAGAATTCAAGGCTATAAATCAGGAACCTAAAGTTGAGCAAATGATGATTCAGAAAAATGACCAATAAAACCAATGCACAAGTTTTAATAAGCATGCAAACAAACCCCTGGTGACTTCTGAAAACTTTCAATGTAGTGGGAATAGTTAAGAGAATCAAATAAATGGTAATTAAATTTGATTTCTTCTCTTAAACAATTTATTATCTCTGCAGGGTTTAGAGAGATACTTGTTGGAACAAAGTAAAATTCTCATTTCAAGTAAAACAGCAGTAAGAAGTTTGAGCAAGTTGTCCACATCCAAACACTGTACCAATGGCTGAAATGATATCTGCATTCAGCAAAAAAACATATTACAGGCATGAATAATAAAATTACCTTCACAAATGCCGATCAAGTGTCTCAGATGATTAATGTCCTTGACAACTTCTTCAACTAGCTTTTCCACAATGATCCCCCTCTGTTTACCAGAAGAAAAACAAATTATTAGACATGCTAACTCCACTATAAATATTGATCAACATTTTCCAAAAACCAGCTGCTACCTCAAGATCATCCAAAAGACTAAGGTGACCAGATTCACGATTCAAAAGGTATATAAAACTCTCATTGTAGATCTCCAACGCAGACACTTTAAGAACAAATGCCCTCTCCTGAGTCTGTAAGTTGAAAAATGTCGTCAGCATACAAAAAGAAAAATACATTCCATTCCACTCCACCTATAAATCTCTTAATCCCAACAATTCATAACAAAAATATAAATATTGCATAACAAAAATTAAGCAGTTACAAGGCCTTTCACTTCAAGCGTGAAAATTCACTAATTATTTCACTTATAAAGCACAACTTACATTTTTTATGTGCTCAAAGATGTCCATAACAGCATTCTCCGTGATTCCTCTCATTGTATATGTCTTCCCACTACTAGTTTGCCCATAAGCAAAAATTGTCGCTACAAAAATAAAATTTCCTTACTGAAACTTCCCAAATATCTCTAAAAACAAATTCACCATCATCAAATTCATCATCACCACCACCATTATCATCATCATCATAATAGTAGTAATAATTACCGTTGATTCCGGTAAGAGCAGACAAAGCAACATTCTTAGCTCCCTCCTCATAAACCTTGAGCGTCGAACAACTCGGATCAAAAACCTTATCTATCAGAACATAATAATTACTCCACCAATTAACGCAAACTAAATTAATTACTAATTCCATCATCAAAATCACAAATAAACTAAATAAATATAATTACCAAATTTATAAGAAGTAGCAGGTCGCTCCTGGTTAGGATTCTTGAAAAGAATAGTGTGATCATCCGGACAATCCCAAGCAATTAAATCATACAATGCTTGTTCTCTCCTGCTTAATGGCCGAACCCTAACTGTTACTAGAATCTTCTCTTCGCGAACCCTGGTTCCACCGCCTGGAGTTGTCGACGGCGTTCTCTGTATCATCTTTGATGCTGGTGTTACCGGTGTTCCTCGCAACAAGTGAGAGAATCAAGAAATGCAAAGGCTTTGGTATCTGAGAATTAGGGAAATCAAGAAGTGTAGTTTATATGATTTGTTATTTCTTTTTCTTTTCTTATCTTCTTAAAAAGAGAAAGAAATCAACAAAATTCACATGAATTGAAAATTAAAGAGGAGAAGTTGAAAGATTCGCAACTGAATTTACAAGAGAGAGAGATGGCCAGGGTTTTTGGGATTTGTTTTATGTTAGTGGCTCAAGCAAGAGAGAAGTGGGGGGGGGGAGGACGCAACGGCTACTTTTGTTTTAGTGATTTTTGTTTTATTTATTTCCGGTTAGTGCGCGCACAACCTGAAGACGATCCAGTATTCGGATGTATTTTATCTTAACTTTCGAGTTTTGATGTTTTTGGATCAGGATATATATATATATACTAGCTATATTGCCCGCGCGTTGCCGCGGGTATTTTTGTGTATATAATTTTATATAATTAAATCAACAACGATAAATTTATATGATATAACTAAATAAAAGTTATAGATTAGGAGATAAAATGTTAAAAAATTTAAGTACAGTTTATTGCGCAAGCATAGATTATATGTTTTAGAATGTAGATATAATGTTATGAAAGATCACAAAAGAGCGTGAACTAACATTTTCAAAACCAGAGCAAAATATTTTAATAAGGGAAAAAAAATTAATCACGAAATCATTATTGTGCAAATAATTAAATTATTATTATTATTATTATTATTATTATTATGTTAGTAATGAAAGGAAAAAAATAAATGAAAGACTAAAAATATCCTAGAAACTTTAACAAAAGATAAGAGAAAAAGTAAGAAAAAATAAAAATTATCATTGCTATTACTGTAAAAACAATAAAAATTATCAAATTATCTGGAGGGAAAAAAAATATTAACAAAAGAGTAAGCAAGAAAAATAATTAAATTATTATTATTATTATTATTATTATTATTATTATTATTATTATTATTATTATTATCATTATTATCAATATTATCATTATAATTATAATTATTATTATTGTTGTTGTTGTTGTTATTATTATTATTATTATTATTATTATGTTAATAATGAAAGAAACAAAAATAAATGAAAGATTAAAAATATCTTAGAAACTTGAACAAAAGAAAAAAAATATCATTGTTATTACTGGAAAAAAAACAAATTATTATCAAATTATCGGGAGAAAAAAAAATAACAAAAGACTAAGAGAGAAAAAATATTATTATTATTATTATTATTAGGATTATCATTATTATTATAATTATAATTATTATTATTATTATTATTATTATTATTATTATTATTGTGTTAAATACACTTATATATATATGGACAAAAGTTACATTGAGGACAAAAACTAAAAGCATAGATGCATAAATACCAATAAAAAATAAAGATTAAAAAAAGAACATATGAATTAATATAAAATAGAAAATTAAAAGAATAAGGACCAAAATGAGAAATGACATATATAAAATTAATTCTAATTGAAGGATAAAATTGAAGAAAAAAAATTATTTGGAGGACCAAAAATAAATAATGAAAACTGCTGTCATTTAAAAAAAAATCAGAAGAAGAGGGACTGAAATCAAACTTTGTATATATTACTAATTTCAATTGGAGGACCAAATTACAGAAATCAAAACATCCGGACCGGAATAATTTACGGAATAAGAAGTAAATAAAAAATCAAGACTATAAGGACTGAAATAAATACTTCTTCTATAATCAGTTTTAATTGAAGGGCACAATTGAAAACAATAAAACTTTAATTTGAATAAATCGTAATGAAAACGAAATCCAAAACCGCAGGGACCAAAATCAACTTTACACACATATCAGGGACCTGAGCTGACTTTGGGGCCGGCAGGAGAGAGAATAGCGACGTCCGTGAGAAAACCGGCCGCCGCGGCCTAACCGGACATATATGACGGGAACGCGCCGCGACGGAGGAGAGATGACCTTCAGGCGCATCTTCTGGCGCGGCGGACGCAAATTTCTGATGCCGTGAAGCAGGAGCACGCGCCTCTTAACTGGCGCGTAAGCAGGGAACCCCGCTGGCGAGGGAAGGAGACGCGCCAGTCGCCCGCGCGTAAATATAATAAAATAATGGTGTAATTACGACGACACCACTGTCCCCACCTCTATTTACGTAATTACCTGAGCGGAAAGGACGTCGCTGCCCCCGATTACTGCTCTCTATCTTGTCGTTTTCGGGGCCCTTTTTCGTCTGCGCACTGTGCAGAAAAAGATGGAAAATCCGAGAGAGCCCCTGCCCCCCTGTGCACTATTTTGTCTTTTTCGAGGGTCAGAGGCGTCAATACACTGTACAATAGCGGAAAGTTGAAAAAAAAAAGCCAAAAACCGAAAACACCCCCACAAAAAAAACATCAAACGCCTGATCACCAAGCCCATTTCCGTCCCTACACTGCTTGAGTCCACAGTAACCTGAGTCTTGTGCTACAGGGATTTGGCCACAACGTTTAGTTGTTTTGTAATATATATATATATATATATTAAAAAAATGATAGCCCTGTTACTGGCTGCTGATAAGTTTAATCGTATACTTAAGGCCAGAGGACTTATTTAGATGCCAGAATAAAGAGCTCCATACTAAAAAAACGCAAGCATCTTTTTGGTGCACCTGCTTTATTTATTACCATTACGCTATCTTTTCTTTATTTAGCTCTCTCTTCTGGGCAGTTTCATCAATGGCCAGAAGAGCTCCAAGCTGCGACGACAATGGTGATGATTGCAGCAGAGGAGGAGGTGAAGCCCTGATTCCTTGTTCTAATATCTATGGTAATTAAATTTGATTTCTTCTCTTAAACAATTTATTATCTCTGCAGGGTTCAGAGAGATACTTGTTGGAACAAAGTAAAATTCTCCTTTCAAGTAAAACAGCAGTAAGAAGTTTGAGCAAGTTGTCCACATCCAAACACTGTACCAATGGCTGAAATGATATCTGCATTCAGCAAAATCAAAACTCATTTACTGTATAATAATGTGAATTTTTGTTAACCCTCCACTACACCAAACAATCAGCAAGGCAGAATCCAGTTAACAAAACCGAAGGAGAGGAAGTCATACCTCAACATGGGGGAGTCCATCTTTGGGTGGAGCCTCCACGGAAAGCAGGCAATTCTCAATGGCAAACAAGACCAGGTCCTTTCCAGGAGTAGGCAAAGGTACATTGGAGACCATGTATGATATAACATCCCATAATGGCTTGCTGAAATTTTGATAGAGCTGACACCATTAATGAAATGAAAAGGATACAATTGAATTCCATTTTTTTAATGAACTGATAAACTTATCCATACCATAACATCTTATAACTATTAATTCATATTTTGATGCTGTAAAGGTAGAGTCATGCGTGCATGTATACCAGGAAAACACCAAAAAGTTAGTAAAGCCCCAATTATCACCTATTGCTAACCGTATCAGAGAGCCTTCCATAACTTAAGATACTTACCTACTTCCTGCAAGGGAAAAGCAAAGTGCAAATAACTCCTCCATTGCAGTTCTAAGAATACCTAGGAGAGCAGGAAACAAGGCAGATTCACCGCAGAGGGTGATGGATCCAAATTTTATGTTAGTTGCATGCTTTTATAAACATACGGTTGGATCATGCTGCATGCTTTTATACTTCAGAGTTTCAAGCAAAAGAACAACTTGGCAAAATTCCACCCATTCACAATAATACAACAAATTTAATTTACTGCAAACTTTAATTGTGAACTAAATAAATAGCTGACAGAATAAAAGAAAAACGTTACCAGTAAAACAATGGGGTAACTTTTTGGAAATGTGGAAGAATCATTTGATTCGAATCCCGACGGGTAAAACTCTACACCAGCAGGAAACACACACTGCCGCACACCAATAATTAAATAATCAAAATCAGACCCACAAAAAAAAAGGGGCGGCGGGCATACAGTTGGGAGTTGAGGAGGAGGCGGAGGATAAAGAGAGTGATTACCTAGAGGATATTGATCGAGTAGAAAAGGCAAATACAAAACTCGCATTCCATGATATCCTTTGTTTCCATCCATAGTTCTCATCTCCGAACCCAACCCACACGCTACAAAATACTCGAAGATCCCTCCCATTTTCTTTTCTTTTATTTTCCTTTCTATTCTATTTCAAAGAAACTTAAACCTTGGAAAGCACCAACCCCACCGCCGAATTTGGCCCTTCTTCAAGATCACGAAAGAGAGAGAATAAGTAACTAGAACGTGCCCCGTCGACTAACAAAACCCGTTATGCCAGATTTTGTTTTGTACTAACGACTAGTAGATCAATGGCTAGGATTAATTATTTACTAACTAATCTACGGTCAAATAAATAAAGATGGTTCTCTGTTGCTTTGTGCGTGCTAAATAAATAAAACAAGCCATTAGCCTGCGTTTTGCAGAGAAAAAAAATTGTCTTGTTTCAATATATATAATTTTTGTTTTATATTTTGGTTCTTTTTTTTTAATTTTTGGTTTAATTTAGATCCCTTTATTTTTTTTTTGGTTTTTTTAGGATAATTCTTAATTATTATTTTTTGTATTTATGTATCTATATTTTTAGTTTTGACTTTTAATTTTTATTGCAATTTATCTTTGTATTAAATACAGTTTGTATTAAAAAAACAAAATAAGTTTAACTTTGGTAGCGTAGAATGAGAATGAAAATCTATTTTATATATGTATAGTAATTTTTCTGTTGTTAGTGATGTGTTATCTTTCTATTTTTTTCATCTTCTTTTATCTATGTGTGACTTGGTATATTTTTTAGTTTAAAGTTATTTTTATTTAAAGATAAATTAAACTATTTATTTATTTTTAAGAATTATTATTGATATTATTATATTAAAAGTATTTTAGAGTACTAAGATTAATTTAATTTGAGATTGAAAAAAAACTTAGTTCATTTTTTATATATATTTTAAGGCGACAATATTAAAAAATATCAAAATATATAATTAGCCTCACATATTTTTAAGAAAAAATACCTTAAAAATAATCATTATCATTATTTTAAATGTCTTATACATAATAAAATGAATATATATAAAAGATAAATAATCAAAAGTTTTGTAGGTTGATTATTTCGCTCAGATGTATGGCATCATAAGAAAATCTAGGACCATTTATATTTTTTTACATGTTAAAAATTTTGGTTCTGGCTGCGGTAAAGCACAGGGCAAGTGGCTCGTATATTTTTTTATTGTAGATAATTTGACCTAATTTTTCCACTTGTTTTGTCTATGTGTGGCTTTGTATAATTTGTTTACATTATATTAAATTTGAAATATCATACATAAAAAAACTATAAAAGTCATTTTTTAACAAAAATAATATCGACTAATGAATTTTGATTATTATTATCATTATTATTATCATAATTGTCACAATTATTATAGTTGTTATTATAACTATTATTGTAAATAATCAATATTCTAACTATTATTGGCAATATTATCGTTGTTACCATCATTATTGCTATAATCGTTGTCAATATTATGATAATAATCATTACAATAACAACACCATTATTTTTACTAATATCATTTAAATTATAATTAGTATTGTTATTATTATTATTATTTTGTCATTATTGATATTCTTTATATTATTTTATGAGTTATAGTTATTATTACCATCAAATCCTTGATTATAGCACCATAAGCACTATATCCATTATAATTTCTATTATCATTATTAGAACACCGCTTAG
Source organism: Salix caprea (assembly GCA_964035475.1). Classification (NCBI taxonomy): domain Eukaryota; kingdom Viridiplantae; phylum Streptophyta; class Magnoliopsida; order Malpighiales; family Salicaceae; genus Salix; species Salix caprea. The sequence goes on along the minus strand of OZ037751.1, from coordinate 9,896,403 downwards.
CGGTGGAAAGTTTGTGGCGCAGGTGAATATTGATGGCTGCGTTTTGAAAGTCTGAGGCAAACGATTTCAGTTTGTTCCTTGCTTTTTGCCACGTATTTCTTGGAAGCACACATTCCAATGAGTGGGCAGGCAATAAGCTGCGTTTTGCTGCCCTGCCCTGCTGACCCTGCTGACCCTGCTGAACCATTGGCACAAAGAAATTTGGCACGAGCTGCTGTTGATACCCAAACCCAGGCTGATAAAAGAGCAATCGTTACAAAAGGCACATTCAAGTGAGAAAGCAATTATACAAAATTGAAAAATGGGTGCAAATCTATTAGAAGAAAAAACATTCATACACAGCTATGCAATTAATGTGCAACAGCACGAGTGAAAAGCTTTACCTGGGGCGGTATGATAGCAGGTGGGGCTTGTCCATAAAATATTTGCTGTCCAAGACCTGGACCCGCAGGGGGGTACATATATAGGCATACGTGGGCCAACTGGAGGCGCCATTGCAACTGGTCGCAATTGAGAAAATTGAGCCTGTTTCATGAACAGAAATACATCAGCAACAAACGACTAAGAAAATTAATATTACAAGGAACAAGAGCATAGACACCATTACAGGATCAGCGAAAGGGAAATATAGCATAGCTGCTGAGTGAAAAAGAAGAAATGGTAATAAAAGATAACATATATGAAAATAATGTACCTGCAACCTGGCTCTTCTATCTTCCTTTCTTTGTGCAAGTGCAACATATAGAGGTTTGATAACAACAATTTTTCCATTCATCTCCAAGAGCTATCAAAACGACAAAATGGTATTAGTGCACACTAGGGCCTTCATGAAAACACAAAAAAATATCAACTTACAGCTCTAGATGCCTCTTCAGGAGTTGAGAATGCAACAAACCCTGATCCTCTGCTTATTCCATTTGGGTCTCGCATAACCTGAAGGTGAAAACATGTTTGTGATACTATAATTGCAAAAATAAATTTATTTGTTTATAAGAACAGCTCAATATAATCATCATGGAGAAAAAGTATGGTACTTTTTCACACCAAGGGGCAAAAAGAACAGAAACAGAACTAGACCAAATCAAGCAGCAGGTGGTGGTTATTGGAACGCCACTGGAGCTAATATACAAATCACATATGAAAAACCTGTTTTTGGAGATGGTAATACAATCACATATCAGAGAACTCTTGCTGGATACAGGACAGTAGTTGTTCATTAAACTGGAAAGGGCTGCAAAGGGTGGCAAAACAAACTGGATAATGCAAGAGTTTGAGTGAATGATCCCCTCATGTCAGAGATCATGCAGACGACATGAGAGTAAATGGATATTCTCCTCTCGCCAATTGACATAGCAACACTTGTTTATTCTTAATATGACTATTAAGCAGATTTTTTTTCTTTGTTTTGGTGCAGCTGGAAGACTGGGTTCTGAGCAGGATTTACAAGAAACATGAGATTCTAATGTTAATAATAATTTCAGAAATCAACAAAGAAAAAAGGAAAATCCCTCATTAACAATAGGTGATGTTGATTAAGATTCCATAAACCATCAAAAGCTGCATTCTCAAAAAGGTTAGCTACTCAAAATTCAAAGCTGCATACCTTGCAAGACGTGATTGTACCAAATGGAGTAAACAGCTCCTTAAGCTTCTCATCACCTATGCTATCATCTAAATTTTTAATGTACAAGTTTGCACCCTGAAATTTGTCAGCTGCTTCCTTCATACTCTGCTCAAATCGCTGTTTTAATTCAACTTCCCTTTCATATTTTTTCTGAGCTTTCCCGACAAACCATTCCTTATCATCAATTTTTTTCCCGTTAAGAGCCTCAACTGCTTGAGCAGCATCATCTGCATTCTCAAAGTTTACAAATCCAAAACACCTGGATTTTCCATCACCATCCCTCATCACCACAACACTGGTGATGGTTCCAAATTCACCAAAAGTTTTATTCAAATCCTCCTCAGATGTTGTTTCGGACAGATTCTTCACAAAGACATTGTTGAATCTCATCTTGTCAGTAGCAGTGTCCCTTTCCTGCTTGCGAAGGAATGGTCCCACATAAACTTGCTTATCATTCAACAGCATGCCATTCAGTTTCTCAATTGCTTTTTGGGCAGCTTCTTCACTGTCAAACTGAACAAACCCATAGCCTTTAGACTGGCCAGATGAGTCGGTAGCAACCTTGCAAGAAAGGATGTTCCCAAATGCCGAAAAAGTATCATGCAAAGCTTTGTGATCAATTGCCAGGCAATAAGCTTTGGAGATTGTGAGCCAATTAATGTCATTGAAAAGTAAAGAAAATGTAAACGGCTAATATTATTTGTTTCGTTTTCTGTTTCAATGTTGAAGGTGGGTAATCTTCGAGTCCTTGTTAGGAATTTAAACTATGAAATAGTTTATAATATAAAGAATATTATACTTGTGATAGTAAATCTCTGTGGCCGTTGATGATCTTCAAAACAACAATAGCTGAGCATCAGCTGAAGTTACGACGGTGTGTTGCATGCATGCATGCTGGTGCTGTCTCCAGACAAAAGCGACAACTCAAGGGTTTAACCTTTAACAATGGAAGTAATGGTGTGATCATTAAGATTGAAAGCTTTATAAATTAGAATAAAAACTCTTTAATTATATCTAGTCAATTTACCCCCATTGTCTTTTCTTGAATATATCTTGTATGAACATGAATATAGGGTAAGAAAGATCACTTCCCAGAACCTCTCTTCTCCCAATACATTTTTCTAGAAGAAATTGTTTTTGTAAATCATCTTTATATTAGAAAAGTGAAATGGTCTATTTTTCCAGATAATATTGTAAATTTCAGGACATCTATTACTTTTCTTTTTTCTTATATCTTGTGAATCCTAAAGGGTTTGACTAAAGACTTTTACTTTATAACATTGCTTCAACGAGAAAATACATTAGCAGTTTTTTCATAAAATCAAAGAAAATGTTCTCTATTTGTAGTGCATAAATGATTGAAATTACATTTTTTTCAGTCTTTGCAAGAGATTTCAAGATAAGATATGCAGAAACGATAAGTGCGAGATGAAGAGGATGAACATATGTTCTATCTTAGAAATTTATTTTGTAATTAATAAAAGATATCAAGTAAAGACAAAAAGAGATAAAATGGCATGCAAAAAATGAGATAAAACGATGTAATTTTTACATCATTTAAAATTTTGATCCATTCTAGAAATTTCGCCAAAATTTTCGGTCAGAACGTTCTGTTTTTGTTCTGCCCATTTCATTTCGGCTAAATAATGTTTTTTTAAATAATAAATAGTTTTACAATATTAATTCTATGTCTTGATCCGAGAGTTAGATTGGAATAAAATTTTACGAAGAGTCTCTTGATATATTTAAATATATTATGTTTAAATTTTAGAGCAATAAGAGAATATAATAACCTTACGAGATTGATGATAGAATTCTCGTAATATTATGTATATTAATAATTTTGTTTAGAAAAATCATTTTATTGTATCTTTTTTTAGATTAAATTGCACAATCTAAATAATTTTATTTTTGAATTTTAACTTCTTTTTTTTGAATTAATATATTTAATTATATATATACACACACGCATAAACAGTACAACCCCGAAATGGAGTGCCGAAACACTTCAAAACCGAAACATTCCATTCCAATTAAATAAATGAAGCACCAACTGAAACAGAATTGACATTATTGAGAAGTTCATCTAATTTTACACTTAGGCAGGGATATTAACCTAGTTTTCAAATGTTATTTATTTTATCTCATCAAATTAAAATAAAACTATTTTATCTGCTGAACATATATTTTTTTTCACATAAAAAACCTACCCACGTCATTGCGAAGGTAACAGCTGGTGCACATCTAATTCACAAATACACCTTTTATTTTATTTTATTAAAAGAAAAGGCTCCATATAAGACAAACCACATATAAATTCGTTACAAATAATAAATCCTGAGCCCATGATGCTTCCGCGTCCTTTCTCTGTTTAAAGCCCAACCCTCGGTGGCTTTTCGTTGCTTTATAGTACCGCCACTTGTACGGTCGCAGAAAATTATCCCTCCTAATCCTCGGTCACCAAAACGGCATCTCTGTTTTGTCGTTTAGTGCACCGCAGAAACAGGGCGGGCAGTCAACACATGTCGCCTGGCACATATCTTAGGTTTTGATTCGACACGTGGAGCTCATGCGATAGGTAGCCGTTTAGCCGAGTAATCGTGGCCTTCGGAATATCGCACGAGGCAATCCGACGGCTGATAAATGTAACTCCATTACTGTTTTTCATTTTGGAGACTTTCATTTTTGGGTGACTGTCGGTAGCATGAAAAACGAAGAGTTTTTCAATTTATATATTAATTGAATTTTTCTAGATTATTATAAAATCATATTCTCAATATCAGACTTATTATAAATCCAAACTAAAATAAAATTAAGGGACCAAAACAAATATTATTCTTAATTAACTGAACATGATTTTAGCTTCTGGTTCTTTGTTATTTTTTAACTGAAAATTTCAGGTTATACCCATTGGGCCGACTGCATTGTCAAATGAGGTGGCTGAGTAGTTTATAGAGTGTTTTACACTATATTTCAAAAATATTTATTTTATTTTATTTTAAATTAATTTTTTAATATTTTTAGATTATTTTTAAATATTAATATAATTTTTTTTTAAAATAAAAAATATATTATTTTAAATAAAAAATACTTTTGAAAACAATTTCAAACAAAGATATAAATAGTAACTTAATTTCATCGCTGAAAAAATCTCTGCCTCTGCTAAGGGGTCCCATAACATTATGAGCCAAAAATTATTTCTTGTTCTTAATAACAATAAAGAATAATAATTTAAAGTTTTTCTTTTAAGAAAACACAGTACAGCTGCACTCCCAAAAAGATATTTCAATTATGTCGTTAAATTCTTCTTTTAAATTTATTTGTGAAAAGAAAACAGATATTTTACTTGAAAAACAATTAAAAATAAAAAACAAAAAGAGAGGGGCTTGGATGGTGTGAGACTGTGGACGTAGAATATCTACAAATGGAAAGGGCAAAAAAAGCAAAGGTGGCACGTGTCCTTTACTTCTATCTTTAAATGGACTCAGTGCCGCCTCGCTATCACGCACACTCCAAGCTCTACCGAGTCTTTGAAAATGGTGGTTCCAGACGGTGGGGATTTTCTCGGCTACGCTCTTGCCGGTGTTTCTTCAGCATCGTTTTCTACAACAACTATGTTACCAAAACTCATATTGGATGATGATCATTCATTGACAAATGCAATAAGACCTGAGAAAGATCATAAAGTGGGTCAAGAGAATAATATGTCCCCTTCACACGACACCGCTTGTCGCGGTGGAGGTGGCGGGGCTTCATCTTCATCATTAATGAAAACAAGAGAAATGCAGAAAGAAGCAGCCGTACTGGAGGTGGAGGAGGAGAAAAAAATCAAAGCAACAGCAGTCACGGTCAAAGAAGAATACGATGATGATGGTGTGGATGGTCTCGATGAGCTGAAGGAAGGAGAAGGCGGCGGGACTTCATCTTCATATTTAATGAATACAAGAGAAATGCAGAAAGCAGCAGCAGTACTAGAGGTGGAGGAGGAGAAAAAAATCAAAGCAACAGAAGTCACGGTCAAAGAAGAAGTCGATGATGATGGTGTAGATAGTCTCAATGAGCTGAAGGGAGTAGAAGGCGGCGGTAATAATAAAAATGACAATGGAATATCGTCGTCCTCGTGTTCCTCTTTGGATTTACCTAAGCCCATGGAGGGCTTGCAGGAGGCAGGTCCACCTCCGTTTCTGAAGAAGACATTTGAGATGGTGGAGGATCCGGAAACAGATGAAACAGTGTCGTGGAGCGAGAATCGCGATAGTTTTATTGTTTGGGAGTCTCATGATTTCTCTAAAAATCTGCTTCCTAAGTATTTCAAGCACAGTAATTTCTCCAGCTTCATTCGCCAATTAAATACCTATGTGAGTTGATTCATTTTAGTTTTCTTTTTCTTCAAGCAAATGAATACACTAATTGGTTTATCTGCCTATTACTGTGGTTCTTTTCATGTATGTGTTTGATTGATTGCACCAAGGATATATATATATATATATATATATTATCTTCTTACTTTCCTTGATTTGAACCCATTTTATATTTAATAGAGCTCTGAAAATGTTTTTCTTGTTAAATCTTTTTGTGCCCCACTACAGCAATGGACCTCATGATGCTGTTTTTATTTTATTTTATTTTTTAAAAAAATATTTGGTTGTGAATTTAATTTGTTTCTCATTATGTATGTGTGTGTAAAAATGTTGGCAGGGCTTTAAAAAGATTGATCCGGATAGATGGGAGTTTGCAAATGAAGGGTTTCAGGGTGGCAAGAAGCATTTACTGAAGAGCATCAAGAGAAGAAGTAGGTATAACAAACAGCAGAGCGGACCAGTTACTGGCGTCAATGACTCAACAAAACCTGGTTTGGAAGCTGAACTTGAAATTTTGAAGGATGATCAGGACGATTTAAGGTTGGAAATCTTGAAAATTAGACAGCAGCAGCAGGAGTCGCAAACTCAACTGAGTGCTGTTGAAGAACGCATTCAAGCTGCAGAGTGCAAGCAATTGCAGATGTTTATTTTCTGTACCAAAGCTTCCAGTAGTCCTGGCTTTATTCAACAACTAATCCAGAAGAGAAAGCAACAAGGGAAGCTAGACGGGATTGAATTTTGCAAGAAAAGACGACTGCTTCAAACCCATCTCCCTGAAAGCTTTCATGATGCCGTGGATACCAACCAAGGCGTCAATTGTAGAAACCATGCTCGGGAACAACAGGCCACAATGCGGACCGAACTTTCTGAGATTTTAACTGAGGATGTGGAGACCTGCCGAATTTCGAAAGTATTTCCAGCTCCATTGAGTGATGAGTTTTGCTGCCCGATACTTCAAGATCATAATGCAAATATAATGTGTGAAACAAATACTCAAGCTGCTTATAATCTGATGTCAGAGAGGTTCCTGGATGATGGTTCGGTGATTGAGGATTTGGTTGAAGAGGAAGTAGATGTCAATGACTCAAAACTCTACCTTGAATTGGAGGATTTGATTGGGATGCCACGAACATGGGGTGGATTTGCAACCGAGTTAGTAGGGCATCCAGCTGGTTGTGTTGGATCAATTCCCTGATTGCAATGGTATATACATCTAATCTTCTGTTAATGCACTTAAATGCAATATGTTAGGCAATCTATGTTTAAATCATGTCTTTATGCACCTGCACAGATTGTTCACATGCCTCTAGACTTCTTATGGATGCTGCTGCTTCATCTACGAGGGGCGAGGGAGTTAAAGAAGTGACCATTTCATTTGAAGATTACAGCAAATTATCAACCCAATATTTGAGAGTGTTCACAAATGTTCTCGTCTTTCTTACAAGAGTCTAATCCTGCAGAATGTAAATATTTCTACCCCATTACATAGAACTATAGAAGAAGTACCCTAGCAATGCCCTGCATCGAAGTTCCCATAGAAGGAATGCTTTTTTTAGTATAATAATCAGCTTTCTGTTCGCTGGTTACAGACTTGTTATGGTATCTTAATTTACTTTCAACAACATTATGTGGCTGAAGTTTTACTTGTATTTATGAGAGTACAGCTCATGGTTAATTTTCTTGAGGATGCCGACTATGTACAGTCATTATCCAGATTGGCTATGCTATTCCAATCATTCAGATACACTCGCAATTTGTTGCATCGTAAGTAGAAATTCCTTTGCCTAATCCTGCTTGTTGGCTTTCGACAATCCACATCATTCACTTCTGCCCCAAAATTATACAGTTGAGCAATCCATGTAAGTTGGAAAATTAAAATGGTTTTGTTTCCTGAATTTCTGTCAATACCCTATTACAGGACAGGACAACATCGAGAAGTTCCCAAACATCTAACAAGGTGGATAATCCTGCGGCCTTATCCTACTTGCTAAAATATTTATGCAGTTACAATTCAGAATATGCTATTATTATCAAGGTAAAATCAAGAGAAACATTAAAACCATATCATACAGGAGAACGGGATTAGGCCTACTGACCACCACCCCTGTCAATAAGCTTCTTCCCATTAGACCTCGCCGTGCCAATTGACTGAGTAGATGATGAAGATGATATGACAGACCTGTCGAAATCTTGTTTATCTTCATTGAATGCCTTGCTTAGAACTTCCTGGAGCTCATGGTATCTTTGTCTCTTCAGAAGCCGTTCCTCTGGAGTATCATTCCCTAAACAAGCTATCTGCGATAGGTCATCAGCATCCATGATCTTGTTGAGCACTTCTGAGCACCGCGGGAAAAACCGTTTCCCGAGTTCCACTGTTATCAGAAAATTGATCAACTGTGAGATGACAATCTAGAACTGAACAGAAAGATAAACATGAAACAATGCTTTTCACTCTCTTCAAATTCAAATACAAAGCCGAAGGCATGGCTTCCAGCTTTCGCTCCGACGGTGTGTCATGTGTGCGGATGGAACAGTGCGTTAGCGAATTGAACTAGGGCTGTCAAGGCCCTTCGCCAATGCCAGCTCAAGTATTGAAGGAAAAGCAGTTTCATTTCATGTGTGAGCATAAAAACCTGTTTTAGAGAGTGCTCTCATCCTATTTAGATGCTCCTCGTGCATTCTGAAAGGTGCCTCGTTCAAGTCCACCGTTCCCCTTTGTGCCGCAGACAAATTGCCGGGCCTGATGCCAGTTAATGGAAACTCAGAAGTGCCGTCAACCTGAGCAATATCCATTGCAACTTTTGCTTCCATGGGAAATAGAAGTTTTGCCAGTCCCACTGAAAGAACAAAAACATTAATCATCACACACTTCGTTTTGCTTTCATCATAGTCATCAAGTAACGGAAACAGGTTTTGCTACCATTTCAAGATAGATAACGAATAAACTACCATCATTCTCCAAGGATCATCAACTACACTATGCAAATCTAAAACAAAAATTTATTTTCCATGAAAGAAAAGGAAAGAACAACTTTATTAGCATGAAAACAAAGAGGAGAGGGAAAATCAGGGGAAAACAAATGTTAATTTCCTAAACCAATAAGCTGATAAATTTTAGCACTGATAGCATCTGACTATATAAAGCTAAATATGAACATGGAATAATGAAAATTAAAGCAAGCCTTCTGACTGAAGATTTGAATCTAGTTAGCAGCACCACATATATTCAGCAGAAAGCTTATTACATAGCTTCCATAAGATTTTTTAAACAATAAAAAAACAGATCCTTGGTGCTCAGAAGTTAATCACAAGAAGTCAATCAGAATGATCAAATGCTCTTTGCAATAAACTATAGAGAATAGACTCAAAAAAAAGCACGTCTCATTAGACAGTACAGCTTAAAAAAGTTTTTTGGCTTGAGCATTTCATTCTGGCAGAAAGGTTTGATGTGTAAAGAGTTTAACTCCACAAGTGGCTGGCTAAAGGACAAGTAGAGCTAGATATGCTTGGCAAGAAACCGCAGAAAGTTACAAACTAAGATTTCAAGACACGGAATAAATTTTGACATCACAAAATGAAGACATGAATATGGAGTGGATTATAAGTCCCTGTAAATCATTAGCATTGTCGATTCCATTGCGATAGAACCGTATTAACTGGAGTATGAGAAAGGACACCAGGTGTTATTAAATGGAGTATGAGAAAGGATGCCAACGAGACAATGTTTTTTATGCTGTACATTAAATATAGGACAAGGACACCAGGTGTTACAATTACATCGTATCGTTAGTTTGCAAAAAGATAACGAAAGGACAGCAAATTCTGCAGTGAATGGCATAACAATCAAGTATTACAGCACATACAATCGTCAGTAAGGAAAGAGCAACCAGATGAACAAGCAGGAGTGGCAATAGCTAAGTAATTTTTAAATCCAATCAATGAGCTGAGGTTGAACTAGTGAGATAGATTAGAAAATTATTGCAATGAGCATGTGAATAATGTTTCACTTGCAGCAAAAAAAGAAAAAGAACAAAACAAAACTCTTTCCTGTGTTTTTGTCTTCTATGACTTTCCAAAGCTCTCATATGTAATGGATGCCCGTTTTTCTTTTCCACTTCAGAAATAGATTACATGAACTTCAGGTTAATATTATAGTATATTCAAGGCAAATGTTCAACATACAAGTTTCATGTCGTGAAACTATCAAAATACAATTGAAAGCGTTAAAACTAAAAAGAAATGCTCATATTGAAACAAGACAGATATAATCAAGGCATAATACTTCAAAGGAAGAAATATGAACATAATGAAAATTACCTCTATTTTCAAGGTACAACAATTTCATTCGCAGGTCATCACCAGCCATAGCAAGAGAAAGAGAAGCCTCTCCATGTAATGGATCCCTCCTTTCTGCTTGTTCCAATATTTCTATACACAAGCGCTCCTTGGGAGAAGCTTTTCCTTCCTCTGTTGACTTATGATAATCTGTGGCCCTTGTAAGTCGTTTTGATATCTGAAGAGCCTTCCTACCATCTGAAGTAGTATCTGACAGCCGAGCTCCCTTTGTTAAGAGAGACACTATAATCTTAGGTTCTTTCCGCATTGCAGCAACATGCAGCACGGTGTAACCCCTTGAATTTCTGCTGTTAACATCAGCTAATCCAAGATCAAGAAGCTCAGTTGTAGTCTTCGCATCACAGTAGGCAACAGCATAGTGGAGTGCATGCGCATCATCTAGATTACTATGTGCCTCTTTCAGTAGCATTCTAACTAGCTCAACATCATCCGATTCCAGAGCCCGATGTATCCTCTTTACATGTTTATCTACTAAGTTTCTGTTCTCAGGCACATTCAAACCAAGTTCCGAATGAGAATCCATGATTTTCTTCACAATGTATTGCGGCAAGGCTTTCTCAATAGTAACAATATCAATATTTGACTTCACAATAATTTCTATGCATCTTGTTAGCAATCTCTCACAAGCTTCACCACATATGTTTGCAACTGCTAGGATCACCAAGATGTCATCAGTTGAAGCCTTGTCAAGAATGTCCAATAGGTGCCTCTGCAATCAAACAAAATATAGCCAAACTAAAATCAAGAGATGAAACCGAGTAAATGTAATTGGATTCCGTAATTGTATTCCATTAGCAGAAACTATACAGATTTCATTCATTTTAATCTTCTGTAATAGCAATCTTCGGTTCCTTTGGAAAGGAATGAAATTCTATGATGTAGCTCATTTTAAACTCGAGTCAGTTCAAAGGTATCTAGTACCATAATATCGATCCTCATATCATTAAATTTAAAGATGAGATTCATTTCCTTCCATAAGAATTAAATACAGCTGATAGCATCTTCCCAATATGATCAGATCTGATGGGCTATCATCGATCAGGTCCTTCCAGTGCTTATGGTTTAAATTGTTTGCAACTTTGGAAGACCCAAATATACTAAACAAAACACACAGACAGCTGCATTTTTCCTAGAGTAATACTCAAAAGAAGAAAACGTCCTTGGCTATTTTAATTTCTTCAAATCAATCCATAGCACTTTCTTGCCACCTATTTGAAGGTGATGTTGGCAGCATTTGGCAAGAAACACAAGAATTGAACAGCTACTACACAAACACACTTAGAAACTGCTACATGAAAAACACTGAACAACAACTATAAAACAAAGCTCGAGAGGAAATTCAGAATCAGTCTCTTAGCTCTTACCTGATAAAGAGCCACCAACTCATTAACCTGGAATGTAAAAGAGGCATAAAGAATCTCAGTCAGGAGATCAACTACAGGCCTGCAAGCAATATGGGAACAATCATCATCCACACAAGCACAAACATCTTTAGGCAAAGGCCTCACTTTCCCACTATAGAAATAACCCAAAACTATCATAAGTGAATCGAACCCAACATCATAGTCCTTAGCCAATTCCTTCAATTCAAACTTTGCTACCCCACTTCTGTCTTTAGCCACAGGACTCGAGAAAACACTCTTGAAAAAAGGACTTCTCGCAGATAAAATGCACCTGTGAACTGGGACTTCACGGCTGTAATTGGAGCTTGTGATTTTGGCATCAGCAAAGTAGCCAAAATCTTGGGAGTCAAAGATGGTTTCAAGGTTTCCTGATAGTTGTCGAAGAGCCGCAATTTCTGGGTTTGTAAAAGGCTTTTGAGTTGAAGGAGTTTCTATGCAGCAAGTGCTACTTCCATTACTGATCTCGTTAGAATCAGAGAAACCAATCCTATTATCCATCAACGACCGAAAGAAAACCAGAAACTATACAACTTGGATTTTAAAGATTGAGATTTGGAGCAGATTGAGCTTGATTGAGACAAAAAGAGGCCGACTTTCTATTTGAGAAGTCAGTATTGAGAAACAGAAACGGGGTTTTCCTTCAAAAATCGGGAACAACTTTAGAGGACAAAAACTATCTATACTTGATTCAATCAATCAAAGACCAAACAAAAGGTTAAAAGCGATTTGCTGATGTCCATAATACATGCAGAGAGAGCGGGGGGTAAGCTAGGCACCATGATCAGCTAAGAACACGGGTGACGAGAAGAGGGTAAACAAAGAAAGAAGGAGAGAAGATACATTGTCCATCGTAAGCTCTCAGTTTTTTTTTTTTTTTTGGGGGGGGGGGGGCGGTGTCATGAATCACCATGATTTGAGTTGACGATCGGTCCGTACATCAGGCTGTTTCAGCTTAATCTATTCAATAATGATCGTTGATCTAATCCTGATCTAACGACGGGGGGTGTTTAACAGCCAAATGACTGTGTAGCGATTGCTTGGTCCTTCTGTTAGCTATTGGCTACTGCATGGTTGAATGAAATGTGTTTTTGTCCGTTTTCTGCTTTCGCCATTTACTTTCGACACTTGCTCTTCTTCTTCTTCTTCTTCTTCTTCTTATCATTTAAACAATTTATACCTCCTTTAATTATTTAAGATTAAATTTTATTCTCAAACCTATTCACTGATTTTTTATAAAAAAAAAACCCTCTCATAATCTGAATCCAAATAATTAAGAAAGATAATATATTCTTAAGAATTCCAGGTCAACTACCTGGGGAGATGCATTTGCTTCCGTGTCTTTCATCACATGCGTTTCGGTTTCAATGGTAGAACTTCGTGGTTCGTGCCTGGACATATATTTTCTCAATAATTTCTCTTTGTTGGCCAATCATTCACTAGCAGCTATGAATAAACCTGTTTATTTTCAAGTTGTTTTGATATAAAAAAAAAAAAAAAATATTTTAACTTATTTTCTAAAAGATCGCAGCAGTGAGTACAGAAGTTGACGATGAAACACTGCAGCTGAGGTAAGGTAGCCATGATGATTTAAGTTTAATTCAATTTAACTGGCAGGCATCTGTAGGAAGAGTGGACATAAAAGAAGAGGATAGTTTTGCCAGCTAATGTTTGAGCATATGCCTGCCACACGTTATGTCCATCCCAAAGTAGTACTCGACAAGAAAGATTATGTAAATGAGTGCCAGCCACAAGTCAACTGAGATTATGGGATCTCGGCTCCACAAATTAGGGATAGAAGAGTTCAACTACGTGGCTGGAAAGTTCATGTCCGACCACCACTGCTCTTGAAAAGGCAGAGGATGTAAGAAAAGTCCACTGCTTCATGCTTGAACACTCCAATTCATCATAAGCTCTCTCTACTAATTACTCAAATATATGGCATGAATTACGAGGGGTGGAAGCTGACACTGCATAGGTTTTTCATATGATAATAGTCTGATGAGGACGTTGACTAAATTTGTTTCTGTAACATGGGGTAAATGATCCTAGTTAGTTAAAGTTGCTCTGCATTCCAGTTTCATTTCTCTTGAATACCTGACCAATAGAATCTACACTTCAATCCCTTACAGGAAATTGGAAGAATCATGGGGAAATAGAAGTGCAAAAGCAGAATTCTATTTGCTATCTTTCAGAGAATAAAAAGGTTCGCCAACTTTCCTGAAACACACACCAACTCAACAAGAATTCTCGGGTTTAGTGGCATGCATGTCCCCCCTCCCTTAAAGAAGTCTTGGGCTCAGACCTACCTAGTCAATGGGAATGATTAAACCAAAATGTTTCATGTAAAATTAAAATAGAATATCATATCTTTCCCATCAGAAACAGAGACGGTACTCATGAATCTTGCCAAATGTAAGCAAGAAAATCTGTGCTGCTAGACATTCAATACATAACATGCACAGAAATGAAATGGAAAAATGAATCCAGTTATTTCCATATCTCACCCATGGTATGCGTTCTTGCTGGTTCATAACTGTGTTCTATTTTTCCCATGCTGTAGTACATTCTCAGAAAACAAACAAATATGAAGATTTGGTCTGCAAAAGTATTACATTAATCTCTCTTACTACCCCAGTTAGGAAAGCAAACTTTTTCCAACCCTTTCCCAATACAAGCTCCTAAACCACCATCCTTCTTCGGAGAAGACACAAAATTGCTGGATTCTTTCTTACGACCGATTGTTTGAACAAGGGCTTCGATTTCTTCCTTTGCTCGTTGGAAAAGGCTTGGACCTTTGACTTGATCAATTGGGGTACTAGCATCAATGTTATCATTCCTTCCATGAGTTTCTTTATGATGGACTGGTGGCTTGCCATGGTGAATGATTGCTTCAAACTCTTCCTTTACTCTTTCAGTTAGATTGGGTGCCTTTGGCTTAACATCATTCTCTGCTAATACAGGAACAGCTTATATGCAAAATAAGTGGTTTGACTCAAAATTATTTAGCCATATCCAAGCCATGTCAGACTCCAACTTCAGATACAACAATAAAGCTCATGTCAGAAGCCATATCAGACTCCAACTTCAGATACAACAATACAGCTCATGCCAGAAGCCATATCAGACACCTACAGATGTTACGTATCCTAAACCTCAAGTGTGTTATCATCTTTATCAAGTTAGCACCAGCAGAAAAGATTGACAAGTTCTTCTGTAATTGTTATTGCTTATTGCTATCTAGTACCTAGCTTACCTTGTAACATTCCAGAGGTTATCCACTTCAGTGTATAATATGACAGATGTTGCGCAGAGCTGTGCTCACTGTCAAGTGAGGAGAACCAAAAACTTTCAGACATGTTTTGGTATCAGAACAGCAACATCTCTACCTCCTCTAATCCAAATACCTAACATTTACTACCACCCAAAATATTCAAAAGTTCACCAGTCTATGTCCTTGAAACTGACATGGCTTCAACATGGCTCAATAGAAAATAAAAGGAAGAAAAGGTGAGAACATACTAAGATAGTATATGAATAGAAATAACAAGTGATGATTAACAACTGCTTTCTATACTAGAAGACAATAAGAATTAGACTCCTCCCACATTAGGAATCAAAAGTTAGCCTAAAAAAAGATGTGAAGTTGGCAGCCATGTAGTCTAATGCACTGTCCAATTCCATATGACACGAACCATTCAAGAATACAGAAGTCATAAGCTGAACTCTCTCAAAATGTTATCATAGATCACAGCTCATAACATCTCAATTCTTAGACCATTGTAAGTGTAAGAAGCATAACAATACAACAAAAAGAAACCAAATAAAGCACCTGTTTTCTCCGATTTTGAAGATTGATGCCTGAAAGAAAAGAAGGCCGCATAACCATTAGAAAGAATCGGAGCCCATATAAGAACATCTAACATGGAGTTGTAATATATAAATGGTAATGAAGCAAGTGGGTTGTTGTCGATACCTCTCGTCATGATTGTTTCCTGAGCATATCTCCGTCTGAACAAGAGCCTCCATCTCTTCCTTTGATGGGGTGCTGTTATCAATGTCAACAGCAGGCATGGATCGATGAGTTTCAGCCATCGATGTATTGGGAGAAATACGTTTTTTTTTTTATTTCTCACTCAGAAACTCGCGTACGCAGGCAGATGCAGGATAATATAGTACATGGGACAGAGAGAATCGGAGCATCTTTTTGATTTTTGTGCTACCTGATCTGACAGACTGTACTTAGGTTAATCTGGCCCTGCCCACTATCTGTGAGGGAATCCATCCACTGTTATTCAATCACCTTTTTCTTTTTCTTTTTTTAGAATTTTCTACTATTTTGTTCCTCAATTTACTTGATTATTTGATATTGCTTTAATTTGTAATTGCTATTGGTGATTTGTTTTTTATGCGTGTATAAAAATATTCTGTTTAAGAAAATATTTTTTCACTAGATTATTCTTGATTTTACAAAAAAAATCAATTTAATTGATTTTAAATAATTAGTACTTCAATAACCAAATTTAAAGTTTAAGGAAATATCTAGTCTTGTTTTTTCTTTTCTTTTATTGTTTCAGTCCCTCAATTTTTTTTCAGTTTTACTTATTTGCATTTGAAAATTAGCTTTATAATTTGTTTTGGCTGTCTTGATGCAAGGATTTTGAAATATAATTGATTGATACTCATTTTTGCAAAATAAATCAAATTTGAATAATACAAAACAATTTTGTGTTAAGGAGTGAAATTTTTAAATAAGACAACTATGACAAGTAAGAAAAATACGCTAGTACATGCAATACAAATGCTAGATGAAGAGCATTGTTCGCAATATTCTAGCGGTATGTGCGAGATCTCTTAGCAACCGAGTGTCATCTTCTACAATGGCAATGAAAGCCTCATAACGAGCCCTTATATGTGATTTGTCGCATGTTGGTAGAGGCATGACAATTGGACTCTCATGATTTTTTTTCTCCTCCTTATTTTATCTCTCCTCTCCTCACAAATTAAAAAAGTTTCATGTCATTTGTTTTTTTGTATTGATCATTATTCTTTTTTTGTAATTATTTTGTTTTGAATTTTTATATTATTGGTTGTTTTTTCAATTTCATTTTTTAGCATTCTTATTTTGTTGGTTGTTTTTTCAATTTTATCTTTTAACATCCTATTTCATTTAATGTTTATATCAAATTTGTTCTTATTCTTTTGATTACTATTTTCTATTCTTTTTCTTTTTTTTTTATTTCATCCATAATAATCTTTTTTATTTTATTACTATATCATATTTGATTCTTGTTATTTTGATTTTTATTTTCTTATCCTTTTTTAATCAAGTTTTTTTCTTCCAATCTCATCCCTCAATATTTTGTTGATTAGGGATTTAGCATCATGGTTTTTTTTAAGGTTTGGTTTTTATGGGGTTATTGCTACTCTCATGATTTGGTTAATAAATTTGAAAATTAGCTCGAATTGACTTTAAAAAAAATTATGTTATTTTTAAAAATTGTTTTAGTTCAATTTTACTCTTCAATATTTGGTTAGTTGAGAATTGATATATATATATATATATATATATATATATATATATATATATATATATAAACATTTCTTTTATATTTTTTCTATGAGTTTATCGTGATCTCATATCCTAGGTCGCGGGCTTAGTAGGTCTCAAGATCAATTTCATTTATATAAATTTTGTCATCACCCTTCAACCTTATCATTTACCAATTTCATCATCCATCTACGTACATTAATAAATTATTTTTCAAGTCATTTTCCTTGGCATAGGTAAACACTAGAAAATGCTTTTCAACTCATTTTCCATGACACTATCAAACATCAAAAAAAAAAAATCATTTTCTAGGAATCACTTTCCATGAAAAACACTTGAAATAAACTACTTTCTAGCAAACAAGCAGGGCCTAAGGGCCTGTTTGGGAGGACGGTTGCAGTTGCTTTTAAAAGTGCTTTTCATTTAGAAATACATCAAAATGATATTTTTTTATTTTTTAAAAATTATTTTTGACATTAGCACATCAAAATGATTTAAAAACATAAAAAAAAAAATCATTTAAAATGAAGAAGAAAAAAAAAGAAAAAAAAAAGAGGAAACGATGTTTGTACCGCCCTCCCAAACAGCTTCTAAGTATGTTTTGAATTGTTTTCTTTTAATTATCCAATATGTTGTTAAATGTTTCCATGTTAAATTAATAATTAACTTTATAAAATTGAGTCTTTGTTTCTTTTTTAAAACATTAAGAGAGATAGATGACCAGTATTGACATAATGGAAGAAATCAAGGACTAATCCATGAGGGTTAGAAAAAGTTTCATTTGGTGCCTTAAGTTTATTTTTTTAGATTTTGTCTCTCTTGTTTAATAGTTATATTTTGATCCTAAACCTTAGTTTTGTCACATTTGAGTCACTAAAGATTGATAAAGGAGGGAGAAAGTTACTAAAAAAAACTAAGAAAAGAGAAATAAAATGAATGGTTAAACTCCAATGATCAATAATTTCAATTTTGGTATTTAAGGATTCAAATTCAAGAGAAAAACTCTAGGGAGGTGGTTTTCAACTTCAATGATATCGGTAGAAGTAAGCTTAAGAAAATACTTTATAATTTGATTATAAATTTCTAAGCTTATTAAAATGTCTTTGTTATTAAAAATAGAGTTTTAGAGGTTCATATGATTTTTTTTTATTTATGTTTTAATTGAAAAATGGATGAAATACGAGTTTTCAAATGTTAAAAACTTAAACAACTTTAATTTCTCATTACAAGTTTGATAATAAAAAATGGTTATAAATCGACAACGTGAACAAAAAAGAGTTTGCTCTTTACTATTCATTTATATATGTTTTATTATATATATAAAAAACTAAGGTTCATGAGTAAAAACTATGAAAAAAGAATTATTTGCATGGTGGATTGCTATAAAGTAATGATATTTGATGTACCCTTAAAATTGAGTATTTTATTTTGGTGAACTTGCATGTAAGGATATTTTAATCATTTTATCATGAACCTTTTGAAATTATCAAACAGACTCGTGCGAAATTGGGTATTTTAACACATATAAATTATGTTTGAAAGGAAAAATGATTGTGCATGCCAAGAAGAGGAAAGAGTGGTTAGCACATGCACGATCCTTTAACATCAAACACAACCTTCTACGACGGTATTAGGAGAGGTGCATCGATATCTTACTGGTGATGGGACACATTTCGATGAAGGATAGATGATGTGGCTTCAAATAACTTTTTCTTCTACTTTCCATCTCTCTCTTGTCTCCTTGGTAGAATTAAAAAAAAAAATCTTCTTTCATTTGTTTTATATATACAATTTGATCCTTATTTGTTTGGCTATTTTTCTTATTTTTTATAGAATATTTTTTCTTTAACTATACCCTTCATCATTTGATTTGATTTATTTCTTTTATCAAATTTAATCCTTCAATTCAATCCTTTTTCTAATTGTATTTTTAAATTTTATTCCTCAACATTTAGTTTTGATTTGTTTTTATATCAAATTCAATCATCTTTCTCTTTATTGCTATTTTTAATGTTTTTCTTTTCCATTTTCCCCTTATTATCTTTTGATTGAAAATTGCACTTTATTGTATTTCCAAGTTTACCTTTATAGGGTTAATTTTGGGCTTAGGACCAAGTCAAGAATTTTGTATCGTTGTTTTTCTTCTATACAGTCAGTTCTAGATTCATTAATAGGGTCATGAGTTCGAATATTAATACAGATTGAGTTTATTTTTTAAAAAAGTTCTTTATTAATTTTTTTCTCATTATGATCCTTCAAAGTTTTGTTTTTTGGGAATTGATTTTAAAGTCCTATAATCAAGGTCACACCACAAGATTAAAAACTTAACCATGTTGACTTGAATATATTTTTTTTACTTTTCAAGTTCTTCTGCTCAATATTTAATTTTTTTTATGATGTATTTTTTAAAAGTAATTATCTTCAATATTGAGTTATTTAATTATTAAATTTCAATAATTTATCCAATTCAATTTCGATGAAGTTACCATGACATGACAACCCTATAAAATAATTTATATTGTTTTTTTTCTTGACCTTAATTTTGTGTTTTCTAGTTTTTCTTTGTTGTCAAGTAAATTGACACACGCGTTGGATGACTAATGAATTTTGGTATTCTTGCAAACTCGTGTACAGGTTTTTGGAACCCTGCGGGACGCACAAAATAATTAATTTCAAACCAGGTGGGGAAGAGAAGAATGATCAAAGGCTGGAAAGACTTGTCTACATTGGCATTGATTCTTGACGAACTCTGTTGACTTTGACCCACGTGGTTCCCATTCATGCAACATAAAAAGTGTGAATATATTGTCCAAGCATAAAAAAAGATTTAACTGAAAAGTAAGAGCTTGATTTCTTGCAATTAATATAAAAAAACTTATATGTTAAAAATAATTATTAATACTAACTAAAAAATAAATTGTAAAATTAAAAATCAGATACAAATTAACATATATAATCTTGTGTCGCATTGAGCACTTAAATTTTTATTTATTTAATCACAGTGCAATAATTTTTTTATAAGAATAATAACAAGTTAGGCTGTAATGAAATAAACTAATTTGCTAATATGATCCTCCTTCTCTTATTAATGTATTTTTCCACAAAAAAATATAACCTTTTGTTCTATGTTCTTTATTAAAAAAAGAAAAATTAATTAAAATAAATAAATAATTTAAAATGAGGATAAGAAATGTATGTCAATAGTTAAAATCCTCTTATTTTATTAGTGTGCTCCAATGTTTTTTTTTTTTTTACCAAAGTGTTTTTTTAGACAATATCTTCTCATAAACATAAAAGCCATTTTAGTTTAAAAAATACAATGATAATTTTGACATGAAAACATTAAAAAAATAAGAATAATACAACTCTAACACGTTGTCGCAAGAAATGTTTTGACATAAATACCAAACCTAGGTTGGCTCAACAAGGCAACCCGTGTTAGAAAATAATATAAATTATATTCTGGGACCTTATCTAACAACTTAAGTTTTTAGGTGAGGCAGTTTCTTAATATGGTATCAGAACCTTGTTGACCCAACAGTCACGAGTTCAAATTTTACCATCCTCATTCTATTTAATAAAAATCAAGGATAAAGTAATGTGAGCATGTGCAAGTTCCAAGCCCAAATGACTTTCACTTGAGGGGGTGTTTTAGAGAATAATATAAATCATATTCTAGGACCTCATCTAACAGTTTAAGCTTTTAGGTGAGATGATTTCATAACAACTTGAAGCCCCCGTCAATCTAACCCCTTAGCTAGTTCATGCTTTAAATCAAACTAAGTGGAAGTTAACACGATGCGACTCAATCGAGTTGGTAGTCTAAATGTGACTTGGTCAAAACTTGATTTAACTAAAAAAAATCAAAACAACATCTAACACAGAAGAAAACAACACAAGAAAGATACAAAAACATGAAAAACTAAACTTTGCTGAATAAGGTCAAACTACTAACACTAATTCAAAATTTTATTATTAAATATTTTACCACACAAATATTCTAAGCAAAACTCCTTGTTACAACTTTTCTAGGACGCTGATATACTAGTAAAACATCTTAAGCCATTCTAAAAATAATAATAAATGAATTGTAATCCAAGTAGTAAACTTTTGTTATAAGAATCCTAAATCAACTAGAAAAATATTGTAAATCTTGAATAATAACTTCTTAGCCTTATTTAAAGACCTTTATGACCACTAATTGTTATAAAATTGTAACCTTAAAGTGAACATTGCCTTTGAAATCTCTAGTAAAATTTTAGTGAATCCAATAGTCGGATGAAAACTTATTCTCATTAATATAAGGTTGAACGTTATGAAAACAATCTCCTACATTATTCTTATAGGGTTTGAGAGAACTCGTCCTCAAGTTCAAATCTCTCTTACCGATATCTTGTGGATATCCAATAAAAAAACTTCAATCATTTATATAATCTTCATTTACAATAAAACATCATATATGTCAACAACATGCTTAACTCTTCTTATAATAAAACCAATCTTAGAGTTATAAGAAGATTTGAAAACCTATTTCACAATGTTTATCTGAAGTACAAGAACATCAACTTTGACATTATCAATTCTAAAATTTTCCTGAAGTGCATGCGAGGCACATGTTTTCCTAAAATACTTCATCAAGAATTACATCTAGAACCACATCTAATTTGGGTTCCTTCTCATGGGCATTATAAATGAAGAATCTGACATCTATATCCTTTTTTTTCAACATCATTTATATCATCCTCATTGAATTTTAGTAATTGATCCATTCGTAAAGAAACTACACTTGTCAAAATTTTAAATCTCAACATCATATTCATCATGATCAAGAAGTTGATTGATCTACTCATGCCTTTAAAATTACTTCTCAAAGTTGGTTATGTATTTATGATCACTATTCTTATGACCCCCAATATCCTCACCTTTACTAACTAACAGGTTAGTTTTGCAATTTATCTTTGTATGTATACTATCACTTTTTTCAACTCTGCAATTTGTCTTCATATATCTTCTATCACCACCTCCTAAATGTTTCTTTTTAGATGAGAAATCTCTTTAACCTTCACGTTCAACCCTATAAACGTTTTTAGTTATATTCTACTACACAACATTTATGACAAGAAATTGTTAGGCTTTAATATCAACTAACATAGACAAAAGTAACACAAGAAAAATAGCAAGAACAAACAACATAAAATTTTATGTAATAAGGTTACATCACTAACCTTAATTCAAATTTTCATTACTAAATATTTTACCACATCAAAATTTAATCAAAACTGTATATCATAGCCTTTAAGGCTTCTTAAATACCAGTAAAGCATTCGTGAACAAATATGAAAAACTATAAAAAAGTTCTAATCTAAATAAATAAAAAAATCTTAAATCAATAAGGAGAATATTATGGCTCTTGAATAGTAATTTCTTGTTTTAATATCTCAACACACTTTGATTGTTGTTAAATCTCAACTAGACTGGAAATAAAGGCCTTAGAAAGTCTTAGCTAAGTGTCAATTTGATCTAATGATGAAATCAAAAGTCCATTTGGCCTGTTTGAAATTGCGTTTCCAAATTATTTTTGAAAAAAAAATAATTTAATTTTATTTATATTTTTCACTTTAAATTATTTTTTGTTGGTGTTTTATATCAGTCTCATGTGATGATATAAAAAATATTTTTTTTAACAAAAAATATCATTTTGATACATTTATGAACGAAAAACACTTAAAAAAGCAACCTAAGCCACACTCCCAAGCATGCACAATATCATGAAAAAAACTTTTATACATCAATATCATTTAAACCATTTTTAAAATGTATTGATATGGCATCTTGGATAAACCCGAATCAACTAGGTTTAACTCATGACTTGGGTCATGAAACTAGTTGGGTTCAATAACTATATTTTTTGAAATATATTTTTTATTTAATTATACGATAATACAAATAGAAATGCACAAAAAAGACATTGAATAATTTGTTTCTATATAAAAAAGGATTATGAATGCAATATAAACAATTTGCTTCCTCATATTATATATATAAAAAATACAACAGTCTTATTAAAAATCAAACTAAAAATTGAATTGTGTTTAATAAAATAGTATTCAAAATAAAAACTCTAATTAATTTACTTTAATTAATCATAATTATGTTTAAAGGAAAAAAGAAAAATGCCTAAAAGAAGGCAAGCATCTAGGCTGGGTAGGCTAGAACACTTGGCCAATTAAAAAAAAGGTGAGACTTATGTGCTTGTAAAGCTAGGCTGATGTATGTGGCCTTTTTAGGCCTATATATAATTATTAAAACATTCATTACATATATAATCACAAAGCTCTAATTTAAATAAAAATATAACATAATTTAACTTTAAATAGTATTGTAATTATTATTTTAAATTAGAATTTATTTTAAATTAAAAATGTTCTATGGACCTAGAAAGGTAGGTTCACTCATTGAGCCTCTAAAGAGAAAATTCAAGCATGCGTGGACTCAAACCAAACCCACATGCTCAACGTTTTCTTTTTTATATTGAGTGAACTATGCATCATCCACTCAATTAAAAATTTTAGTAGATGATGTGTTGTCTACTGCAATAGTTTTTTTTTACTAAACGTCTTGTGGCCTAAGAAACAAGTTTTAGTTTCTTAATCATCTAAAGCTCATTTTAAGCCTTTTTTGACTAGTAAATTTTCTTAAACCCTACTAGAAACCTCAATCATCCTCTCTTTTGTTTAATTCCAAAGCACACTAAAAAAATCAAATTGAATTCAAGAACTTTCAAGATTCGATCCACTTTGTTTAACATGGTTAATCGAAAAGGCCAATACCACTCAACTTGCATATTAAAGGCGATTTTATTGACACGAATATTAATGTTTTTTATGGCAAAATATGGTCGAGCAAATTATTTCTCTCTCCTTTCCATTTCTTTGGGACTATCTCACTAATCTCTTAAAATATCGAGTTTGAAACATAATAAAAGTAAATTTTAAATATTGAAACCTAAAAGCATAAAACTCAAGGGTCTATATTGAAAAAATGAAAACTCCCAAGGGAAAGTGAACTTTTGTCGGTCATGTTTCCTTGTATTGTTCATAGTGCGTTTGTGAGTAGAGCAACATGTACAAGTATATAATAATAATAATAATAATAATAATAATAATAATAATAATAATAATAAAAGGCATTGATGTTTTACTATGTTCCTAGACACAAATTACAGTGGATTTCAACAGTAAACTTACCCTTTTACCCCACAGATAAAAAAAATCAACCCTCAAAATCAAAGATATTTTGGACATTTCCAGGGGACGTGTGTGG
Organism: Salix caprea; assembly: GCA_964035475.1. NCBI lineage: Eukaryota > Viridiplantae > Streptophyta > Magnoliopsida > Malpighiales > Salicaceae > Salix > Salix caprea. The sequence continues at coordinate 9,871,788 of OZ037751.1, read as the reverse complement.
TATTTTTAGATTGTTAAGGGTTTTCTAGGTTTTTTTCTGTTTTAAATTGCACAGTGAAACTAACATTTTACCTCTAGCTGCTAATAAAAAGATGAGGAACAGTGGGGGGTGTTTTCGATTTTTCATATATTCATGCACAATGAAACTACGCAAATACCCCAAAAAAGACAAAAACAAAGGTCTAGAACTGGGGGCATTGTGGTACTTTCACTCCCAGTTTTTTCACAGTTATCGCTGAGTCCAAGGGTGTAGAGGTAATTTGACATTTTTTATTATTTGTTTTTGAAATTACTGCAGGCGCGCCGGACAGACACCCCAGTGGTGTTTCACATGCACGCACCTTTTAGGCAGCACATGTGACCTTTTTTTGTTGTGGAAGTGTATGGTCGCCATGTCACCGGGTGTACCGCATATCCTCTACCTCTTGGTGCGAGACATGTCATGTGATGGTTGTCGGTGAATAGACGGTGAATGATTTTTAGTTTTTTCTCGCTCTTGCCGTCGAAGAATAGATGACAATCCTTAATGTTTGCGATTGTTTGATTTTAGTCCCTGTTCTTTTCATTTTGGTTTTATTATTGATTTCTTCAATGAAAATTTTGATTTTTTTCAATTATTCACTTCAATTGAAACTGATTAAATATGTTGGTTTTCATTTTAGTCCTTTTTTTATTTGTTTTTGTTCCTTTAATTTTTTCGGCATGCAGATTTTAATTTGTTTTAGTTTGTCCTCTAATTGAAATTGATTATATATGCTACTTTTCATTTCTTTCCTTATTCTTTTAATTTGTTTTCAAAATTACACCGCAATTGTTTTAAATAAGTTGTTTTATTTGTTTCGGCCACAAGGTTTTTATTTGTTTCATTTATGCTATTCGATCGGAATTAATTATATATTTTATTTTTCATTTCGACCCTTATTCTTTGAATTTTTTTTTTGGTATTAATTCCTTTGCTTTTTTTTTTGTCCTTCTTGGATATTGTTTATTTTTTACCCGTATTTATGTGTCTATGCTTTTAGTTTTTGTTTTTAATTTTTTTTTGTTATATTTTTTATTGGGATTTTATTTTTATTCAGTTCGATCCTAAAATTTATGTTGGTGATCATTTTAAAATTAATATATCTCCATTTTTGCCTGAGTTTTTTGTTATTTTTATTTATTCTTCGGATCAGATGATTTTATGGTTTCATTGTTTGCAAAATAATAATGATAATTTTAGTGATTTTTTTTGTTAAAATGTTTTGCTTTTTTTATTCTTTGGGGCAATTTAATGATTTTAATTGTTTGGGCAATAATATTGATAATAATTTTAACCGTTATAGTCATGATAATGACGGCAACGTAGAGATGAATTTTCAATGATGTTTTCTTTGTTTTCTAGATTGAAAATTAACTACTTATTTTTTTATTTGATTATTGCAGGTGTTTTCACAATATATATTTTGTTTGTTGTATTTAATTTAAATTGGATTATAAAATGAATTAATCCTAATATAGTGAATTCAATGATTCAGGTATCCGAATCTTCTTGCTTTTTTAATGATGATGATAATTTTATACTGATGATTTCATTGAAACTTACTAAACATATAAATTTATATCGATTTAAAATTCATATATTTTATAGGAAACTTGCACTTTACAAGAATTTTGTACAAATTAATTATTATACCAAAATTTATATTATAATAAAAAAATATCACACGATTAATATTTTTTTATGTTAAAAAAATATAATTCCAGCCCTGACAAAGCACATGCAAATGACTAGTAAAAATAATAAAATCCGAGTGGAGAATGTATTTATAATAGCAATATCGTGTTTTTTCAACGAAGAACGTTGAATTCCCTTGTTTGACCACCCATATCTGTCCTGTTTGTTTTGTTTTTCAAACTTTCAGCGCGCTGGTGATCATGGGGAATGTGAAGAAGAACAGAGAAGGCAGAAACTCTATAACGCTGCAGAGGCCAAAAGAAATGAAAAACGTCAGGCTTTGAATTCATCAAAGCAGTCGTGGTTGTTGATAAATAAGAAAAGGGAGGTAGGTAGCTTTGAATGAATGGCCACGTGTATCTCTACCTCATCACTGCCTTTTCTATGGAAACCCCATTATCTCTTCTTGACTTTCTTCGGAGAATTCCACGACCGCTGCTGTCCTCGTTTCTGAAGCTTGCTTCTACTGGATTTATTTCTTAATATATAAAGAAAGACCAGGTGGGGGGGTGTTCAAAATTGTCACGCATAATATCTCTGTTGCCGATTTGATAACACTTTTGCAAGATAAACATCGTTTAATTCCTGAATTACAGGTAAAGAAAATAAGAGAAAATTCACTCCTTTTTGCTTTATTTATCGTGTTGTTAATCATTGAAATTAGGTGACATGTTCTTTTCTTTTTGGTTTTTCAGATAGGAGCATATTTAATTGTCTGAACTGTCCCTCTTTTTGGAAGTTCGTTCATTCATTCATTAGCTCTAACTTTGAATTCCACCATATTTTTCGGAAAAGCTGTCAAAATGTCTTTATTCAATGGCAGCTAGAGGCGGCGTTTGACTTTATTATATATATATATATATATGTGTGTTTTTTTTTTTAAAAAAAAAAAAAAGAAGAAGAAATAGCAATCTAAGGATTAAATATTTTCAGTTTATGTCAAATTGATGTTTAGCAATATCTTTTTTAAAAATAATTTTGATCAGGTCCAAGATTGCCTTCATAAAAGCGAAGTGCATTGGTGTTCGACAGCACAGTGGGTTTATAACTTTCGTTGTTATATTCAGCCAGCGAAGAAATTACAAGGCATAAGCTTGTTCGGCTCGGCCTCCGACATGTGTTTGAGTCCTAAACACGCCGGTGTAACTTTGAGATCAGATGGGTTTGAGCTGATAAATACAGAAGCCACGATCAAGCCGATAAAGTTTAATGCGAGTAAGACCAAGAGCTCAAAAAACCTGAAGTATTGTGCACCTGTAAGAGTGCCGCTGGACCAATCTCTGTCGTTCAAGAGTCTGGTTCAAGACCAGGGCAGATTGGGTTCGAATGGTTTCAATGGGAGAGACGGGCTGGTGCATAAACAAGTGCCGGCGCTGTCCCTTCCTGAACCCGAGTTTTATTTCTCGCCGAGACCGGAAAGTGCGCTTGAAGCCGCCGCAGTTAAGGTCCAGAAGGTTTATAAGAGCTACCGGACTAGAAGAAATCTTGCTGATTGTGCAGTTGTGGTGGAGGAGCTCTGGTAAGTCCTCAGATAATCTGCATTTATCAGGAAATTAATTGCTTAAATCTTGATGTTTCTGTATCGGTGGACGGTTCTGATTGGTTTGTTTGATACATTTCAGGTGGAAGGCTTTGGATTTTGCTGCTCTCGAGCGGAGTTCTGTGTCATTCTTCAATGGTGAGAAACCAGAAACTGCTGTTTCAAGGTGGGCAAGGGCCAGAACAAGGGCTGCCAAGGTCTCAACTTCTTACCATTTCTAGTTTGTACAGTTTAATGCTCTAGATTTCGTAGGAAAAATGAAATATTTCGTTTCCTGTTTGTTTTTTTCCTTCCTCTTCCGACAATCAAATGGGTATTTAAGGAAGTGATGTCTCATTGCAGGTGGGAAAAGGCTTATCAAAGGATGAGAAAGCTCAGAAGCTAGCCCTGCAACACTGGCTTGAGGCTGTGAGTTGTTTTCTACACTTTTATGTGAAACTATATGATAATGCCAAGTGGGCTCTTTTTTATTGCAACATGGTAGCAATGGTCGAACCTCTGTACGCAAATTGACTATGCTTTTTTGTCATGCATATATATATATATATATAGATTGATACACGTCATCGATATGGTCATAATTTGCACCTTTACTATGATGTCTGGTTCAAAAGCGAGAGCAGCCAGTCTTTTTTCTACTGGTAAGTGCTTTCTCAAATTGCTGTCTGGTAATTCATTTTTTTATAAAAAAAATGAATAAATAAATATTATAAAAAAATGAATAAATAAATAAGTGTTGTAGTAATTAAAACTTCCATTTTGACCGGCAATGTTGTGTGCAATGAAATGAAGGTTGGATGTCGGAGATGGCAGAGAAGTAAATCTAGATAAATGTCCGAGGCCCACTCTACTCCTTCAATGCATCGAATATCTCGGACCAGTAAGTTACATGACAATTAATCCGCACTAATTCTTCTGCCCATCCAAAAAAACACAAGATTTATGAGCTTGATGTTCTTAATTATGTTTCAGATAGAAAGGCATGCGTATGAAGTGATGGTTGAAAATGGGAAGCTTGTTTATAGGGAAAGCGGAATGCTGGTGGATACCGTCGAAGGTTCCAAGTGGATATTCGTGCTGAGCACGGCGAGGGCTTTGTACGTGGGGCAGAAGAAAAAGGGTAGGTTTCAACACTCCAGTTTTCTTTCCGGCGGTGCCACCACGGCCGCCGGAAGATTAGTTGCGCACGACGGGATTCTTGAGGTAAATTTTCATCGATTTATTTTCTTATCAGAGCTGCATATATTATCGCCACTCTCCGGCCAGTACTTACAAGCTTGTCTCTCTCTAATCTTACACAGTCTGTGTGGCCATACAGTGGACATTATCACCCAACAGAAGAAAACTTCAGGGAGTTCATTAGCTTTCTCCAGGAAAACCATGTCGATCTTACCAACGTTAAGGTAATGCACTTCTGATTAGCTTGTCTGGTCTGTGCTTAGAAATTAGTTTCAGCACAAAATAGCTGATGAGTGAGATTGTTTCTTCTTATGAATCTGTACACAGAGGTTTGCGATTGATGATGACAGTCCTTCAACAATGGCGACTGAAGAGGAACAAAAACCACGAGCAACTGATCATCCAGATGCCACCGTTGATCTAGCAGAGAACGCCAGCAGTCCCAACACGCAGGCTACTGTATTTGACTTGACCACACGATTGCCATGCAACTGGACCACTGGAGCCGGACCCCGTATTGGGTGCGTGCGGGACTATCCTAAAGGACTGCAATCGAGAGCACTAGAACAGGTCAACCTATCACCTCGTGTGGCTCCTGGTCAACTGGCTAACTATGGCCCGGTCCCTTCTCCACGCCCCAGCCCTAAGGTCAGGGTCTCACCTAGGCTTGCATACATGGGAATTCCCAGCCCAAGGACCCCGCCATTTCCTGTAGCTACCTAAGACATTTCCTGTGGCTAACTATTACTTCATTTATTTTTAATTTTCATCCAACTTCTTAAGTGTTTAGGTTTTGTATATCTTTCTTGTAATAGAAGTGTTGAACAAAGCACATTGATTCATCAGTGGCTCGTAGAGAAGAAAAAAAAACAAGGATGTCAGCATTTCCATGGATTCTATTAGATCTAGAGATCAGTACCTCTCTCCTCCATGGATCCTCGGATGAATCTCTCACAAACACAGTAAATAAAAATAAATACCTTTCTAATGAGGGATCAAAGCCTCACATCCCACCAAAATCGATTATAACTTTAATTTAAAATACTTTTAACTCTTACATTTTTCAACATAGAGATAATCTTGAAAATGTACACAATAAATTAGGTTTGAAATGGGAAGGTGTGTATTGGGATGTATGTATTTTGTGATTTTCAAAATTATCTAGTTTCACCATGTTATTTTTCCTGCTGCAACTTCAACAAAAAAATAAAAAATAAAAAATTAATATTTAAATTGCCATAAATTATTTTAATATTGCTATTAAACTCGGTGTAATAGCTCAAGCTTTCTAAAATTATAGCTTTGACTCTTTACTTAACTCAAGTTTTGAACTAAATCATGTGAATGTTGTCCTCACATGACTTTGTTGATTGGTAGGTATAGAGAAAGAATCAAAAGAAGAAAAAAGAAACACATTAGGCTCCCCCTAGTCAACCCGTTAAATCTGTGACCCGTATTATGAACTCTACTAGGTTGAAATATTTATTTTATATTATAATAAATATAAAAACTAATTCATAATCAACCCAATACTAAATAAGAAAATTCAATATCAGAGGATAAAATTAGAGAATTGTTTTTTAAAAAGTTACGAAAATAAAGGGCCAATAAAAAAGGCATCAACTTGCTACACAAAAGCTCGTGTGTGTGAGCATGCGGTTGGCCTACATGCGACCGAGTTTTTTTCTCTAGGTCATCCTTCTTTTTTTAAATAAATAAAACATAAATGATATATCGTTTGTCACATAACAAAGCGTATTGTCCCCCCGAATGCTCTTAAACCTATAACATTCATCTAAATAGGACCACATATTAACCAATTCAACTATAGAATAAATATGTTACCGGTCGATTGGAATATATGGTTCATTGTTCATATGAATTACTAAACATATACCAATTCTTTTAGTTGTTTTGATAATGAAGTGGCAAGTTATATCCTAATTATTTGTGAAAAAAGTATTTTATTCTCTCATCAATAGGTGGGTTCAAGATATGAAGGCTTTTATGGTTTACAAAATCACTTAGGATTTTATTTATGTGTTGTGTTCTTGTCCCTTGTCATTCATTTTTTATATCACTTCAATGGAGAGTAAGTGTGGATATATGTCCCGTGTCATTCATTTTTTTTGAATCTCACTTTATTGGAGAGCATGTGTGGATATGTGAGATTTTTGAATTTACAAATTGCTTAGGTGTTGTGAAGTAATGTGTTGTTTTTATTAAAAATAATTGTCTTAATTGTGTGTGAGAGAAGAAATATATGACATTTTATGCTTTATAAAATCACTTTGATTTGTGAATTGGTGTGCCTATGTCATTAAAAACAAACTTGCCTTAATTATGTAAGTATTGGATAACAACAAAATGATATTTTTATTTTTATTTTAAATTAAAAGTTTAAAATCTATTCAAGAGATGAACTAAGCATCCTCTTATGATAGTAGAAATTTTAGAGCTACCCATTGCAAAGAAACAAAGTTAACTTATCAAGAAAATATGTCACCTTATTAGTCTCTCATTGAATGAGTACATCTAAAAGACTTACTTTTTTTTTTTAACAAAAAGCCTTATATCCTTTGTGATAAAAACTTGTTAAATTCAAAAGAATCAAAGAATCATTCATAACTATGACCACCACTATACAATTAATATAGTTTAAGGGTCATTTTCCTAAAACCCATGAACTATGCCAGTTACAAACCATAAAGAGCAAACAAGGCTTATAAAATTTCAAAAGATGTGGGATTTAGAGTATATACCACAACAACCTACATAGCTTCACCCAATTCATTACAAATGATAGTTTGAAGCTTCATAACTACATAATTGGAAGAAAAAAAATACCTAGATTGATCTTCATAACATCCAAATTAGAGACAATCACTAATTTTTAAAGGTTCAATTCTACTAACCTATTATCTTTCTTGTTTTACTTTTTTTTTCTTCACTTTGTGCTCATGAACTAGAGTTATAACTAACTAAACAACATAATAAGGACCCCTCTCCTCACATTCAGAAATCAATTCCTTTATGGAATTCCATAAAGCCCATGATAAAACACAAAATATTTATTAACATCTTATATGTTTTCTTCTACACTATCTTAATCTACGAGGAAAAAAAACGAAGAGTATATTCATTTATATAGAAACAATAAAGATATAAACCCAATACTCTTAGTCCATTAACAACCATGAATAATGCCTTCAAAATCATGGTAGCACTTCATGTAGCATATCATTTATATTTTTGCCAAATTAGCCTAAGTTAGAAGAGCCTTCTTACAAGCTCTCCATAAAAACATGATGAAAAAGACTTGATAAAATGAACAAAATATTATGGATAAATGTAAAAATTTATGGTTGCAAGTTTAAGGACAAAACAATAAACATTATACAAATGATATGTGAAGATGATGAACTAGCAAGATATAATGATAAAAAAATAAGATAAAAAAAATAGCAGTAGAGAAATTTATGGTTGCAAGTTTAAGGACAAAACAATAAACATTATACAAATTAAACATCCAATCCTTGAGCTCTTCTTGGGATTTTCCAATTTTACAGTGCACTCCTACTTGTATAGGAAAAGAACAAGTACTATAATATTTGATTTATCCTTGCTTAAAGTATTTATCTGATGTCACTCTCACCTCAATAACAAATATCCTCATAACAAATATAAAAAGATAATTTATTTATTTTTGTCTTGTTTGAAAAAAAAACTCATTTAAAAAAAAAAACAAAATTGTCAAAACAAGCTTAAGAGCATGATTTCCAAACACACTTTTATGCCAAAACTTCCTTTATAAAAAAGGTTGAAACCAAACATGGCCTTATCACTCTAACCCAACTAGATTAACCTAAAATCTTTGGTTTGCACATAAGCTAAACCAAAAATCATTGGTTTTACTTAAGAAAAAACCAAAACCTAAGCTAGAATCCAAAACGAATCAAACTTGTAAAAAATACAAAAAAAAAAAAAACTCAAAAAATTCAAAACGGATCAAAAACTAGAAAACATATATATGAAGTAGCATGATAGTTTTCAATCATAAATATCACACGAGTGTTTACATTAAGACATTTTATTATCATGCATGAAAATAATTCCTAAGAGGTCTCATACCCCTCGATATAAAAAAAACTATTTGAGATGTTTAATCGTATTATAGGTGCTCATATTCTTATATTGTATTTGAAATTGAGGTGACATGCTAGCTAACACTAAACATATAACCTACTCATCATCATCAATATAACAACAATATTTTGTCTTAACTTCAATAAAAGCATCATCAACACATGTGAATAGTTGATTAATTACATGATATATTAAACTTATTAAATTGGTGTTTTTATAACTGAAATGAATCTAGTGGGAGTTTCTCTCCACTCTCTCTATTTCAACACTTTTATATATATATTTTTATAATTAGAAATTTAATTGTGATAGCAATAAAAATAAGTGCCAAAATGTTTTTAAAATAAAAAATACAAATATTTAAAAACTGATAACCTGACAAAACTCCAAAACTTTCACTCAATTATGAACCATCAAATTGTTTTTCAAATGCTTTTTTTTTGTTTAATAGCAATGATATTTACGGATTATTTGCTCCTTTTTTTTTTTAAAAAAAAAAACAAAATAATCGATAGAGAACAGGAGATGAAAAAAGTACACAAATTGATTATTTGAAAGAAAAGGGACTATTCAATTAGTTTTGAAAAAAATAGAGGGATTGATTTATAATTTATTCCCCGAACACTTTGGTTTTGGATGATCAAAATTCAATTCAATTTCAATTCAAAGCAGCATAAAAGAAAGGAAAGATGATAGGGTGACAGACGCTATCTATCTAACCCTCTAGTTTGTATTTTTTTTTCTGAATTTTATTCGATTAGGAAATTCGTTTGTTTGTTTCTTTTCGTAGATCTCCAATTCCGCCATTCTTACATCGATTTATTGTGGGGTGTCAGCTTTTGCCTAATATTTGTCAGTTAGGGTTTCAGTTTCTTTAGATGGAGCCGCGTGTTGGTAATAACAAGTTCAGGCTCGGCCGAAAGATCGGCAGCGGCTCCTTTGGACAGATCTATCTAGGTTTTTTTTTGTTTTTAATTTTATTTTAATATATATATCTTTATTTATGTATTTATTCTTTTTTACTCATTGGCCTTTTGGATTGAATTTTGATTGAATTAGGTACGAATATCCAGACTAATGAAGAAGTCGCCATTAAGCTTGTAAGTTTCTTTTTGACTAATCTAATTTTCCTTTCGATTATTCTGTTCAATTCCTCTTCGTTTTTCCTTTTTTTTTAATTTTATGTCGGATTCAGTACTTTTTAATTATTTAATTTAATTTAATTTTGCTGGTTTAACTTCTTTTAGCTGTAGGGGAGGATTTGCTATATTTGGACTCCACATATTTATTTATGTTTTGTTTAAATTTTCAATCAAGAATTCTTAACAGTGCTGTGAACTAAATTTACTATCTCTTCTTACTGCACACCTTTAATAATGTTGGATTGATTGATTGATGTCGTTTGCTTTTCAATCAATTAATCGTTTTGATGAGTTTTTAATTTATTGATTTTTCTTATTTAATTTTCTTTGTGGGTTTGAGCCAAAATGATTATATTCTTAACTCTGTGTGATTCTTATATTGTTTGTTAATGTTCAGGAAAATGTCAAAACAAAGCATCCTCAGTTGCTATATGAATCCAAGTTGTACAGAATCCTGCAGGGAGGAAGTAATAATGTTTCTTGACATCTTTTTTCATGATTCTTTTTTCTGTTTATTTACTTTTAAAAAAATTATTTTTTGTATGAGCGTGTTGTTGCTCATGCATTCTTCTATTATTTTTTTTCTTATCTAATTCTGATCATTTTCTATCTTGGCAGCTGGGATTCCAAATGTGAGGTGGTTTGGGGCCGAGGGAGACTATAATGTTCTGGTGATGGATTTGCTTGGACCTAGTCTTGAAGATCTCTTTAATTTCTGCAGTCGGAAACTCTCGTTGAAGTCAGTTCTTATGCTTGCTGATCAGATGGTGAGTTTCCATCGAATTTTCCATTTTCAATGTTAGTACTTATCTTTCAGAATTATTATCTATTTATGTTGCTGTCCTTTTCTTCTCTCAAGATCAACCGTGTCGAGTTTGTTCACTCAAAATCATTTCTTCATCGAGATATCAAGCCAGACAACTTTCTTATGGGATTGGGAAGGCGTGCAAATCAGGTCTTGATATGAAGTATATGTTTTCTTATATATATATATATTACATCTCTCTCCCCTTTTTTTTTCCTTTTTCAGGAATTCCATATAAAAGTTGTGTTGTTCACTTGTGCATAGGTATACATCATTGATTTTGGTTTGGCAAAGAAATACAGAGATAGTTCAACCCATCAACACATTCCTTACAGGTGAGAAGACTGTGTTTTGTGTTAATGTGCACACTAATTTGTGGGTGCTTGTGTTACGTTAAATATATTTTGATGCCTTTTTGCTCTGTTTGGAACTATATTAAATAAGACTGTATATGGAAATTCGAGTCATCTGCCAATATCCTCAATAGTTGTAATATATATGCTGATGTTTTGTTTTTGGTACTTAAGTAATTGTATTGATGACTGGGTTTTGAAATATAGAATTTTGGTGCCTTATCTATTTTTACTGTTGATGTGACTGTAGAAGTATTTCATTTAGCTATCTCATGTATACTCTGTTTTTCACTGTTGGTATCTCTGCTGATAATATGCGGTAATTGAGTCTAATGGAATTGATACACTACAGGGAAAATAAAAATTTGACTGGAACTGCTAGATATGCAAGCATGAACACTCACCTGGGCATTGGTATGTACTTTTTTTTGTGTGCTTGGTAATCTGTTGTCCTCTCATTTAGTTCCATTTGTTTCATAACATTGATTGCTATATTTTTGACTTGTTGGACTACACAGAGCAAAGCCGGAGGGATGATCTAGAATCTCTTGGTTATGTCCTTATGTATTTCCTAAGAGGAAGGTGATGCCCGCTGCCTGCCTGCCTACCTACCTAAGATTGCTATGTATCTTCTTTTGCAAATTTGATCACTGATATGTTTGTCCATGTAGCCTTCCTTGGCAGGGACTAAAAGCTGGAACTAAGAAACAAAAGTATGAGAAAATTAGTGAAAAAAAGGTTTCAACTTCGATTGAGGTAAAGTGCTTTTAATTACCAAGGTTGCCTGCAAATTCTGTTACCAAGTCAACTAATCTAACCGGAGATATGATGCTTCCTCAGGCACTGTCTCGGGGTTATCCAACTGAATTTGCCTCTTACTTTCATTACTGTCGTTCACTTCGATTTGATGATAAGCCAGATTATGCTTATTTGAAGAGAATATTTCGGGACCTCTTTATTCGTGAGGGTAAGAATGTTTTAGTAGTTAAATGTCTTCAAGTCCATGGTGTCTGTACTATTCTGTGTATTTCACTTCTATTGGCTTTGATAGAACAATAGAAGTGGCATTTGAACTCCTAACTGTATCTGTTGATATTTTTTTCTCAGGCTTCCAGTTTGATTATGTCTTTGACTGGACAATATTGAAGTATCAGCAATCACAGCTTGCTAATCCTCCAACTCGCAGCACTGTGAGTGTTGATGGAACATTTTACTTCTCTTGGTCATCGGTGTGGAATACATTTGAATTTTTCTTGTTTCTGTTAGGGCCTTGGTGTTGGAACTAGTTCTGGAATGCCGCCTCCTATAGTCAGTGCGGATAGACAAACAGGTAGTTTATGTTGTGCCTTTAAATTGTTTCCAAGTATTCCTTCACATAATGGCTTCAAGTTATAAACTTTCGTTTCTATAGTGTTCTTTGTTTAAAGATTTTTATTACTTTTATTCAGTCATTCTCCAATTTAATTTCAGTCTTTTAATTTGCCAGTACTGTTTCTCTATGTGAGTGTGAGTGTGTATTATTATGGATCCAGAATCTAGCTAAATACTGCCTACATGTTCGCACTTGGGCGAATACCAAATAGCAGTTAATTGATGAAGAATAAACTTTAAGGAGAAGGTGGATGATTATCCTTTAACATATGCTTTGGTTTTATACCTTTTCTCTCCTCAATGCAGGTGGAGAAGAAGCTCGAGCAGCTGGCCAATCAATGGAATCCTCTCGCTGGAGGCTATCAGGACCGATTGTAAATGCTGGAAGTTCTTCGAAGCAGAAAAGTCTAGCTGCTAACAATTCTCCAATTACAAAGGATGCCATGGTAAGTTGCTTGTTTTTTTCTTTTCTTTCTCTGCCCCAAATTGTGCAAATCTTCCTGATTGTCTTATAATGCATGATCGAGCATTATTTAGGGACTGATGCATGTTGAATATTAAGTATTCTATTTTTCTTGTACATGTTTGCAACTTGTTCCGTTAACTTGCATTTGGTAAATCCCATCAACCCTGCCCCTTCAAAGGCTGGCCAATTCTGGGCTCGCTGACAGTCAAACTCCTGGTAGCATAGTATCATCACACCATGGTCTCCAAGTGTATTGTATATGTATCATTGCTGGCTAACCTAACTGAGTGTTTGTGGCTATGCATTATCCTTGGTTCTTGCAGTTGCTTAAAAAATTTACCCCGCATATGTATGCAATGTATTCTGTTAACTTGCATGTGTGAAATTCTCCCTTTATTTTATGATGCTTAAAATTTTTCGTGGATTGATATTGATTTTCTTTGTACTTTCTTTCTCTGCTATTGATGTTGTCTAATCTCTTATACCATGAAGATTTCACATACATACTGATAGTCCGCAATTAGTTTTCTTCCCCCACATTTCTGTTTCAGATCTAAACTGCATTATAATTGGCTGCTGCAGCTACCCAACTCCACTTTTTTGGGACGACCAAGTGGGTCCTCAAGGCGAGCTGCAGCTGTTTCCAGCAGCCGTGATGTATTTGCTGGGAGCGAGTCTGATCCCCAACGGTCTCGCACAACCGAGGCAAGCCCTGGAGCAATGCATAAAATTTCTAGTGGTCCAAGAAGTCCTCCCCTCGGATCTTCAGACCCAAGGCGCACTTCGTCAAGTAGAAACACTTCTCACATGAAGACATATGAGACCACCCTTAAAGGAATTGAGGGTCTGAATTTTGACAGTGACGAAAAGTTTCATTATTAGGAGCTCAGCACTGTGCATTGTTGTAAATCATGAATGTACTGGTGTGCTGTTACACACTCAAATTAGGGTTGTTTATTCTCATTGAGCTAAAAGAGTTTGAAAGTAGTAGTGTGTCCGAGCCTTGATGAACTCGGGATTTCAATTTATGCACGAAAAGTGTCGGCTGATTATATGGAAACAGATAGGCCTGAGAAGAAGCTGAATCCAAATGCGCAGCAAAAATCACGGTCCACAACTGCTGGGTGTGTTCAATCAGCTCAGCTCTACTCTTTTCAAATCTCGCCACTGCCCGGACCTATATTCCTCCTCCTCTCTTGTTCATTTATACTTTGGATTTTTTTATTGTTTCTTTGAATCAGATTTAAAACTGATGGCAGTGAAAAACTGGCCACTGTATTCTTGTTCAGTTCTCAAAATCTTAGAACTACTCAAGCCTCAGGCTTGGGATTCAAATATTTGCCCAGGGTGCTGCTATGTTGAGCGGTGGCTTATTTTTGCCAGTTTTTATTTTTAGCCAGTGAATAGCAACTAGTAATATTTGTCCCTCTTCCAATGAGACTACATTGTTGTGTATTTTGACGTCAAGCTATGTTTTGACACTGATCACAGTTTGTGTGTTATGCTAATAGTTTCAAGGAAAGTTACTCTTTGAGAGTCAGTTGCGGTTGCTTTTAAAAACATAATACATTTATCATCATTAGTCACACCTCTCATGTCTGACTACTTAATAAGTTCAAATTTATCATCATTAGTCACCGCTTTCATGTCTGACTACCTAATAAGTTCAAGTATCATCATTGTCTAATATTATTAGTCTTTCCTATTGCTAAGGACATCCAAAATAATATGGTTATTAAAAATATCCCCTATCCCATCAAATAACTAGTTACTCCAGTCCTCACTTTAAGGTTGACTAGTCAACCTTTTTTATTCCTGCAATTAACTATACAGCATTCTTATTTTCTTATTTTCTTGATTCTCAACGCAACCTACATCTATTGCATTTCCAAAAATTCTATTATGAATACCAACAATCTTACTTTTTGTATATGCTTTTCAATTATCTAATTCACCTTGAAAGGCCATGATTATCGATGCTATGCCAATAAATTCATCTATTCCTTACATTCAGAATCAACTTCGGCTATCCCTCATGGATGCCAATAAATCCAATTAACAATTATGATTACTAACAACTTTGACTATCTTTGTAGGACGTCAATAAATTCAGTTAACCCTTACAATTACCAATAACTCTGGTTATCCTTCAAAGATACCAATGAGTATGGCTAGCCTTCATAATTTCCAACAACAACAACAACAACAACAACAACAATCCCTCACAGATTCCAAAAAATCTAGCTAACCCTTACGGTTTCCAATGACTTATGTTACGATTTCCAATGACTTATGTTATTCCTTAAAGATGCCAATAAATTTAGCTAACCTTATATTTGCTGATAGCTTTGGTTATCCCTTAAAGGTGCCCTTACAATTACCAATAACTTTGGCTATCAAACCTGGGCACTAATCTTTTTAGCGATCCTTTTTGGATGCTATTAAATTTGGAAAACCTTAATGGTTTTCAATTTAAATTCTTTTTATTCAGTCTTATCATTATTACTTGACTTTGTCTTTCAAGTTTCTCAATATGCTAATACATTTAATGAATTTATAGTTAAAATAAAATATTAAACTCTTAAAGATTTTTTAGGTGTCATGCACCTACTTGTAGGACGAGATGATCTAACTTCTCTCGTTTGTGGTTTTTTTATACCAATATCTCATGCAATACCATAATCAATGTCATCATCACATTTATAAACATAGATAGGAAGCATATCTTGGTTACTTTAACATAACAATTCAAATACATCTTTTTATTGTCAAGAATTAATATTCATCCTTTAAAATTCCATTCCATTTAAACTTACCTCGTTCAGGTTTGATATTTTCACTTAAACTTAGTAAAACATCATGTCTTATTACATCAGCACATCAATCCTATCCCCTCGTCTTATTCCACTAACACATCAATCCTACTTTCTTTACTTTAGTGAAATCCTCTCCTTGAAGGATATGCATTACTCTTCAATTTTTCTTCTAATCTTGTACTAACTAATCTTTCTACACATAAGGACCACTAATTTAATCAAAGTCTCAAGAAATTTTCTTTTTTCCTTACCTAATTCATTTTGGTTAAAGAGACACCATGGTTATCTATGATTTACTTTCTATTTTTTTCTAAATCAATTTAACTCATCACAAATGAGTTCCTTTTATTTATTTATTTTGGTTTAGAAACTCATCCTAAAATATTATATCCCTTGAAATTCAGACATTTAAAGACAACTCCATCCTCCATTGTTTTTCAATAGTGGTCGAGAACCCTTTTAAAATAACCAAGGGTCATCTTATTTTTATTTCTTTTGTCATTCCTTCAAACTCAAGTCTTTTAACATGTCAAATAACACAATTAAATGAGATTTTCAGTATGCTTTGGTCAACCATCTCAAATATCATAATTGAGACTAATATCAAAGGGGTCATGGGATCTTTTTCAATAATTTTGTAATTATACATCATCCATAATCCATAATTTAATCATGCTTGATATCATATAACTTATTTTTTTTCAAAAATCATTTAACTAAAAACCTACTCCCTCTTTTTTTAATTAAGGTTTGGTCGAGCCAGGCTGATGAGAATCAAAAGTTCTCCTTAATTTTCCATGAAATTTTCATCTAACCCATCAATTCAATCCTTATTTTCTTAAAAAACTAATCAAGTTCCTATAATCCTCTTTTAACATAGGTTTACTTGACCCTAAAACATACAATTTTTCTAGAATTTTGTGCATTTTCATTTTTTCTGAAAAACAAAACCTCATTTTAAACTTCATCGATATCTATAAACAATTAAAACCAAATATATCTCTTCCCCCCATAAAGTGGGAATTTCGGCCAAAAATAATTTGTATGCCTTAATATCATCATGTATACCTATTACTCACAATTATAACAAAAGATTATTTGTTTTCAATATTCTCAAACCCTAACCAAGCATCACAACACGCTAACATTCTTAATTTAACTATAAATCTTTAAAAAAGAAGAACCGATTGTAAAAATCACTTACCCAAGGTATTTGAAACAAGTTTCACAAGTTTTTCTTGGTCATCTCTTTTATTTGTCCTTTATCCTCCATAGCCCTAAGCTTTCTCTCCCTCCCCATAGTGTTTTTATTTTGACTTCATTTTCAAATTCATTTTAGAAGTGTTTTTTTTTTTTCATAATCATCATAAACACACTAATTTCATAAAACCCATAAAAAATCACTTAATTTTGCAAGAAGAAAAGACATTTATTTATATTTACCTTTTAGCATGATTTTTTAAGAGAAAAGGGGTGACTATTATTAACAAGTTGAACATCTTTAGATTTCTCACATAGACTACCCAACAATACCTTTCAAAACTTTTATTGACTTAAAGTTTTGAATCAAGGTATAAAAACATGTTAGAAGACTCCATGCAAAATTGTAGCCTAATTCAATGGTAAGGTTAAAAGTTATGCATAATGACATAAAACTTGTCAGCTGGTTAAAAATCTGAATTTTCTTGTTCCATTCTTTCATAAGTTGTACTGATTATTCTAATAAATCCCCAAGAATATTTCCTTATTCCAAAATATATTTACTTGGTATTTTCACATTTTATTTAATTTATGGATTTTTTATCGTTTCACAGTAATTTTATAGATATTTTTACCGATGCTCACAACATTACTTTTCCCTTTTTGTACAATCCTTTTTACAGAATATTCTTTATGACCACATTAACTCCTTGAGATTATTTTCTTATTTTTGGTATTATTCTGTCCATGAAAACATGTTACTGGTTACATCGACGTTACAAATTTAACTTCAAATTCATAATTCACATTTTAATTTCAACAACACCTTTAAATTTATTATTGAATATTATCATCCCTATCACATATTAAAATTATTGTTTACTTCATCAACATATTACAATTATTGTTTACTTCATCAACACCTCTTTTCATCCTGAACTTTGATCATTTGTTAGAACCTTACTACCCTCGACATACTTTTACGTGGGGGTTTACAATCACAAAGCCTATTTTTCAATCAACTTAATATTGAAAAAACACTTAATAAAAAAATGACCAAAACAATACAAATAGTAGTCAAAAGAATAAAGATCAAATTTAATGTAAAAATAAAATGGTAGGACACAAAGCTATTTTTTGAAGAATTTGTATGGAAACCAAGGTGAGGAGAAACGAGAGAAAAGAGAAGAACAAGAAAAAAAGGACCTTCATGCCAAGGTTGTCAAAATCATGATTTTGACACGACATGGAAGTCGTGTCTGAACTCGGATCGTAAAAGTGGAATCGTTAAATCGTACCTGATATTTTACCATACAAAAACCGTAAAATCGCAGCTAAAATTGTGTAGGTAGAAAAATCATAAAATCATAAGTAAAATATTTTTGAATACAATACATCATAATTATGGACATAAAACTTCATTAGTTAAGGTTTATACATGATTTAAAATAACTTAAAAATACATTATAGATCAATTATGAATTTGATTGATATGTTATCAATTGAATCTTACAATCGTTCAAACATCTAAGAGTCAAGTATGCAGTAGCAAATCAAGTGGCAGCAGGCCTGTAAAGACCCGAATTTTTTATTTTTTATTTTTTTATTTTTTATTTTTTATTTTTTATGCACATGGAGACGATAATCGGCCGACCGGTTCACTCCACTTCATTAAATACCATTCATACATGGAGCATTTCGTTTAAAGGTGAATCATACATAACGCATATTCTTTTGGTTGTATGATTTAAAATTTCATATCAAAATATACAAACATAGGCATGGTTTACATCCCTATCCTACACATAGTCATTACGAACTTAAACAAAAAGATCTATTAACAGTCAGGTATTCATTACATTGATTTATACCAAATACATTTTGATTTATACTTCATCTACATGATTTCTTGCAAAAATAGGTTCCCGTGCATCGGTTCCCTAGACATCTCGTGGATGTGGCGTTCCTGCAGCAGTATAAAACATTTAAGAGAAAGAAATTACCTAGTGATAATAATAATATTAATGATCACATAGTCTTGATGGAATTAGCTTGTAATGCTTATAGTTGTACCACCTTTTCTTTTCTAACAACCATAATCTTAGCCCCGGCTACCCCTTCGGGTGCCATTAGCCGAAACTAATTAACCATTTGTTTCGATCATCCTTTCGGATGCCATTAGCCGAAGCTAATCATTATTTGTCCCGGCCATCCCTTCGGATGCCATTAGCCGAAGCTAATCAATATTTTTATTGACATTTTAGTATTTGATCATTTAATTATAAAATAAACTAAAAGAGGTTAGTGTTTAACTGTAGATTGTGAGACAAAATACTGTGGATTGTAATAGTGTGTTTTTGGGTCGTTTTGGCTTTCGGTTCACTGGTTTATTGATTTTTTTTTATACTTATTTGCATAGTGAAATAACCATTCTATGATTTCTATCCCTCGAGAAAGATAAAAAATAGTTGCTGCCGGGAAGGGTTCCATGGGAATTTCATATTTTTTGAAAATGGCTAACTATTAATCTGCCCCCAAATAAGACAAAAAACAATTATGGCCGGGAGGGGTGCCATAGGAATTATAAAATAAACTAAAAGAGGTTAGTGTTTAACTGTAGATTATGAGACAAAATACTGTGGATTGTAATAGTGTGTTTTTGGGTCGTTTTGGCTTTCGGTTCACTGGTTTATTGATTTTTTTTATACTTATTTGCACAGTGAAATAACCATTCTATGATTTCTATCCCTCGAGAAAGATAAAAAATAGTTGCTGCCGGGAAGGGTTCCATGGGAATTTCATATTTTTTGAAAATGGCTAACTATTAATCTGCCCCCAAATAAGACAAAAAACAATTCTGGCCGGGAGGGGTGCCATAGGAATTTCATATTTTTTGAAAATAGCTAAATTCTAATCTGCCCCGAATAAGACATAATTGAAGATTTAGCGGTAGGGGTATTCTGATAATTAACGAATTTTTATTATTATTATCTGTCGATTATTGTGCGCATGTGTGCCATATGCTGCAGATAGTATTCGGCCTCACGCCCGCTTCGAGCGGCACGTGCAGTGTCGTTCAGTGGTGGAAAATGTGCATCCGACGTCTCACCAAAAGAGCCGTTGTGTCCTCTTTCTCATGGTGTGGCGTGTCGTGGCCCACGGTGGCCGGTTGAAAGTGTTTTTACCCTTTTCTCTCTCCTACATGTTAAAGTACAGGGCAGACCCCCGATTTTATGGTGTTTTCATTTTAGTCCCTTATCTTTTAATTGTTCTGCATGGTCCTGATTTCTGTTATATAAGTTAATTTGTTTCAATTGGGTCCTTCGATTGAAATTGATTATATATTTAGGTTTCAAATCGGTCCTCATTCTTTCAATTTCTAGATTGGGTTTAAATCCCTTAATATATTCGGTAAAGAGGTTTTAATTTTATCAATTTTATCATTTGATTGAAATTGATAATATATTTGGTTTTCATTTTTGCCCTTATACTTTTTAATTTGTTATTTTAATTCTTTTATTTTTTATATTTTGAAATAATCCCTATTTTTGTCCATGTTTATATATATATATATATATATATATATATGTGTGTGTGTGTGTGTGTGTGTGTGTGTGTGTGTGTGTGTGTGTGTGTGTGCTCTTAGCTTTAGTTTTTAATTTTTATTATTTTCTTATTTATTGAGGTTGTATTTTTTTTGAAAGATTTAGTTCTTAAATTTTAGTTTATGTTTGTGATAATTTGAAAATTGATATTTCTTTTTTTTTTCTTTTCGTTCTTTCTTTTAGTTTTTTTATTAGTTTTTATTATTATTATTTTCAAGTCAAGTGATATTTTCTCATCTAATAATTTTTATTTTTGTTTGATCATTTTTTTTGTTTGCTCTTTTGTTAAAGTTTTTAGACTTTTTTTAGTCTTTGATTTAATTATTTTTTTCATTATTAATGCAATAATAATAATAATAATAATAATAATAATAATAATAACAACAACAACAACAACAATAATAATAATAATTTTAATTCTTTTCTTGCTTACTCTTTTGTTAATGTTGTTGAGTTTTTTTTTTCTCAGGGTAATTTAATAATTTTTATTATTTTCTCTTTTGTTTAAGTAGTAGTTTTTTTTGAAAACTTTTGTTTTTAAATTTTGGTTTGTGTTTATGATTATTTGAAAATTTATATTTTTTATTATTTTGTTTTCACGTCAAATGATATTTTTTTAGCTAATAATTTTTATTTTTATTTTATTATTTTGTTTGTTCTTTTGTTAAAGTTTCTAGGCTTTTTTTGTTCTTTGATTTATTTATTTTCATTATTAATGCAACAACAACAACAACAACAACAACAACAACAATAATAATAATAATAATAATAATTGTATTATTTTTTTTTCCTCTTTTGTTATTGTTTTTGAGTTTTTTTTCCTCGGGGTTTTTTAAGAAATTTTAAAGAAGAATTTCGAAATAAAATGAGATTAAGGGTTACTAAAACCTTCAAACATCAAAAACCCAAGGATTGGGAGCATTATTGGAAGAAGAAAGTGGAAGAAAAGAAGGAGTGTTTGGCCGACACTTGTAGGAAGAAAGAGAGGAGAGAGGATATTTTGATTTCACAAGCTATTAGGATCTTGAATCCCTCTTGGTATGGTGTTTCTTATATGAATTTAAAAGATTCTTTACTTTATTACTTTATGGTTAAATTGCATAACTTTTCTTTATGAATTTTGGGTTAGGGTTCTTGAATAAAAATTTGGGGGAAATGTGAAATTGTGTATAATTGATGAATGTTGCATGAAATAGGATGTGAATGTTGTGTAATGAATGGTTGAGCATGAAAAGAATGAGGGAAGTCTTGTTTCCCAAGGCCAATTTTCGGCCAAATGCATGTGTTGCAGAAATTAACAACTTGAAAGATTCATGTCGTGACTTTGAGAGAGAATTTGAGTGGTAAAACAAAGGAATTAGGGTCGGGTTCCTTCATAGGAGTTGTAGTTATGGATGTCTACTATCCAAGGAAACTTGTTTCACTTAATTTGGAATTTTATAACTCTAGTTAAGGGTCACCAAACATGACTGAGCAGGACAGATTTTGCAGAATCAGCAGGTCTGTCACATTTGAGATGCATTTCATAAATTTTGGGGACAGAACTGGGCTCTATTCCCTTCATAAGAGTTGTATCCTTATATGTTAGCTTTCTAACAAGATAAATTTGTACAAAACGGAGGTCTACAACTCCATTTATGGGGGAAAATCTGGGCAGAGGTCGAAATCCGACCTCTGCTGACAGTTTTGAGAAAAAAAGGGGAAAAGAGGTGGGAGGTCGCGAAATGATGTAGTGAGATGCATTAAAGAAAAAGAAACAAGTTATTTTTGAAAATGAGTGTTTATAATGATATTTTTAATGTCAAAAGTTATAAAAGAATAACAAATGTAAAGGCATATTGAATTGTTTTGGTGGGGTTGTTACAACATGTGTGGTGTGCGTTTGATGGAAAATTGTGTGTGTTGAAATGGAAATTCATGCTTGTTGTGTGCTGGAAATTGATGTGTATTTTGCTGAGAATTTCATGAGTGTTTCGGCTGAAATTGTTGAAGGATTTTGTATGCCGAAATTAATGATTTCAGTTGTGAGTTATGATGGAAATTGTGTGTGTTGAACTGGAAATTCATACTTGTTGTGTGCTGGAAATTGATGTGTATTTTGCTGAGAATTGCATGAGTGTTTCGGCTGAAATTTTTGAAGGATTTTGTATGCCGAAATTAATGATTTCAGTTGTGAGTTATGATGGAAATTGTGTATGTTGAACTGGAAATTCATGCTTGTTGTGTGCTGGAAATTGATGTGTATTTTGCTGAGAATTGCATGAGTGTTTCGGCTGAAATTGTTGAAGGATTTTGTATGCCGAAATTAATGATTTCAGTTGTGAGTTATGATGGAAATTGTGTGTGTTGAACTGGAAATTCATGCTTGTTGTGTGCTGGAAATTGATGTGTATTTTGCTGAGAATTGCATGAGTGTTTCGGCTAAAATTGTTGAAGGATTTTGTATGCCGAAATTAATGATTTTAGTTGTGAGTTATGATGGAAATTGTGTGTGTTGAACTGGAAATTCATGCTTGTTGTGTGCTGGAAATTGATGTGTATTTTGCTGAGAATTGCATGAGTGTTTCGGCTGAAATTATTGAAAGATTTTGCATGCCGAAATTAACAATTTCAGGATATGAAGGGGTAAAATGTGGAACACTTGTGTATGAACATATGAACTCTTGAAATGAGTGTAGTGACAGATGTAGTTCAAAAATGCAAGTGTAATGTGTTGAATCGTAGTCTAGTTTGTAATTAGGAATTTCCCAACTGTTATGGGACTGTATTTTGTGCTTACCGAGATTAGCCTTCCTTCCTAAAATAGGCTCTTGTATATTGTATAAATACCTCTTATTAGAGGCATTTCAAATATAATACAAAAAACCCTAAATTGACTTGGTATCAGAGCGGCTAGTTCTAGGCGTTTTTTTTAATCAAATCTCTCGGCCAGAGCTTATTGCTCCGCCCAGTTCTCCACTACAAGCCGATTGCTTGCTTTTCCTCTCTACTTGAAGGATCTCTAAGAAGCCGACTGCTTCTTCTTCAGTTCTATCCTAGAAGCCGATTGCTTCTTCCTCTTGCTACACGTTTTTCTGACCATTCCAGTTTTCCATTTTTATCGTCGCTCATAACTCTCCTTCTCTGAGTTCTTACCTTTGCTTGTCAGATTTCAGATTCGTCACTCTTCAGACCGGTTCAAATCGCAAACGAGTGGCTGAATACCCTCTTCGCCGCCTCGTAAGTGGCAAAGTGAACCGCCGTAAAAGGAGCATTCATAATCACAGTAGTCTTATACGAAGCATAAAACGCACCAGTCCCTTCTTCACTCGCCACCGTAGCACAGTTGAATATCCTCTGCGTCTGCCATCTTCTACTGCCGTGTTATAGGAGGAGTTTTTTTTTTAGAGAGAATAATGGATGATGTTTGAACTACTTCTCATGCTCTTACTATTCCACCTGTGGCCATGATGGCACCGGAGCCAACATCCATTCCTTATGGGGTCAAATTGAATGGCCCGAATTTTTCTCTTTGGTCTCAAGTGGTGACCATGTTTGTTGCAGGAAGAGGAAGGATGGGATATCTTAATGGCACCACTCCTCAACCAGCCGTGACAAGTGCTACCTATAGCAAGTGGATAATGGAAGATGCCATTGTGAAGGGTTGGCTTATTGGTGCCATGGAGGCAAATGTGATGACCTTATTTATCCGTTTACCTACTGCAAAAAATGTCTGGGACGCTGTGTCCAAGACCTATTATGAGGGTGCTGATAAATCTATCTTATATGATTTATCCCGTAAGGCTATGGCGACCAAACAGGCTGGGCGATCGGTCGCTGCCTATTATTCTGACCTTCAAATTATTTGGCAGGAGCTCGATCATCGCAGACCTATTCCCTTTACCCAAGCAGATGTGATAAATACACGTATGACTGAAATTGGTGAGGATCGTGTTTATTTGTTTCTTGCTGGTCTTGATGATGTATATGATTCTATTCGGGGGGATATTCTTCGTACTGATCCTCTCCCCGGACCTGATGTGGCTTTTTCCACCGTGAGACGTGAGGAACTTCGTCATCATGCTATGATGAATCAAAGTGATACTTCTCAGATGGTTATGGCAGTAAAGAAGGTTGGCAACCGTCCTATCACATCGTCTTCTCTTATGCCTGTTGGTGGTCCTTGTACTCATTGTGGAAGCACCAAACATGTTGCGGAAACTTGTTTCAAGAAACATGGGTATCCTGACTGGTGGCCGGCTCATAAAGAGCGTTTGCAAGCTCGAAAAAGTGGAAAAGTGGCGATGTGTACCTCCATGCCACTGCCAGCTTCGGTGACTCCATCATCCGCAACTCAGCTGCCGTGTGCTCCAGTGGCTGTCCTGCCGACTACATCAGTGGACATGTCTCACTCTATGGTAGATTCTACCCTTCTTCAACAGTCAGGTAGTGTTGGTCATGCTTTCCATACAACTAGTTCCAGAAAAGATGAGGGTTGGATTCTTGATTCTGGTGCAACGAACCATATGACCTTCGATGCATCTTTGTTACGTGATAACTGCTTACCGAATTGTGTTACTATTGCCAATGCAAATGGCATATCATATCCTGTTACTGGTGCTGGAAGAGTTGACTTAACTCCTTCTTTATCCTTAGACCATACCCTGTTGATTCCTGCTCTCTCCAATAATCTTTTGTCTATACTGCAAGTTACTACTCAATTAAATTGTTTAGTATTAATCTATCCCAATTTCTGTCTTCTTCAGGATCTCTGCAGCAGGGAGATCATTGGGCGTGGTACTAAGAGAGAGGGCTTGTATTATGTGGACGATGTCTGTGTGGGGCGGTCATTATCTGTAAAAGGGTCATCTCGGGCATCTGAGGATCAGATTTGGTTATGGCATCATCGGTTGGGTCATGTCTCTTTTGGTTATTTAGAGCATCTATTTCCTATTTTATTTACAACAAGTAAACCTTCGAATTTTCGGTGTGATACTTGCATTTTGGCAAAAAGCCATCGTGCTACTTATTCTGATAGTACTAATAAAAGATCTGTGCCATTTTCATTGATTCATTCGGATGTTTGGGGACCTGCTCCTGTTACTACTTCTTCTGGTTTTCGTTGGTTTGTTTTGTTTGTTGATGATTGCACTCGAATGACGTGGCTCTATTTGATGCGACATAAGAGTGATGTAGCTGCAATATTTCGCATTTTTCACCAAATGATTAAGACACAATTTTCTGCATCTTTACAAGTGCTTCGATCTGATAATGGTGGGGAATTCGTTAATCAAGAGTTGCGCACTTTTTTTCAGACTCATGGTATTTTGCATGAAACCACGTGTCCTTACACCCCACAACAAAATGGTGTGGCTGAACGGCGAAATAGATAGATTCTTGAAATTACACGGGTTGCCCTCATTGGTGCACATATGGGGCCACAGTTTTGGGAGGAAGCCATTACCATGGCTGTTTATCTTCTCAACCGTGTACCTACTCGTGTTTTGGAATTTCAGACACCGTTAGATACACTGGCATCCTCTGTACCTCTTCCTTCACATCTTACACTTCCACCCCGGGTATTTGGTTGCGTCGTGTTTGTGCATTTATAGAAGCATATGCGTACTAAGCTTGATCCCTGTGCTCTCAAGTGTGTTTTTGTGGGCTATCATCCCTTACAGAAGGGATACAAATGTTTTCATCCTCCTACTGGTAAGTACTATGTTACCATGGATGTTGTTTTTTCTGAACATGAGATGTTCTTTGCTTCTCTGCTATCCCATTCCTTGCTTCCGAGGGAGAACACGATGGAAGCTTTGAATTGGACAGAATTATTTCCGGATTCTATTCCAACCGGTCCGATTCAGGACACCACTGTTGGTGAACATGAAAAAGGGACTGCTGAAGCCACCACTGAAGTCGTCAACCAGGTCCAGCCGAGTGTTAGTGTGGATTTGGATATTGCCGAAAGCCCCTCTCTCACTTCATCAACAGTACCCACTCCCAATTCTCCTCGTGCAGCTATTCCTGAGGCAAGTATAGATTTTGTGATTAATACTAACAATATTTGTGAACATGAGCATGTTGAGGTTGACAGGTATCAGTTGCCACCAAGGAGTAATCGAGGAGTACCACCTGATAGATTCTCACCCGAAGCTGTGAAGAAGGTGAAATATCCTATTGCTCAGTATGTATCTACCCATAGGCTGTCAGAGGCTTGCCGAGGATTTGTCAGTAATATGACTGTCGTCCATATTCCTACTAAAGTTCAAGAAGCCTTGTCAGATCCAAAATGGGCCACGGCAATGACTGAAGAGATGACAGCACTAGAAAAAAATCAGACTTGGGAGTTGGTTCCGTTGCCAGAGGGCAAACGACCCACGGGTTGCAGGTGGGTATACACTGTTAAGTGTAAGCCGGATGGCTCAATTGATAGGTATAAAGCTCGACTTGTTGCTAAAGGGTTTACCCAGACCTATGGGATTGATTATCAGGAAACCTTTGCTCCTGTGGCAAAGATCAATACCATTCGGGTTTTGATATCTCTGGCTGCAAATTTTGGTTGGCCCTTGCAACAGTATGATGTAAAAAATGCATTTCTACACGGTGATTTACAGGAAGAAGTGTATATGACGTTACCACCAGGCTATGATGCTCAGAACTGCTCTAATGTTGTATGCAAACTGCAGAAAGCTTTATATGGTTTGAAGCAGTCTCCACGAGCCTGGTTTGGTAGATTCCGACTTGCCATGAAGAAGTATGGATATGAACAGAGTAATGCAGATCATACTTTATTCTTGAAAAGAGAGGAAGACAAATTAACAGCACTCATTATTTATATAGATGATATGGTGGTCACAGGTAATGATATTGAAGAGATAAATAAATTGAAGAACTATTTGTCGTCGGAGTTTGATATGAAGGATTTGGGTGGCCTCAAATATTTCTTGGGAATTGAAGTTGTCAGGTCTGAACAAGGCATTTTCTTGTCTCAACGGAAATACGTGCTTGATTTGCTAGAGGAAACAGGCATGCTTGGGAGTCAACCGATTGGGTCTCCTATTGAACAGAACCACGGTTTAGAAGAACTTTCTGATCAAATTCCAGCTGACAAAGGACAATATCAGAGGTTAGTTGGGCGTTTGATTTATTTATCACATACAAGACCTGACATTGCGTATGCTGTGAGTGTTGTGAGTAGATTCATGCATAATCCAGGGAAGCAACACATGGAAGCAGTTGTAAGGATTCTGAGATATTTGAAATCTGCACCAGGAAAGGGTTTATTGTTTTCAAAACGTGGTCATGTAGATGTTTTGGGATATACAGACTCAGATTGGGGGGGTAAAGGAAATAGGAGAAGATCAACTTCGGGCTATTTTACCTTTGTTGGAGGTAATTTGGTCACTTGGAAGAGTAAGAAGCAAAAGGTTGTCTCACTATCTAGTACAGAAGCTGAGTACCGGGCAATGGTGAAAGGTATGTGTGAATTGCTGTGGCTTAAAAGGCTTATGGGGGAGTTGGGTTTTTCCTCTGAGAAACCAATGAAGTTGTATTGTGATAATCAATCAGCGATTAAAATTGCTGAGAACCCGGTCTAGCATGATAGAACGAAACATGTGGAGATTGACAGGAACTTTATCTATGAAAAGTTGGAAGAAAAGATAGTTGAGATACAATATGTCAATACAACAGGCCAGTTGGCAGATGTGTTAACCAAGGCTGTATCAAATTTGGTTTTCAACGATTCGCTCGACAAGTTGGGCATTTGCGATGTCTATGCACCACCTTGAGGGGGAGTGTTGAATCGTAGTCTAGTTTGTAATTAGGAATTTCCCAACTGTTATGGGACTGTATTTTGTGCTTACCGAGATTAGCCTTCCTTCCTAAAATAGGCTCTTGTATATTGTATAAATACCTCTTATTAGAGGCATTTCAAATATAATACAAAAAACCCTAAATTGACTTATTTATGACCCTTGATGTCGCAGGTGGTGCGGTCGGGATTGGATCATCGTCAAGACAAGCTCAGCCTACAAGTGGAACAGGTAGGTGACTTTTACATCCCCTTTATATTTGTTGTATAGGGTATTACTCTGATACGAACATTGTCCTATTGCGTTATAGTTTATATTAAATGATCAAATACTGAAATGTCGATAAAGGAATGATTAACTTCGGCTAATGGCATCCGAAGGGATGGCCGGGACAAAATATTGATTAGCTTCGGCTAATGGCATCCGAAGGGATGGTTGGGACAAATAATGATTAGCTTCGGCTAATGGCATCCGAAAGGGTGACCGGAACAAATGATTGATTAGTTTCGGCTAATGGCACCCAAAGGGATAGCCGGGGCTAAGATTATGGTTGTTAGAAAAGAGAAAATGGTACAACTATAAGCATTACAAGCTAATTTCATCAAGACCGTGTGATCATTAATAGTATTATTATCACTAGGTAATTTCTTTCTCTTAAATGTTTTATACTGCTGCAGGAACGCCACATCCACGAGATGTCTAGGGAACCGATGCAACCAAAAGAATATGCGTTATGTATGATTCACCTTTAAACGAAATGCTCCATGTATGAATGGTATTTAATGATGTGCAGTGAATTGGTCCGCCGATTATCGTCTGAATGTGCATAGAAAAAAAAATACCGGGTCGTTACAGTTGGTATCAGAGCCCCTGGTCTTGATCTTGAGGATCAAAGTTAATTATGTTGTTGTGATAAAATTTCAGGATGGTACGCACCCGCCAAGGGACACGAACTGAACCGCCTTATTTTGAAAGGAGGGGCGGGAACCAAGGTACCCAGGGTTGGCAAGACGAAGACCCCTTGGATGATACGGCATCGCATGTTCCGATGATACTACCCGATATATTACAAGGGGAAACTGGAGTAGCAGGGGAAGGCGTGAGGCCTACCCAGACGGAGGGAATACCTCCAGCTGCAGCAGAGCAACAAGAAAGATAAGAAGCGCAACAATCAGCTATTCCAACGGGTGTGCCCCCACAACATGTAGCCGCGGGACTCCTTGCACAGATAGTTAAAGCGGTGATGGAGGGTATGGCAGGTTCAGCGACACGAACAATTCCCACCACTCAGATGCCACAGGTGGCCCCTACGACTAGCCTGACCATGGATAACGTGGTGCCGCTGGTGCGACTGGTAAAGAGCATGAGGGAAATGGGTTGTGAACCGTATATGGGGGAACATGATGCAGAGATAGCTGGGAGATGGATTAGGAAGGTAGAAAAAACCATGATTCAGATACTTATACTGGAGGGAATAAGGGTAGATTGTGCAACTCAGTTACTGTCAGATAAGGCCATGACATGGTGGGAAACAGTACAGTTGAGGCGTGCAACAGAGACACTAACTTGGAGTGATTTCAAGATGGAATTTGAGAATCACTTTTACTCGAGATACCATCGCAAGGTGAAGGAACAAGAGTTCTTGGCGTTAAGGCAGGGAGATATATCGGTATTGGAGTACGAAAGGAGGTTCCATGATCTTTCACTGTTCGCCCCACATTATGTGCCGACCGAGGAACATATGATTGAGAAGTTGAGAGATGGGTTGCGACAGGATTTGAGGCAAGGATTAATCGCCTTACGATTTAAATCTGTGAGAGAATTGATCGAGGCTGCTCAAGCTCTGGAGGCTTGCATTGGGGAAAGTCAAGGGGGACATCAGGAGATAGGCAAAAAAAGAGATGAGGATTATTTCAGCGGCAGACCACCAGTCTCGAATAAAGGAAAAAGTGGAGTGTTTGAGCAGTACAAGAAGAAGGGGAGTCTGATGTTTCCAGCCCATCAACAGTCAAGTGGGAGAGTGATGATTGGACAGACGCACTCAAGGGAAAACTCTGCAACGAGGATCGGTGATCGCAAGGGTGTTGATTACCCTTTTTGTGCAAAGTGTGGACAGAAACACCCTGGGGATTGCTCAGTTTCCCCGGGACGATGTTTTGTGTGCAGAGGGGAAGGGCATAGGTGGAGGAATTGCCAGTATTTGAGCCAAGGGTGTCATTACTGTGGTGTAAGGGGGCATTTCAAGAGGGATTGCCCTAAAAGGAACACCGGACAGGTACAAAGCTATAGACAACCTAGTCAGAGCCACCAACAGTCAGCCACCGTTAATAGGCCAGTGAGATCTTCTCAATCTGGAGCAAACTCCAATAGAGGGAGACCGAGAGCATAAAATGATCGGACCCCGAGAAGGGTCTTTCATCTGACACAAGAAGAAGTCAGGGCTGTATCAGATGTGGTGGCAGGTACATTATTATTAAATGATTTCAATGTACATGTGTTGTTTGATCCGGGTGCCTTCCATTCATTCATTGATAAGGGAATTGTCACTAAATTGAAAAAGGAGGTAGAAATTATAGAGAAGGGATTCTTAATTGGAACTCTAATGGGGAACATGGTTGAAACAGATATCGTGTATGTGAATGTGGGGGTTAGTTTATCAGGATGTGAGACAGAAGTAGACTCGATTCCCTTAGAACTGCACGATTTTGACATAATCCTAGGCATGAATTGGTTGAATAAATACAAGGCCCTAATAGATTGCTATGAAAAAACTGTTACTTTCCAAACCCCTAAGGGTGAGAAAATGACGTTTAAAGGAGAGAGGATGCTCAAACCAGTTGCCTTAATATCGGTAATAACAGCCCAAAAACTTTTAAGAAAGGGATGTATGGGATAACTCGCATACATCTTAAACTCTGATGGTGATGGACCACGGCTAAAAGATATCCCTGTGGTGAGGGAATTTCCAGATATGTTTCTTGAAGAACTACCAGGACTACCCCCAGAACGGGAGGTAGAGGTGTCCATAGATATTTTCCCTGGAGTTCCACTCATAGCCCAGCAACCTTACCAGATGGCTCCAACAGAACTGAGCGAGTTGAAGACTCAACTGCAAGAATTGTTAGACAAAGGGTTTATACGGCCTAGTAATTCTCCTTAGGGAGCACCGATCCTGTTTGTAAGGAAGTAAGATGGAACCCATAGACTTTGTATTGACTATCGACAGTTGAACAAAATAACAATGAAGAACAAGTATCCGTTACTGCGGATAGATGATTTGTTCGATCAACTAAAGGGAGCGATGACATTTTCAAAGATAGATCTGAGATCTACTATCAGATGAAGATTAAAGAAGCGGACGTAGCAAAGACCACATTTAGAACTCGTTACGGACACTATGAGTTTTTGGTGCTACCGTTCGGGTTGACAAATGCCCCAACCCTCTTCATGGACTTGATGAATCGGGTTTTCCAACCATACCTTGATAAGTTTGTGGTGGTATTCATTGATGATATACTAGTGAATTCGAATTCTTTCGAGGAGCATGGAGAGCACTTGAGGCAAACCTTACAAACCTTGAGAGATCACCAATTATATTCAAAACCGAGTAAATGTTAACTTTGGCTGAAGAGATTGACGTTTTTAGGACACGTCATTTCAGCCGAAGGTGTTTTTGTAGACCCCCAAAAAGTCGAAGCAGTCTTGAAATGGGAAAGACTGACTTCGGTCACCAAAATACATAGTTTCCTAGGGCTTGCAGGGTACTATCGAAGGTTTATCGAAGGTTTTTCCCTGATTGCAACTCCTTTAACCCAGCTAACTAGGAAGAATAAGAAATGTGTGTGGTCGGAAGAATGTGAGAAAAGCTTCCAAGAATTGAAGAGGAAGCTCACCACAGCTCCAGTGTTAACCCTTCCCTCAGGGACTGAAGGTTTTGTGATATATAGTGATGCTTCGGGGAAGGGATTGAGATGTGTCCTGATGCAACATGGGAAGGTGATCGCCTATGCATCAAGACAGTTAAAGACTCATGAGGTGAACTACCCGGTACACGACCTGGAGTTGGCTGCTGCAGTATTTGCTTTAAGGATATGGAGAAATTATTTGTATGGGTCCCGAACCCAAATTTTTACTGATCATAAGAGCCTGAGGTATCTGGTGTCGCAAAAGGAGTTGAACATGCGACAAAGAAAGTGGATAGAGCTCATTAAGGATTATGATTGCACCATAGAATACCACCCGGGGAAAGCAAACGTGGTGGCAAATGCACTCAGTCGAAAAACCAAAGCCACCCTGGAAGGGTTAACAGTGGGAAGGGAGCGGCGATTGGCGGAATTGAAAGAGTTGGGTGCAGATTTGGACATTAATGCCGGAGGTGGGTTAGTAGCCCAATTATTGGTGCGACCAATGTATCGGGAACAGATACTACAAGCCCAATTCCATGACCAAGTTGGGTTCAAGATTAGGAAGAATATGGAGGCTGGGGAAGAAATGAAATTCCGAGTAGCGAATGATGGATCCTTGATGATGGGACAACGGTTGTACATGCCTAATAACGAAACAGTCAAGCGAATGGTTCTACAGGAAGCACATGAGTCCAAGTTCTCCATACATCCTGGCAGTACTAAGATGTATCGAGACCTGAAACACCTCTATTGGTGGCCTAATATGAAAAGGGAAATAGCTGAGTGTGTGTCAAAGTGTGGGATATGTCAACAAGTCAAGGTTGAACACCAAAGGCCCGCGGGACCATTACAACCATTACAAATTCCGGAGTGGAAGTGGGAGATGATCACCATGGACTTCTTGTCAGGATTTCCCAAAGGGAGGAAAAGAAATGATGCAATATGGGTCATCGATTGACGAAATCGGCACTTTTCTTGCCTATAAAGATGACCGACTATCCCTTATCAATGAAGAATATTTTCAGCTGGTGGCCATCACCATCAGAGTTTAAGATGTATGCGAGGTATCCCATACATCCCTTTCTTAAAGTTTTTGGGCTGTTATTACCGATATTAAGGCAACTGGTTTGAGCATTCTCTCTCCTTTAAACGTCATTTTCTCACCCTTAGGGGTTTGGAAAGTAACAGTTTTTTCATAGCAATCTATTAGGGCCTTGAATTTGTTCAACCAATTCATGTCTAGGATTATGTCAAAATCATGCAGTTCTAAGGGAATCAAATCTACTTCTGTCTCACATCCTGATAAACTAACCCCCACATTCACATACACGATATCTGTTTCAACCCTGTTCCCCATTGGAGTTCCAATTAAGAATCCCTTCTCTACAATTTCTACCCCCTTTTTCAATTTAGTGACAATTCCCTTATCAATGAATGAATGGGTGGCACCCAGATAAAACAACACATGTACATTGAAATCATTTAATAATAATGTACCTACCACCACATCTGATGCAGCCCTGACTTCTTCTTGTGTCAGATGAAAGACCCTTCCCGGGGTCCGATCATTTTGTGCTCTCGGTCTCCCTCTATTGGAGTTTGCTCCAGATTGAGAAGATCTCTCTGGCCTATTAACGGTAACTGACTGTTGGTGGCTCTGACTAGGTTGTCTATAGCTTTGTACCTGTCCGATGTTCCTTTAAGGGCAATCCCTCTTGAAATGCCCCTTACACCACAGTAATGACACCCTTGGCTCAAATACTGGCAATTCCTCCACCTATGCCCTTCCCCTCTGCACACAAAACATCGTCCGGGGGAAACTGAGCAGTCCCCAGGGTGTTTCTGTCCACACTTTGCACAAAAAGGGTAATCAACACCCTTGCGATCACCGATCCCCGTTGCAGAGTTTTCCCTTGAGTGCGTCTGTCCAATCATCACTCTCCCACTTGACTGTTGATGGGCTGGAAACATCAGACTCCCCTTCTTCTTGTACTGCTCAAACACTCCACTTTTTCCTTTATTCGAGACTGGTGGTCTGCCGCTGAAATAATCCCCATCTCTCTTTTTGCCTATCTTCTGATGTCCCCCTTAACTTTCCCCAATGCAAGCCTCCAGAGCTTGAGCAGCCTCGATCAATTCTCTCACAGATTTAAATCGTAAGGCGATTAATCCTTGTCTCAAATCCTGTCGCAACCCATATCTCAACTTCTCAATCATATGTTCCTCGGTCGGCACATAATGTGGGGCGAACAGTGAAAGATCATGGAGCCTCCTTTCGTACTCCAATACCGACATATCACCCTCCTTTAATGCCAAGAACTCTTGTTCCTTCACCTTGCGATGGTATCTGGAGTAAAACTGATTATCAAATTCCGTCTTGAAATCACTCCAAGTTAGTGTCTCTGTTGCACGCCTCAACTGTACTGTTTCCCACCATGTCATGGCCCTATCTAACAGTAACTGAGTTGCACAATCTACCTTTATTCCCTCCGGTATACGTATCTGAATCATGGTTTTTCCTACCTTCCTAATCCATCTCCCAGCTATCTCTGCATCATGTTTCCCCATATACGGTTCACAGCCCATTTCCCTCATGCTCTTTACCAGTCGCACCAGCGGCACCACGTTATCCATGGTCATGCTAGTCGTAGGGGCCACCTGTGGCATCTGTGTGGTGGGAATTGTTCGTGTCGCCGAACCTGCCATACCCTCCATCACCGCTTTAACTATCTGTACAAGGAGTCCCGCGTCTACATGTTATGGGGGCACACCCGTTGGAATAGCTGATGGCTGCGCTTCTTATCTTTCTTGTTGCTCTGCTGCAGCTGGAGGTATTCCCTCCGTCTGGTTAGGCCTCCCGCCTTCCCCTGCTACTCCAGTTTCCCCTTGTAATATATCGGGTAGTATCATCGGAACATGTGATGTCGTATCATCTAAGGGGTCTTCGTCTTGCCAACCCTGGGTACCTTGGTTCCCGCCCCTCCTTTCAAAAGAAGGTTCTTCAGTTCGTGTCCCTTGGCGGGTGCGTACCATCCTGAAATTTTATCACAGCAACACAATTAACTTTGATCTTCAGGATCAAGACCAGGGGCTCTAATACCAACTGTAACGACCCGAATTTTTTTTATTATTATTTTTTATGCACATGGAGACGATAATCGGCGGACCGGTTCACTCCACTTCATTAAATACCATTCATACATGGAGCATTTCGTTTAAAGGTGAATCATACATAACGCATATTCTTTTGGTTGCATGATTTAAAATTTCATATCAAAATATACAAACATAGGCATGGTTTACATCCCTATCCTACACATAGTCATTACGAACTTAAACAAAAAGATCTATTAACAGTCAGGCATTCATTACATTGATTTATACCAAATACATTTTGACTTAAATTTCATCTACATGATTTCTTGCAAAAATAGGTTCCCGTGCATCGGTTCCCTAGACATCTCGTGGATGTGGCGTTCCTCCAGCAGTATAAAACATTTAAGAGAAAGAAATTACCTAGTGATAATAATAATATTAATGATCACACAGTCTTGATGGAATTAGCTTGTAATGCTTATAGCTGTACCACCTTTTCTTTTTTAACAACCATAATCTTAGCCCCGGCTACCCCTTCGGGTGCCTTTAGCCGAAACTAATCAACCATTTGTTCTGGTCACCCTTTTGGATGTCATTAGCCGAAGCTAATAATTATTTGTCCCGGCAATCCTTTCGGATGCCATTAGCCGAAGCTAATCAATATTTTGTCCCGGCCATCCCTTCGGATGCCATTAGCCGAAGCTAATCATTCCTTTATCGACATTTCAGTATTTGATCATTTAATATAAACTATAATGCAATAGGACAATGTTCGTATCAGAGTAATACCCTATGCAACAAATGTAAAGGGGATGTAAAAGTCACCTACCTGTTCCACTTGTAGGCTGAGCTTGTCTTGACGATGATCCAATCCCGACCGCACCACCTGCGACATCAATAGTCATAAATCAGTACACTTGCATTTTTGAACTACATCCGTCACTACACTCATTTCAAGAGTTCATATGTTCATACACAAGTGTTCCACATTTTACCCCTTCATATCCTGAAATTGTTAATTTCGACATGCAAAATCCTTCAACAATTTCAGCCGAAACACTCATGCAATTCTCAGCAAAATACACATCAATTTCCAGCACATAACAAGCATGAATTTCCCTTTCAACACACACAATTTTCCATCATAACTCACAACTGAAATCATTAATTTCGGCATACAAAATCCTTCAATAATTTCAGCCGAAACACTCATGAAATTCTCAGCAAAATACACATCAATTTCTAGCACACAACAATCATGAATTTCCATTTCAACACACACAATTTTCCATCATAACTCACAACTGAAATCATTAATTTTGGCATACAAAATCCTTCAACAATTTCAGCTGAAACACACATGCAATTCTCAGCAAAATACACATCAATTTCCAGCACACAACAAGCATGAATTTCCATTTCAACACACACAATTCGGAAACAAACACACACCACACATGTTGTAACAACCCACCGGAACAATTCAATATGCCTTTATATTTGTTATTCTTTTATAACTTTTGACATTAAAAATATCATTATAAACACCCATTTTCAAACATAACTTGTTTCTTTTCCTTTAATGCATCTCACTACATCGTTTCGTGACCTCCCACCTCTTTTCCCCTTTTTTTCTCAAAACTGTTAGCAGAGGTCAGATTTCGACCTCTGCCCAGATTTTTCCCCATAATTGGAGTTGTAGAACTCTGTTTTGTACAAATTTCATCTTTTTAGAAAGATAACATATAGGGCTACAACTCTTATGAAGGGAATAGAACCCATTTCTATCCCCAAAATTTACGAAATGCATCTCAAATGTGACAGACCTGCTGATTCTGCAGAATCTGTCCTGCACAGTCACGTTTGGTGACCCTTAACTAGAGTTATAAAATTCCAAATTAAGTGAAACAAGTTTCCTTGGATAGTAGACATACAGAACTACAACTCCTATGAAGGAACCCGACCCTAATTCCTTTGTTTTACCACTCAAATTCTCTCTCAAAATCACGACATGAATCTGTCAAGTTGTTAATTTCTGCAGCACATGCATTTGGCCGAAAATTGGCCTTGGGAAAACAAGACTTCCCTCATTCTTTTCATGCTCAACCATTCATTGCACAACATTCACATCCTATTTCATGCCACATTCATCAATTATACACAATTCCACATTTCCCCCAAATTTTTATTCAAGAACCCTAACCCAAAATTCATAAAGAAAAGTCATGCAATTTAACCATAAAGTAATAAAGTAAAGAATCTTTTAAATTCATATAAGAAACACCATACCAAGAGGGATTCAAGATCCTAATAGCTTGTGAAATCAAAATATCCTCTCTCCTCTCTTTCTTCCTACAAGTGTTGGCCAAACACTCCTTCTTTTCTTCCACTTTCTTCTTCCAAAAATGCTCCCAATCCTTGGGTTTTTGATGTTTGAAGGTTTTAGTAACCTTTAATCTCACTTTATTTCGAAATTCTTCTTTAATTGAGCAAGAAAATATCACAATCTCCTTCTCTTTGTCCCACACATATTGCTGGAAATGAGAAAAAGAGGGGTATTTTGTACTCCTCAATTTCTCTTATTGCACTAAGGCCCCCCATTTCCTTTAAATGTTTTATTTTTACCCCACCTCTTCTCTTCTTATAATTTAAATCATAATCATTTCATTTATTCAATTTCACCCCTCTCCCAACTTGTTTTATTCATCTTTTAATTCATTCCTTGAGTTTTTTTGTAAGTTCATCTCGTTGCAAATTAATTATGGAATATTGATGTTTGTCGTATCCCTTTATAATTTTCTGCCCCGTCATGAAATCGGCAGCGACAAACTAAGTCAGCCTTTAATATATATATATATATATATATATATATATATATATATATATATATATATATATATATATATATATTTCTTGGGTGTTTACAAGGCCTGATCAAATCTTTTCTTTTTGTAAAGTGTCATAGCATGGAAATAAGAATAGTTAAAATCTTTTCTTAATCAGTTATTAATTTGATTGATAATAATAATAATAATAATAATAATAATAATAATAATAATAATAATAATAATAAAGAAGCATACTCTTAGAATTTAAAAGTTGAAATCCATAAGCAAATCTTTCATTGAAAATAATAATAATAAAGAAGCATACTATTAAAATTCAAAAGTTGAAATCGATAGGCAAATCTTTCAATGAAAAAAAAAAATATACCAATCGCCTAAATGTGTGTTGAGAAAACTAAGCAATGGGGTGAGAGAGGCTCGAACTCTCGACCTCAGAAGCTACGAGACCTACGCTAACCAACTGCGCCACCACCCCCTTCTTGAATGGCCAATCGTTTAAAACTATATATCAATTAGGATCGTAAAATTAGACCGGGTCGGTTTGATTTTACTATCCGGATTTATTTTTGCAATTTTTTTCCGATTTTAACGGAGCTCGATTTTTCTACCTGATTTGACAAGTTTTTTTTAGTTGACTCGCAAAATCGTACGGTACGATTTTGCGAGTGAACTCGCGAGTTTAACAATCATGCTTCATGCACCTTTAACATGCACACATGCCCACCATCAAAAAAGGGTTTTCAAGATGCATAATATGCCAACAAGTAAGATGGAAATCGACCACCGGAGGGTGCCATATACACCAATCTCATTTCTTGTTGACTCTTATCCCTTAAATTGTTTAAATTTTCAAATTTGGTCCATTAAGTCTTAATTGTTTAAAATCAATGACATTAAAATTTATTTTGCAAAACTAAGCACTAACCACACTAAGACTTTTCCTTGAAATCACAAGATCTTTATATTTAGACAACCAAAAGATGTTAGTAAGTCCAATCTCAAATAAACCCAATATGAAAGGATCAAATTGAAGAAAAAAAGAGTGGCCACATAAAAAAGGGATGATCTTTCCCTTAACCATGCAATTCAATCCCTGGTTCTTTCAAGAAAAATAGACTGAATATTTTTTTTATTGTTTCAACTCAATCCCCATAACTTAAATTATTTTATATCAATAAAATCTCATTTAATTTTGTCAAATCATATATCAACCAAACAACAAATCTTTTTCCT
The DNA here is from genome assembly GCA_964035475.1 of Salix caprea. Lineage (NCBI taxonomy): Eukaryota > Viridiplantae > Streptophyta > Magnoliopsida > Malpighiales > Salicaceae > Salix > Salix caprea. Next base: position 9,832,573 of record OZ037751.1, on the reverse strand, counting down.
TTAAACCATGATATCCCATAACCTAAACAACCAAAACAAACCATGCACAAAGTAAAATTGAAAAATAACCACAATCTTAAGAGAAAAATAAAAAAAGGATAAAAATCAAAGGGACAAAAAAAAAAAAAAAAAGTCGATGAAAAACATTTTCCCTCTTGTGCCGCAAGTTTTATTTATTTATTTTTGAATTGTATTGAAATGTAATGTCAGACGCCCCTTCTTTCTAACACTAACACTAACAATCATCAATTGTTATTAACCGGTTTGTTTAATAATAATAATAATAAGAAGAAGAAGAAGAAGAAGAAGAAGACATTTCCTTGCAAGTACTAAAAATTTTAAGCAAGTACGAATATTTGACTGCTACCAACCATAGCTTGTTGGAAGTAGGAACGAGCCATCATATGGGATTTCACAGATTTGAAGTGTGGAATTGCAGCCGCAGTCCATGAAATACTTGCAAGGAAACAAAGCATTTAGCCCTTCATTTGGTTCTGTAAGAAAGAAATGTAACCGAGGTGGCCAGCGGTAAGAGCTTAATACCAAAGGGTTTGCTCTATTTGTTTTCGATTCGAGTTTTATTGTTGCTAATATCATAATTATTAAAAATTTATAAAAAAATTTAACTTTAGAATTTGGAGGATTAATTTATCGTGACCGGAAACTCACGTTAATAAAAACAAATGTGCAAGGTAGATTCACTTGCCTACCTCGGAACTGCTGAAGCACTGAAGTGGAATATCCACCCATTAACCATCAAGGATTGATCAAGTTAAAATAGCATCATAGGATGAGGGGGATTGTTAGTATGACCCCAACAGCCTGTCTTCCCAAACCAGAAGAAGACTCGACAGAAATCTGGAGCAGAAAATGTGAGCTCTTAATCAATGGTATCCATGAATGGTTCTCTAAGAACCTCAATATTTCTTATTTCAAGAACTTGTCATGCATCAATTAATGGCTGCCACTGTCTCATCTCTACAACAGTTGTTTTATTAATAATAACCCCAAATACATGCTTCTTCTGGAGCCACATGAGTTGCAGAAGAAGTAAATTTATACAAAATCAACATACTCATGCTCTAAAAACAATTTAAAAACTCTGGGCCACAACCTCCAAACCCATCCCTTAGCAATATCATCCCAAATTAGCACCCAAAAGTATGAACAAGCACAATCAATTTAAGAAATCTAAGAGTGTAAAACAATCATTTACTCAGAGCAGCGGTACAGGGAGAAGAAACAACAACATGGTGATGATTACTGCTGCAACTACTACCAGTTGCCATTAACAACTCTACTACACCTTTCTTTAATCCACCTGAAACTCTTCCTGAAAGACCCTTTGACTTTTCCCTCGACAGCATAAACCTTATAGCTAGCAACTCTCTTTTTCCTTTGCAACTCAGGATCATTGAAGCTCCATCTTTTAGAAATTGACCCATTAGTTGACTTTCCTTTCTTGAACTTGACATCGCTAGTTCCCATCTCGGCTTGGGTCTGGTAGACAGAGGTTGCATAGGAGGCGCTGTAACACCTGAGATCTTGCATGCTTGTGATAGCATATGAAGGAGGTGCTCCTCCTCCTCCTCCTCCTCCTCCTCCTCCTCTGCCTCCATTACCGGTGCCGTTGTAGCTTTGTATTTGGTACCTTCCATCGGCGTAAGATTTGGATCTGTAATTTTCCATTGAAGATAAGAGAAGAAAACACAAGATCTTGATCTTGATCTTGATATACTGTTTCTAATTTCTCTTATCTAGAGAAGACTATGAAGGGAGGGCTCTATGATTATGATCATCGCTTATATAAAAGGACCGTGGCATGGCGTCCGTCTGCGGAGCGTGCCCTACTAAAATAATCCTCAACTGTTGCCTCTTGGTCATAGGGTGTGGAAGCCATCACGGTTATTCTTTGACCGCTCCAACTAAAATATTTGCTTTTTCAATTGTTGCTAATTAATTCTATAATTAACAAGGTTATTAAAAAATAAAAAATAAATAAAAACTAGAAGAGAGAGAGAAAGCATCGTTTTCCTAGACACACTGTGCGACGATAATAGTATTTATATTGTCTGCCCTTAAAATAAATTTATAAGCTAATGTTTTAAGGGTAAGAGAATTTTGTAATAGGATTGTTTTGGCATTTTAAGACTGGTCAAAAATAAAAAGGAAGTATTTTATTTTTAATTGCATAGTAAATTAACATTAATATCCTTCAAAAAAATTAAAGCTACATGGAAGGGTATTTATGTAATGTCATATAAAAATACACAATAAAATCTTCTATTTACTGTTATAACAATAAAATAAAATAAAAAACTTTGCTCCGCGCAATAAAGGGTGTTTTGTCTTTTTATTTAGATTAACAAAAAATCTGATTACCCTTGAAGTTCATGTATATTATAACTTGGGTTGTATGGTATTATTGTCATTGAGTTATTTTTTTTTGTACTATTGAGTTAGTATCATGATTGTTTTATATTTTAAAAAATAAAAATATTGAAAAAAACATATTAAAGTGTGTTAGGTAAGTGCTAGCATGTCAACTATTTTATTGCTTTTGAATAACATGTATGACTGATTTAAGTAGTTAAAAAATTGTTTCGAGACAGTGTTTAATCTGTTTCGATGTTTCTCCATGACTCCACAACGTGTACATTAAAAGAAACTCTAGTTTGGCATAGACAACCGTTTCTTTCTTTCTCTCTCTCTTTTCCTGGGTGTTTACAACTTGCCCTCCAAAATTTTAAATTATCCCTTCAATTTTTCTTTCCTTTCAGCTTAGTTCATGTTCTTTTAGTTATTATTTGTTATATTTAAAATAACTTTTGAAATTGGAATTTTCTTTCGATTTTATCCTTATTCAATGTTTTTCTTTGCCAATTTTGATTCTTATTCTTTTCATTTCTATTTATGTAATCTAACATAATTTTTAAAATTGATTTTTTTTATATTTCACCCTCCATCATTTTTTTTCTAATAGATTTTGTCTTCATTTTTTTATTACTTCATCCTTCAACATTATCTTATAAAAAAAATCCCATCGCATTGGCCTTAAAATCTAATGAATTTAACATTTTATCAAAAATTAAATGAGTATCACAAGAAAAAAATAAAAAAAAAACAATCAGTATTTAATTTTTTAAACAAATTAAATTGAACAGTATTATAATTGAACTCTTTAAAATTTAAAATGAGATGAAAACATAATAAATTTATGAAAAATGTGTATAACTATAAAATGTAAATAGTTTACAAATAGCCCGTTGGTTGAACAAGGATGAAACTCAACCTAGTAAAGGGAGCCGATGCTGGTTGTTTATACAAATTAACTTTGATAGCATTGATAGAATCAAATATAAAAAAAAAATATATATATATATATATATATTTCAAAATCATTTTGCTATCAATGACTTTTCCACGTATGACTCGAGTTTAAGTCCAGTCTCAAATTGAAATTCTGATTCGACTATTTAATTCATGGTGTCAACTTTGTCATGCAAGAAAAACCAGGTTACAAAAGCATAAAAAAGCCTCGTTATTTATTGTGTAATGAACGACTTTTTTGTTACTTTGATCAAATTACGTTACGCCTAGCACGGTGGTGTGAAAAGAGCCCTCGCCGTCCCGTCTCCTCGTGTGGTCAAGGACTCCTCCTGGGAAGGGGAGGATTGAAGGTTGACCACAGGCCAGGTCATACTTAGTTGGCTACTTTACCGAATGTCACGTGTGTGGCTAAATATATAAATTTATTTTTATGTGAAAAAACATTATTTTTTAACTGTATTTCTTTCTCGGTTTTTAATAATATTTTTAGATTATTTTCATGTCAAAATATTTTTTTTTTAAATCATTATAATATATTTATGCTCAAAAAAATATTTTCAACCATAATCTCAAACAAAAACCCAATGTCACGTGTATTTAAATTATATTCTTGTGAAGGTCGAGGGTATTTTAGAATAAAAAATCTTGACATGTCAAGCAGTTGAATATATTATTATAAAAAAAAACTATCCACATCACACCCATCCATCCATCCATAAATGCATCAGTGTCTGGATCAAGTTGACAGGAAACTTTGCTATTAGCAGCGGCGGAATAGATCAGCTGAAACGAAGGTGGCAGGAACAACCTCAATTCCTTGCCAATTTTGAATGAAACAGTTCTTCAAAACAGTGCTTGAATTTCTGTCATTAATACAGACAAACAGTAATACAGAGACAGACACCTAATGAAATTAATCTATGTAATCATCTTGACCTCATAATTACATCACCGATTTCACATACTTAATTTATAAATAAATAAATAAATCATGAACTAGATTATTTAGTTTATCGTAATAAAACCATGCATGTAAAAACAAATATATAAATTCTAGTATGTATAATAAACAACTCGTAATGGATATCAAAATAAGATTCTATCATGCAAACTAAAGAAATAATATATTTGAATTAAAATTAAAATAAAGAAAAGCACTCACCTGTTAAAGCACTTTAAATAGGCCTCATAAAATCCCAAAAACACCATCTTAGTTTATATATGCTTCTAAATACAGTTTTTAAACCAAAATGGATGGACTCGGAAATCTCTAGACAAAAAAAAAAAGCTTTATTTATATTTGGAAGGAATATAGAAGCTTAAAACAATAAGATAAAACATGAGCATTATAATCATAAACAATGTCTTTTAAGTTGAAAATACTTGCTCGGGTTTTGGTTCTATTTAAAAAATATTAGAAAATATCATAAGATTCCTCACGTCATGGGTTGGACCGAACAATGGGTTGAGCTCAAAAAATAATTTTTCATTCAACAAATCAAAGCCCAAATTTAAGTTGGCAAAAAAATAATAATGGCTCAAAATATTAAATTCCTATCCTAAAAATGAGTGGAACTCACTTTTGATTTGACCTCAAATGTATCAATTAACCATGTTCTTTAAATAAATCTTCAACAATCCCCTGAATGTTGAAAATCATCTCACCAATTTCAAAATGACTAAAAGTTTTGTTGAGAGTTATTAACTTGAAAGATCACTACATCGTAACTTTTGATTTTGAATGTTTTTTTTTAGTTCTTATTGTTATGTTTTTTGGGCTCTGATCAACTCTTAAACTCATAAAAATGTTAGATAATTCAATTTTTATCGAAATTATAAAAAAATCAATCATATTTTCACTTTTATAATTGATATTTCATTGATAGTATTTTACTATAATCCACTAGGTATATCAAAATATGAAAATCATTAAGAGTCAATGAAAATAATTTTATTTAACAATAAATGCTTAATGATAATAAATTTATGATATATATGTCTTTAATTACCATTATACATATTACTTTGTGTGTTTCCAATTGTTACAATAAAAACAAATAGGTGGCCTCAATTTTGGCCAACATAGAATATCCTCTGAAAAAGTTTCAAAATCATTCGACTTTCTCTCCGTCTTTTATCAAGAGAAATAGCCTTTGATTCCATCATGGATCTTATGATATATTTTTTCTTAGAGGAATTCCATGAAATATTTACTCTACTAAATATGAATATATATCCGTTTATGAGTTTTCAATCCTTAGTGTCAAAGTTTTCATTAACATTATTATACAATTCAAGTACCCCAATGTAGCTCATAGTTCATAGTGATTAAATAGAAATAGAAAATCATGGAACAAGAATCATTAATATTTTTCAAGAAATGATTAACCAACATAACAAATCCTCTGTAACTTTGGCATTTCAATTCCCAATGCTTCTACTTCCAAAATTGCTTATACATCGATGACATTGTTTTTTAAAAAAAAAACATCTCTCTAAAACACGGCTCAGCACCACTCAAGTCAATATCTCCTGCAGAATACATAGGAAAAAGCACTTCCATAACCATGCTTTTTGTTCATGTTGACAAACCCTACCATACATATCATTCTTGTGTCAAGTTGATTCAGTTTTCCCTTTCCGATTCATCAAGTCATGGTAATATAGAAGCAAACACATTGGTTGACCAAGAATGCTGAAAAATAACCAGAAGATCATGTTTCCCACCTGTCATGAAAAGAATTACATTCTGTCATGGACTAGAACAGACTGGGTTTGATTCTGTGCTTCATGGCCATCTGCCAGGCCCAGAATACACTTTACAGGATGGAATAAAGCGGGATCTGGAAGTCTTCTATACCAGATGGTCCAATTTTAACCTATTTCCCTCTCTGCATAGGAGCTGAAGAGATGAAAAAAAAAATAGACATACCATTGAGCTTCTGAACTTATTTTGAAGAAATTTTGTGATCACCACTAAGGGAACCTGATCCAAACGAGAAAAAGGAAGCCATGTATTCCATTAGCGAATTCCACACACTTAAAAGACGATACTTTTCCTTCCTACCTTTTCTTCTTTTAGGGAGCGGGGAGCAAGCATTTTAAAACAGTGTCAGCTAAAACGAACTTCTGGCAGTCTGTAGTCAGGATCATATTACCTGCAGCATGATTCCAATAAATGCCCAGAGCTTGAACATGTGGCAGGGAACAGCAATGCACAGCTGCAGGATAATAAACATAACATCAAAAGCCACCATGACTGTAATTGAGATTATTGAATAGAGCCAGTGGCGCATCAATCCAAAAGCATTCTAGTGCAAGCAATGACTATAGAGTCTGAAGTGTTCTATCTATAACTCTATTGTGCGGTTGCGGTTGCGGTTGCGGTTGCGGGGGGGGGGGGGGGCTGGAACCTAGTAGTGTCTACCCCTGCCAGAACTGAATTTCTACATTTTGCTCTTCAGGGGGGGCACACCCACCAGCCAGCGCCTGTGTAGTGTTGAAGAGATAGTTCATCAGGATCCTCAACTAAGTCCTGGATCAGCTACATGAATATTTTTCCCACCTTGACTACAGCCATATTTTTCTATAAGCTGTTTACAAGGCAGAAACAGTTGAAACCACCACAGCAGCACACATTGCAATAGGAATCCATATAACCACCAAATAAACATGGGGAAATTTGATCTTCTATCCTAACATACAGGCCAGCTATAAGATAAACTAGTCAAGCTAAGAGTTATCAAATAACAAAAATAAAAAATCAACCCAATAATACCTCGTGAAATACAGCTGAAACTAAGAAGGCAATAAGTATAGCCACCCCCTGCAATGATATGGGAAAAAAACGAAAAAGAAAGATTGTGAGCAACTGCCAAGAGAGTATCTCTATTGAATTTTTGTCTAACAATATATAAAACCACCAGGACATGCTTGGTTAATAATTGACAGCCCTAAATAAGAATAAACCTAAGACAACCCCCTTCATATTCCATGCATCGTCCTTCTTCCAAAAGTTGCTGTCAACAATTGTCATAAATAGGAGAGTTTAAAGTTTATACTTGTAATTCTAATTTCTTAGTAATTGCAGAAAAATAAAAAGAATGTTGGAAGGAAGATTCGATAAAAACAAAAATGCAAGAAAAACCAAATTGTAGCATGTCTCGTAATCCATAGGTCACATTTAAAGCTTCCATCATAGAACAAGAAAATGAAAGCATGCGATGACAAAAGAAGAGATAAAAATACAGCGAGAAGAAATGTTCATTTACTTCCTAACGAATCAAGTTTTGTTTACAGTCCACAGAGAGAAAGGGAAATTACCTTCGGTATTTTATTCCGTAGGCATGGAAAATAGATATGGCGAATCATCCACTTATGAACCGGCTGTAAACAGTTAGGATTCAATTAGAGATATGCTTGACCATCCAGTCTATGTACGCGTGTGTGTTTGTAAGCAGCACTATGTTAGTTATAATAACGACAACATTACAATAAGAATGTAAAAGATATATAAAAGCACCAGATGAACACCCTTGTAAGCATCTAACTAGCTTAAACAGTTTTCCCTTGTATTTAACATTTTTCCCTTGTAGTTGTCTCAATTCTTTAAAAGTTCCCATGTTAAAAATTTATTTAATAACACTTTGTATTCATAAAATTGGCTCCATGAGGTTCAATGGTTGATTGTCATCCAATTGCTCAATTAATTGGGGTATGACAACAAATAATTTCCACACATGATGAAAATTTGAACTCATATGACATGTGAATGATGTCATGTGACCTACAAGATCGATCAAACAAAAAATCTCTCACCTGAGCCTTAAGCTGCTCAAGTGCCTCTCTTTATTAATTATGAAATGCAGCCCCCGTTAGCCCAAAATCTAAATTCTAAGTTTCTTCCCTGGAACAATTAGAAACCCTTCCACATCTTGATCAAATCACATGCAACATTCGAAGAATCTTTTCGTTTTTATAGATATCTAGGCTATTTCAACCTAGCTCACTAAACATCATTCATTTGATATGGGGATCCAATTTTCATCCTCTATAGAAATTGTTTGTCCATGTCATACCTAAGTAAACAAATGGAAGGAAGTTGACTATTGCCCACAATTGAACCAATTTTACAAACATTTAGTTACTGAACAAATTAACACATGGATAATTTTGAATAATTGGGACAAACACAAGGGGAGAATGATTGGTTATACAGCAACAAATTACCATGGTCTTGCTGACAATTGCATCAACATATAATATCTTTTCCACGACATGGACAAAAGATTGAATTGAAATTGATGACTTTCAATCTAATATCTGTCTTGACACACCTTTCATTCGAATAGAATGATTTGCAACTAATATAAGTACCTTATTGTCCAGTCACAATGTTGAACCACAGCTAAACTCAAACAGCACATGGTAACCATGGCCTAGATTTCAATAAGAAGATATAGCAACTTTTATACCTTCATGATCCAATAGCCAATTAGACAACTATATAACAAGAATTCATATAGATCAAATATTCTCTCTTTTTTTCCAATTCCATAGTTCACATTTTCCATTTTCCACCTTAAAATGGGAATAGCATTTATCCTCTTGAGGCTCCAGAATCAATTAAACAGCTACGATATCAATTTCTAGGGAGGCACATGTTAGAATTCCCACACCATTCATGTTATAGATTTAAAACAAGAATGTATTCCAGAGGACATGACTGCTAAAACACACAAAGTTTCAAGAATGACCATATTGATCCATAGCATTATTTTGAAGGCCTTCTCATAATTTCTTGACTTTCTAATGTTTGGAGGAACTTTAGACAACTAGTCAACATAATTCATTTTCCAATAAAGAAGAAATAGAGGCTTTAAAAGAGGAAGCTTTCTCTGGTTTGAAAGAGTCAGAACACATTCGTTAGGGCTCACAAACTAAAATTGCATACCACTTCATTATTCTTCCATAATACATGTATTACACTTGTATTAATACTCTATATATTGTATTAAAACAAATAATATATTGACAAAGTACACAATCTATATAATATTTTATGGGAAATTAGATATACAGATATATATAAAATATATTGATATTTAAATACAAGGGATTGCAAGCCTACCCTGCCCATCCTTCGAAGCATAGCATGGTTCTTTTGTTTTACATAATGTACCCCTGATTTAAAGGTTTATTGATCTCTTGGGACGGGGATAGTACTGCCATTTGGTACCTTTACTTCTTTTTTTGTTATTTGAGACCCATTTATTATTATTATTATTATTATTATTATTATTATTATTATTATTTTAAGTCAACTTTACTATCGCCATTATCTTTCATGTTGTTTCCCCGAATTTATCAGCAAGAGATAAACCACCATTCTCTCCTTTCTCCCTGATTTGTTATTTTCCTTTATCATCATTCTCTAATAGCACTGCAAAGGCAATGAGGAAGGTTTTTATATCAAATCTATTTCGAAGAATTAACGATTGCAAAGAGATAATACAAGACAGGAAGTATAGGATAGCCATTGTCGTTGAGAGATGAAGAGAAAGAACGAGAGAGGTTAACAGAATGAGAAAGGGAAGATAGTGCTTCTTTACCAAAAGATTGGAATAGTATTTCCTTAATTCTTTAAATTTGAAAGCCTACAGAAGCACTGAAACAAAGCAATAAAGATGTAGCAGTTATGCTACTTTTGAATCCGTTTCTAGCTAAAATTTCTGCTGCAAAACTTGAAGTGATGATGATGTGTTATTGCTCATGCTTTATCCAGACTACAAAAAAAAAAAAGGGAGGGGAGGGGAGGGGAGAATAAACCAGCCCCAATGTTTGATAATTTAAGTCAGGGTTACTGAAATGACAATATTATCCCTATTAGAGGTGATTAAAAAGGCCCAAAATAACACTACATAATGTCCAAAAAAATTGGGCACAATGCTAGACCTCCTAAGAGTGAGTGGGTTAGCAAATCCCTATATATAATAAATATGTACATAGAATATACTTTTTGTTAGAAAATACAATATAATATACAGCATCATATTATAATGATAATTATAAATAGAAGATTATTATGAAAATTGGACAACATAGGAAAGTTATTTTCATTGCATAATAAGCAATGAAAATTTTCAAGATAAAGCCAAACATGGACCGGCTAAACATTAAAAAATTATTCTTTTAAAAAAAAAAAATTGTTTTCTATGGAATTCAAAATATATATATGAACAAACAGGCCTAGAATCTTAGATAAAATAAAGGATTTCAAGTATAGAAACATACCATATTCCACATTCTCCAATACTGTTGAAAGCCACGGATCCAAAATCACGTTTGCAAATGTAAAGATGATAAGCAAGGATTTTTTTTATCGATATATCAAGAAGAAAGCATTTTCCAGAATATGAGTTCTTACTTCTTCAACATTTCTTGCATTCCACCAATCCTTGTAGAACTCCCGATCACCAAATCGAAGGAGCTCAGCAAGTATGTTTAACCTACATTTGCAGAACAGTATTTAACTCAAACTAAAGAGATGAACCTGGTCCTACAATTCCCCCTTTATGGGAGGGAAGAAACCTAGTGTAAATTTCTAGAAATATGCCAAGCTTCAGGAATCATGCTAGGTGAATAAAATTATGCATTAAACAAACTAATAAGCACACTTCATAAAAATTGCTCTCACTACAAAGGAATCTGCCCACAATTTGAAATGTAAGTTGTTACTTATTGGACAAGTTTTAAGAATAACATTTTCAAGGGAATGTAGTTAATAGTTGTTGAAGTAAATTTGCCCAATGGAGGATTCTTATAGCTCCACTACAACTAAATGAAACTACACTTAACACTATTGATCTAAATAATTTTGTCAATTCCGTTTTAGTTGGTGTTTTGTTTTTTCAATTGGAACGGAATATTTCGGTTTTGAAGTGTTTCGGCGTTCCGTTTCGGGGTTGTACTATATATATATATATATATATATATATATATATATATATATATATATATATATTCAACAAAAACAAATTAGTTCAAATCCAAATATAATAATTTTTTAGAATAGTGCAATTTCAAACATTAAGTAAAAAAATGAGTTGAACTAATATAACTCGATCGACTTGATGAGTTCAAAGATAACATATGGAAAATTGATAAAAATGTAGTATAACTAAAACAAATTAAGTTGATATCTTAAAATATATTGAACGACAAATATTGGATCAACTCGGGTCAATCTAGGTTAACCTTTCAAATGTATGACATGCGTTATAAGACCATAATAACCTTAAATAAAGCAAATCAAAGCAAATTATAAAGTTCAATTCATAATAAACTAGTTGAACGATGAAATTGAGAGAAAAATAATCACAATAAAATGATTTTTCTAAACAAAATTATGAATCTGTATAATATTACGAGAATGTCATCATCAATCTCACAAGGTCATTACATTCTCTGATTGCTCTGAAATTTTAACATAATATATATAAATATGTCAAGAGACTCCTCGTAAAATTTCATTTCAATCTAATGGTCGGATTAAGAGATATGATTGATATTGTAAAACTATTTATTATTTAAAAAAAACACTATTTGGATGGAACGGAACGGGCAGAACAGAACCGGAATGAGATTTTAATTGAGATAAAATTTATTTCGGTTTGTTCTGTTTTTTGAATTAGAACGAAATATACCACCTATTCCAGGCAGAACGGAACAGAATTGACAACCTTGCTATAAAGTACTTTCACTTGACACCATTGAGGCAAACTAACCACAGCTATAACAAGCTTCATGGTATTAAATATTAAAGAGCATTTTTGGCCATTATTGGAATTTCTTTAACAAAGAGGAAACTATCAATAAAAGAGAAAAGAAAAGTTTACTCACCACAGGTGGAAAAAGCAGTAGAACATGCAAAGCCATACATATAAATTAGGAACTGAGAGCTTCAAGATCCTCTCAGTGGCATACAAGAGATTTCCTTTCAAAGGGTGCTGTGAATTCTGAACAATAGGATTGATATACTGCAGAATCATGCCCACCAAATATGTCAGGAATGCTTGCCTTTATTTCCAAAAAAAAAAGGGAAAGGAGCACTCAGAGTTGGTTAAATGTGAAGTTCTACTTACTTGTTCTATGATAAATCCCATGAATCCAGTAAATATTATTAACTTGATAAATTGCCGAACCACCCAACCCTTTCGAACAAATTCAGTACGAGGATAGCTTGACTACAATGACAATGCATCAAGGCGTAGATTAGAGAATCTGATAACATAGACAAGATATGGCAGCCACAAAAGAGGGACAGAAGTCCTATTTACAAGCTATATCTATACAAACACAATGCAAGAGCAATATATAAAGTCAGACCAAGAAACACAGCATAACCAGAGTAGAGATCCCTACATTGATACTTGTCTTAAAAAAAATTAATGACAACATAAAAGTTAGATTCTATTTACAAATCCACATCCCCTGTTATATGTATATATTTTGTATTATTTGTCGGGGTATTTGGGAGACAAGTAGTCATTTCTTTACACGTTAAGTGATAGCGTGGCAGATGTAGCTCAGTGTATGGGTAATTACTGCCAGTCCTGCATGGTCCCAAGACCCAAGTGTTTCAAGATTTTGCAGCCAAAACGTTTGTAAATATGGTCAAGTAGAACAGAGCAGGATTCAAGGTCTTTATCCACTGTCTTGCATCCAGACATGGAAAAGAATTGTTCTTTATGAAATGTTGGGCATTAAACCCAACCCACGAAACCAGGAAATAACAATAAAATGAGCCTAAGGATAAAGTTGCTTGGATGGATCTAAAATCATATGAATTGATGGAAATGAGACAAAATGACTGGTCTATGCAACTAGGGCACTCAGGACACATCCAGTTCCATACACAAAGATAACATAACAATATTTGTCTACCATTAGGAAATGTGGGAATATCACACAGCTCAGGATTAAAAAGGAGCTCTGCACCAATCATTCCATGTACAGGTGCATAACCTGATTGTTATAGCAGGTGTCTTCTCATTCCACATATGCTGGGTGACTTTCCCCATATATATCCTAGTAAGTTCATTCTTTCATTTATTCTCGTGTAACTAAAAAAAGAGTCTTTTCATTACAATGTATCCTCTAGAATTGTTGGAAATAAATCAAATATCATTAGGTAATACAAGATGAGCCAGTAAGAATTTATAAAAAAGGTGAAAATGCATACAGTTGTTCATATATGGGCTGAAGAAACATGATTAATTACCTGGTAACATAATGTGGGAGCCACCATAAAGTAGACCAAACTCTTAAAGTTTGTATCATGAGGATTACCCACATAAGGAGAAATGGATGGGACATCTTCCTGAAATCAAACAGGACCTCGGTGAATAATGGCTGAGAGAAACCAATTGATTAAATTTTTAAAGAGAGAAATATTGAATGTGTAAAGATAATGGGAAGATGAGAGGGGGGGGGGGGGGGGGGGGGGGGGTTGATAACACATCTACTTGATGTTCTAGCACATATTTTCTCAGCTCTTCAATTTACAATTTATGTAGGACTGCAACAGCCTTCACATGAAAAACCATGCACCTGCCAAGTTTTTTCAAATGTACTTACCCTATCTATTGACTTGGAAATTGCTCTCATATCATAGTTTGTATGAGCATAAGATACCAATTTCAACCACACAATGCAAGAAAAGAGCATCAATGTGACACCAGATAGTAAAGCAGAATCACACCTGCACAAATTAGCCAAAGAAAATTTAAGTGTCTTTGTTAACATTCAATGACAAAGCATTGTAACCTACAAGATCCAACAAGATATTAAGACATTTGGCTTATCAATTCCACTCCAAGAGAGAGAAATCAGCTTCGAAGAGCTCATTTTTTTATGCTTGTGCAATAAATTACCCACATGATAATTCTGACATTTTAAAGTTTCAGTCATCTAAAGTTTGCATTGGAGAGAGAGAGAGAGAGAAGGGGAGCGAATACTTTATGAAATGGACTGCAGAGTTTACAAACTTGCAGAAATTTTGATGTTTGAGGGGTGGGAACTAAGAAAATTAATACAATTGTAGGTAATTTCAGTTACCAAAACGTGATTCCAAGATTTTAATTGCTTTTTTCACCACTATATGTACAAACATGGAAAATAAGCATCCATCATTTTGACAATACAAAGACCACAAAATCAAATCCAAATCAGAAGGGTTCTCTAGTCCCCTTGACTATCAGCAGAAGGTACTACTATGCACGTCCCAGAAGCAGTGATTTATAAGACGTCCAAGAAAACTTATGGCCCACAATGATCACTGTAAGAGGCAATGATCTCCTAAGATTTCAGAATACTGCCCCAATCAATGAGAACATGCTCTATATCACCCCAAACATAACACATCCCAAAGACTCTTTCAATCCTTTACATCCATGAAAGATAAAGATCACTTGAATGATTCAGCCAGGCTCTCTTTGAAAAATGGCTTTGGAGGTTCATGGTGAAATGATAACATGTGCAGATTGATCACAGAAAATATTCATGAAGGGGGTTTTAGGGGTAAATTTTCTAGAGAGGAACATTTCTTATCCTAGTTTTTGGATATCTATTAAAAAGGTTGGGCCATTTTTCTTCTCTTGTCAGTTTTGATTAGGGAAGAAGGCATCCTATTTTGTATGGCTTGATAAATGGGATATGGAAGAAGCATGCAGATCCAGTTCCCTAAACCTTTTGATTTAGCTTAAGGTAAACATGTTCTCCTGAGACATTGTTTCTATGTAGATCAAGGCAATGTAATTTTGGCAAGCATGGCAATATTGGCAGATTCATGTTCCAATGAGCAAAGGTGAGTGGCAATGGTGTATTGAACTATCTTTTCCATTGGAATATGGCTAATTTAGTAGGTCAACAGCATAATACTTGGGATAGATCATGGTTTGTAGAAGCAGCGAATCAAAAGACTCAGAGATAAGAGTCTAATGCTAACTCTTTTGAAAGATTTTTTTTCGTAAAATGTTAGATAATTTTTTCACCAAGGAATTTAAGAAAGTAAAAACTATACATTCCAGGTCCCTGCACAAATTAAGAATTCAAGAAATAAAGTCTCCCCACCTTCAATACATATAAAACGAGTATTAGGTGACACTCATGAAGACTTTCAGCTAATCTATATCTGTAATCTATATGAAATGAAGGGGCCTGCATTTGTTTCTGATGTCATGGAAAAAGTTATATGCTGTGTGACACTGCATGATAAATATATAGTTAATAATTTCATCAACATGAGAGAAATAATGAGGAAATGCAAAAGGACAGATATGGAACATACATGAATTGTTGGCAACATTGCTTCCAAAAGCAAGAGGAAAAAGCCTATCGGGAATATGACAATTAAATTTGTTTACTCATTTTTATACACCACAAACTCACTACAAATTTATCAACCACTGATCAGAGAACTAAAAAATCTACAGACAGATTAATTGCCAAGAAGATGATTTGAACAACCAAAAGTGAACTCACCACCTGCAGTTATATAGACACAGCCTAGTGCTTGTGCAATTCAGATTGCGCTTTTCTCTTATATAAAAGAATTTGACCATTTTAATGCTCTAATGTTATCAATTGTCTTGTATTATTTTTCAAATCAATTGTTTGACAATGTTAGACATAATCTGAGCAAACTGCAAGTCATAAGCTAGTTATCAATATCTTTGAATCCTTACTGTGAGTTTCCAACAATAGTGTTTCCTTTTGCATTGGTCTTTGATATCACCACCAAACTCTATCAACCCAGGCTACACCAGAACCAAGATTGGAAGTTGATTTGACGTTTATGATGGAACCTGACAATTCTGCCTTTCATGCAACCTAAAGAGTCTTATAGAATCTTCCCAGAAGTGAACTCCACTTTTTTAGCATCTCTGATTTTCAATCGGCATGCAATTTTCAAATGGAGTAAAAATATTACATTTTATGTTACAAAAATCTAATTCATTGAGCAACATAGAGGCTATTAATTTCCAAATTTGATAAACTAACAGTTATACATCACTAAACTTCGCAGTAGATAACTAAAAGTAAATTAAATAAACCTGAGAATTACTGAAACTGGATATAAAAGTGATCCTGTGGTAATGATTATATGAAGGAAAACAACAACCTGCAATTTTAAACTTAAAGTTAGCTTCAAACTAAATCAGGCTCCACAATGAGCCGTGAGTTATTTATTTGAGCAATTATAATAAGCCGGATATATTAATGGCCAGATGCAGAATGATCAGCATGTTAGCACTTACAAGTTGAGGTAAATAGTTGTGATATGCCAGCTTCTCAACAAGATAGGCCGCGAAAGGGAATGCTGGAAGGCTGAGACTGTAATAAAAGCAATAATCCACAAAAATATCTTGTCAAGAAAAAAAAAGTAGCAATAATTCAGACATGAAACCAAAAAATAAAAATAAAGAAAGAATATTCTTCATCAGTCAGATGGAATAAATGGGAAAGAATATTACCAGCACATAAACAAGGGCCAGTCTCTTAATGATTTTGAACTAAACCAAAATCCACTATTAATTAACCAACCATACTGCAAAAAAACAAAACAAAAAACTCTTAAAATTATATTGTTTTAAATTATGAGAGAGCATGCCAAAAGATTTTTATTTTTATGGGGGGAGGGGGCAGGAAGAGGAAGAAGAAGAAAAAAGCACTAACCTTGATTATATTTTCAATGATAAGCCTGCTATTGACAGCCACAAGCACAACTATGCAGAGATTGAAGAGACCTGCATGACTCTGCAGCCACAAAATTGTAGTGAAGACAAAATAATTAAAATCTATCCATCCATAAAACGCAAATTAAAATGAATTTAAACGATCCATACTTGTTTAAAAATAGCATCAGAACTAAGAGGACTCTCTCTAACACCACGATGAGCAGGCGCTGAAGGCCGATAATGGAATTTAATATCCGACCGATTCTCATTCTTAACCTTATCGCATTCTTTACCATTATTTTTCAAATCCTCCGATTCCATAATCTCCGTCGAAGGCGAATCCGTGACTGTTGTTGACCTCCTTCGAACGGAGAAGTTAAGATCCGAAGTCGTCGATGATGATGCTGTCGTTGCTGTTGCTGTTTCCATTTTATGATTCTCCGGAGCCTCTGACGCCGCCATGATTTCTCGATACACTGAAATGCAGTGTATCAAAAATAATAAAAGTTAGAGGCGTGTGTGTGTATATATGCATGTGTATATATATATATAGGTTGATAGTAAATGCGAGTAATTTATAAGTAGAAAGAGGCGTGGGGTGATGGAATTTTGAATGTTTATTTATTTTAATTTGGAAAGAAAAATCGAGATTTTGGAGTCAGTTAGGGTTTTTTATTTTTAATCATGGAAGTGTTTGTTTGTTTCAGAGAGGTTACGCTGCTAACCAGACAGGCAGGGAGGCAGACCGGTAGGTTTCCACTCTTCTTCTTCTTCTTCTTCTTCTTCTTCGGGATATTACTTCATTTTACATGGGAGTCAATGAGTGGCAGATCATATTGTCCTCCGCACTCTCACTTTCTTTTTATTTAAATAAATAAACAAATCCACCTATCAGAATATATTTTTTTGGTTGAAATAGCATCTTTTCACTATTTAAAAGCATAATATTTATTAAAGAGAGATGAGTTGTGTCCGAATATGTTTTTTTATTTTGGAAAAAATTAAGTTTCGAGCATAATAATATATCATAAAATTTAATTTTTTTTCAAAATCAAAAAACACATTCGGACACAACTCATCTCTCTTTAAAAAATAACATCAATAGTCCTCCTTTCTCAAAAAAAAAAAAAAAAAACTCATTAATTACTTGTTTTCCATCTTTAAAATACAAAAAAAAAAAAACATAATGGAACTTTTTCTCTTCAAAATCTATTATTGTCGTCGTTGTCCACGTTGCCCCCAACACTTTCTAGTTTTACAAGTAAAGAAAACATACTACATTGCTATTAAATATATATAAATTTTATGTTTAATTTAATTAAAATAAAATTATTATTTAGAGTTTGGTTAGAAGATATTTTTTAATTCTACATGTATGAATGAAAGAAATTTAGATAATTATTTACATTTTAAATGATTGTTGTTAACATGAAAAAGATAAATCATTTACATTTAAAAACAATTATGGTCTTAGAGCATTTCTACGAGGGTTGACTTCAAATTCTTATATTATCACGTATAATTGTTCAAATTATAGGGGTTACATTTTATCCTCCATTAGAATGCAAACAATGCAATGTTAGTTTACAATTACATGTATTTATATTGTCTAATTACAACTTTAAAAATACAATTAATTTTGTTATATTTATAATGCTAGGTGGTGTGTCAGAGTATTTGATAATAATCCAACACATATGCTATTATAGTGAGTTAGACAGGTAGTAGCATGTCTAGGTATTTGTTTTTTGAACTATTTGTTAAAGACAACAACTTAACTTCAATAAATTATTTTTGTTTAATATTTATGATACTTAGATATTCATGGTTTCGTTAATATTTTTAAGACGGTTGAACAACATTGCCTAAATGGGGTAATGTTATTAGTTCAACTATAGACAATACATTTCAGTTGACATTGATATGAGTGTTATATTGCACGTCATAAATCATTAGAATAAAAATAATAATTACGACTAGTTAAGTCATCATAATGCTTATGTATTAATATAAGATGCACAGAGAAATAAAATATTTACAAATATGCATCATGTGATTACAAAAGAATGAGTACATGATTTGGTGCGTAGATATTACATGTTAGGTCATTACACTAGATCCGAGCAAATTCATCTACCTAAAGACATGCAATACTAGCAACATACTCAATATATTCAAATTATTGTTAGTAATCAAGTCTTTTAGAATTAATATATGCAATTTATTTATTGATATTTTAATTTAATGTTAATATTTTATTAATATTGAGTTGGTTTGTTTTTACAAAAAGGTTGAGAAGTCGTATTTATGCTTCATAATATTAACAAGAAAACATGAAGGATCCGCTTATGTGTCTCAATAATTCAATGTTTCAAAATTGCACCTGATAACTTTAGAGAGATGTTAAATCTTAATGATTTTCTGACAGAAGACGAGACCACTTATGTAGGAGCATGAGCATGGGAAAGATGCATACGTGCTATTGATAAGTCTCAATCATCTAGTAGATGATATAGACATAGATAGATATTAAAGCAATGTTGATATATTTTGTGATTTTGATTACTTTTATATGTATGTGTGTGTGTGTGTGTGTGTGTGTGTGTGTGTGTGTGTGTGTGTATTTACATTCATGAAAACACTCTCATATAAAACTATAATTCATAAATATGGTGGGTGAAAATAATTGAGATTTGTGTTTTGAGTGGTAAGCTTAAGATTATTTGTGATTATTAGATGTTAGAGTTTGTTGTGTTTGATTTTTTTTTTTGGTTATTTATAGGTATTTGTAACCAAGATAAGATTTTGGGTGGAGTTCTTAAATAGGAAAGACTCAACCAAGATTTTATTAAATTAAAAAAATCATACTCTCTAAAACTATTATCTGAATTAGATGTAAGATTAACAAACTAAATATTAATTGAAATCACAAAAGTTATGAAATTAATTCAAAGATAAATCTCATAAGAACCTTTTTTTTGTTAAATTTAGACACAAGTGGATTTTGTTGTTGGATTTTTATTGGAATTTAAATGATATTGCTGTTTTGAAACACAACATCAACTTAATTGATATCACGTTTCACAACCATGGCATTTAATGGATGTTGTGTTTCTCAATCGTAACTTTTATTTGTTGCAATTCTAAAACAAGATATCAATTACATGTCATATTACAAAACCATGACATTATTTATTTGTGAATGTTCAATGAAAACAAAAAATAGGTTTATTGTCTTTTTAGATTTTAAAGTAGACAGGAAGTGTCAGGAAAGTTTACAAAGTTGTATTACCTGGTGTACAAGTACCATCCATCAAGCATATACATAAAACTAGTTCATATAATCATCTAGTAGGTGACTAAGTGGTAAGAGCTTGATACTAAGAAGTTTACTCTCCTCGTGGTCTTAGGTTCAAGCCCTGTAATATGATAGCCACTAAAAGCTTACACGGTTGTTAGTTTCAAGGTCTGTGTGATTAGTTCAAGTGTGCACAAACTGTTTTGGACATCCACGTTAATAAAAAAATAATTCATATAATTCTTTTTAACAAGAAGTTAAAAGTAGTGACATAAAAGGCAAAAGATAGTGAAAAGGTAATTTGATTTAATTAGGGTTCTATTGTTTACTTTAGTATGATGTGGTGTGTCATTATATTAACAACTCAAGAAGTTGCACGAATGCTCCGTCAATTTTTATTTCAAAGGTGCCTAAGTATTTGCAAATAATATGACATTTTTCATTAACTTTTTTTTTATGGGATGTAAAGTGTTAGAAAGCAATTAAAGTTTAGGATGTAAACTATAATTTTTTAAAAATGGGAAAAGGAAATAAGATGATCAAACTATAAAAGGTTTGGTATAATTTTTCCTATCTAAAATCATTAATCAATAAAAAAGAGTAGAGGATATTTTTAAATATAAAGACCTATGATTAAAGTACAAAAGCTCATATTCTTCCTTTATGGCTCCTTTACACTATATAACCATAAGATGTTTTTCTCATATTTATAGTTATACATATTAAATTATAAAATTGCATATAACCTATGTTACTCGTGTGAAATTTTGTAAACGCAATTATTTGTGATGTCTTTCATGTTCTTGTTCTCTATATCACCGGGTCAATTTTCTTTCTCCTTGTAATAATCTTAAATTTTAAAGTGTTTCTTTTGAGTATCTTAATAATAATAATAATAATAATTTAATTTTGTTAAGGTTAGTGTCAGTTTCTCATCACAATAAATCCCCCTGATTATCCAAAATTAATTTCATTATAATATCATATACTAATTTAATTTAACAATTTACCTTAATGCTGTTGCCTAACACCATATAGAAAAGGGAAATCTGGTCATTTCATTAGATTCCAAAATTTTAGCTGAGTTAGGATGTAATGTGTATTTTTTTAGGTAATCTTAATTGGGATCAACTTGTAATTTTTCCTAATAATAATAATTAATTGAGATTTTAATTGTTTTATCTTAAATAAAGCTAACAACGGGATTTAACGGTGGTTATAAATTATAATGGTGACGGATGAAGGGATTAGTGAGAGAGAAATTGAAAGCATATTATAGGGATGAAATTAATAGAAAACGAAGTAGAGGGTGCGGAGTGTAACTAAATTAAAGGCACAGAGATATGGATATAACCAAAATGTAATCAGGACCCCCTCACTCAGCTTTGTTTGCCAAGTAAGGCGTGGGGTGCACGCGCCATCCCATCGTGGAATTCTTCTCCTATTAAAAATTCCCAAAGCAAGGAAGCTACATCTAGTCGCCTCCCAGATTTTCTTCACAACATCATCGCCCTGGCGAGTCTGGTTGCTCCTCTCAAAATCATCAAGAAATAGGTCGATCTACTGTAACATCGCGAAGGAAGGTATATTACACACCTCTCTGCTCGTGTCTTATAGATCTGTCAGTTTTTATTCTATCTTGTTTCTTTATCTGCGGTTTGTTTATGTGCCCTGAAAGGATGAGTAGATCTTGTGAACAGAAACAACATCTGGGTGGGTTTTAGATTTTCAATACAATGCTTTGATTTTACTGTGGTGTCTGGGCTCGCTTCGCGATTTTATATTTTTCTCTTTCTTTCTGTTCCACTTCGATACTTATATCTGTTCGTTTGATAGGAAACTTGATTTGCTGAAATGGCTGGTAACAATAACAATTCACCACCTGGGTCTTCGAAAGAGAACCCTGATCATGATTCTGAGACAAACCCAGTTTCCAAAGAAGATAGTTCACTCGTAACTATAGCCCGTAGGTTTCAGGACTCGATGTCTTTAGGCAAGACACACAAGTTTTGGGAAAGCCAACCTGTTGGTCAATTCAAAGACATTGGTGACTCAAGTTTGCCTGAAGGTCCCATCGAGTCTCCAACCCTACTTTCTGAAGTTAAACAAGAACCTTACAATCTCCCTAGTCAGTATGAATGGACCACCTGTGACATGGAATCTGATGTGACTTGCGACGAGGTTTACAATCTCTTGAAGAACAACTATGTTGAGGACGATGAAAACATGTTCAGGTTTAATTACTCGCAGGAGTTTCTTTCATGGGCTTTGCGTCCCCCTGGCTATTATCGAAGCTGGCACATTGGAGTTCGTGCCAAAGCTTCGAAGAAGCTTGTTGCTTTTATAACAGGTGTTCCTGCAAGGATTCGGGTGCGTGATGAGGTTGTGAAAATGGCTGAGATTAATTTCTTATGTGTTCATAAGAAGCTTCGGTCCAAGAGACTTGCTCCTGTTATGATTAAGGAGGTTACAAGGAGGGTTCATTTAGAGAATATTTGGCAAGCTGCTTACACTGCTGGAGTGGTTCTTCCAACACCAATAACAACCTGTCAGTATTGGCACAGGTCCTTGAACCCCAAGAAGCTTATTGATGTTGGCTTTTCAAGGCTTGGTGCAAGGATGACAATGAGCCGGACCATAAAACTTTACAAGCTACCAGATTCCCCTGCCACCCCTGGATTTAGAAAAATGGAACTTCGTGATGTACCTGCCGTTACGAGGTTGCTAAGAAATTACTTGAGCCAGTTTGTTGTTGCTCCGGATTTTGATGAAAATGATGTGGAGCACTGGCTTCTTCCATCCGAGAACGTGATTGATAGCTACTTGGTTGAGAGCCCAGAGACTCATGAGATCACTGACTTCTGCAGCTTCTATACTCTTCCGTCCTCTATTCTTGGCAACCAGAACCACTCAGCATTGAAAGCTGCTTATTCATATTACAATGTTAGCACGAAGACTCCATTGCTTCAGCTAATGAATGATGCACTGATTGTTGCCAAGCAGAAGGATTTTGACGTTTTTAATGCTTTGGATGTCATGCACAATGAGTCTTTCCTGAAAGAACTGAAATTTGGACCAGGTGATGGGCAACTACACTACTATCTTTACAATTACCGCATAAAGCATACATTGAGACCCTCGGAACTAGGGCTTGTACTCTTATAAATTGAAATGTCTGAAAGTTGGTTCTGTTGTTTCTTTGACTGACTGGGTATGTGGTTGCAAACATTTTTGTTTTTTCTCATCATCAGGATCGATTATGCAACAATTTATTTGAGAAAACAGGTTTTGTGGTTTTATAAGCCTTAGGTATTGAGGCAATTGCAATGTCATTCGCTGTTTAAATTGTTCTCTGGAAGCCAACTTCTTTTTTTTACCTGCTTGCCACAATTTTAGTTTGCATATTACCTGAATTGTTTCAATTTTGAGGTCTTTTAAATTTGCGATTGCTATATTTGATCTTCTTCAACATTAACTCATTTTGCTCTGTTGAGTTGCATTCCAATTCTGTATCTCCCATCTCCCACTCAACAATGGCAGATCCAAGTCTGAAGATAGCCGGGGAGGAAATGTTGTTCAACATTAAAATAAATTAGTAACTTGAGAAGATAATTCTACCTGGACATCCCCAACTCTTTTGCTACGGCCTGGGGCTTGGAGGCGGTATACTTGGTTTTTGATAAATGAGAGGTGGTATAAATGCCTCTCTAATTGCTAACGCATTTTAGGATGCCCATTGATAACATCTCTATATGGTTAAAAGTCCTGAATTGCTGAGCTATTATTTTCTCCTCCTCCTCCTCCTCCTCCTCCCCTCCCCCTCCCCCTCCCTCCCTCTCCAAGACAGTAGCTTCCATGGTTGTGTTTTTAGAAACAGAGTTCTTACACCTTATGATGGTCTGTCCATCCAAATTTCAGAGACTTTATTTAGTTATTCACCCGGCGACTCGTGCTGTTAAAACCAGCGAGACTAAAGAGTCGTTAGCCAGTGATGTAAACTAAAACTATTTTGTAATTGTCATTCATTTACAAATAAAACTAATAGTCATAGGTGTTTTACTGTGTTTTGTATACATTGCACAACCCTGATAGAAAAATAAATAGATGAATGCTCTTGCAGGTATAATTGTATTTTCATATATTTATTACACTGTAATTACTTATATACTCTAGAAAAAAAAAAACACATTTAATTTTTGGATTCTTACATATTTATTGTGTAACCCTTATGGTCAACTTTTTCTTGTCTAAGGTGGGCGTGTTAGGTTTTTTAACCTAAATTTTTTGGGAATTATTCTGTGGGGTCGAGGGTATTCTGGTCTTTTATAACTAGAAAAAATAGCTAGCACATGCTCGGGGAGGCGTCCACGCTCTTTGAACAATGTTTACTCAGTGCCTGTTTGTAGCCTTCCGCGGTGACTATTGAATCACTGTGCCACCTTTGCATGATAGGCAGACGTATGTTAGTTTTCATGGTGCGGAGGAGCTCCGACGGTAATTTTTTTCCTTCCTCTTTTTTCTCTCTCCACACCTTAAAAGATGTGTTAACCTTGCAAAGTTGCAAACTCCTCAATATTTTAATCATATAAAGAATCATTTATGTGTTAACCTTAAAATGATTTTTTTATGTTTTTTTTTTTTTATCAAATTTGATACTTATTTTTTATTTATTTATTTGCTTTTAATCTTTTATCTCATTGGATTTTATTTCTCAATTTAATCTCTAATCATTTGATCTTAGTTCTCTCTCTTTTTTTCTTTTTTTTATTTTGATCCTCATTATCAATATTGAAATTTCTTTTATTAATTTTTTTTACAATCTCATCCCTTATTAATGTTATATTTAGTGCTTATTTTTTTTTATCATGCTTTTAATACTAGTACCAAAAGTTGACCCCTATCTAAATTACGAGTTGGGTCGAATAATTGGAGTTACCATGGTCAATAAGATTTTTTATTGTATAGAAAGTAAAAATAACATCAATTCGATATATATATATATATCAACGAGTGCTAACATTATTTTCTTCTAGTTAATCGCTTGATATTTTATTCAGATAAAAAGAAAAATAGTATTATTTTGTTTAAAAAAATAATAGAGAAAATATTCAATTATAATCCTCTATTTTATATTGATCTTTCTTTGGTTTGGATTCTTTTCAATTTCATCCCTTTATATTTAATTTTGTTTTGTTTTTATATTAAATATGGTACTCAATTCTCTTAATTGTTGCTCTCTCTTCTTTTCTTTTTTAATCATTTTCTTGGTTTTCTTTTCATTTCATTTTTCCTCTTAGCATTTTATTTCTTTTTTTCTTCAGATTTAATTCTTTTTTTGAATTGCTCCTTTTTTATCATTTTCTTAATTTGTCTTATTAAATTTTATTTTAATTTGTCCCTTGGTATTTTATTTTATTTTTATTAAATTTTGGTCTTCATTCTTTAACTTGCTCTTTTTTATCCTCTTTTTCTTTTCTTTTCTATCTATCTTTTTGATGAAGTCTCTCATTAGTTTTTATACTAGATTTGATTCATATTATTTTTATTCGATTTGTTTTCTTTTTAATTTTTTGATGGTTAAGAATTTTGTTCAAGATTGTTTTTTGATCTTCTATTTGATCATCTTGGTCTCATAACTACGGTATATGGTTTCAAAGATTGTTTGTTTTTTTTTTTTTTAATTTCATCATTTGATATTAGACTATTGGGCCTTGAACTTTCTATTTTGTTTTCCTTTTTCTTTCTTTAGGGTTATCCTTGACCACTAGTTAATCAAATTGACTGAGGTTCACTAAGGTTATCGCCATTTACATATTTTTTATGTTAAAAAAAATTGATTTGCCTGCAACATAGCAATGTCCACTCGGGTTATTATCATGGATAGAAACGATGTTTTTTTTTTACTTTGTTCTCTTAACTTTATTTTTTGTTATTGTGTCTTTTGATTGCAAAATTAACATTTGATTGCTTAAAATTAATTGGCTAGGGACAAAGTTAAAAGACAAAAGGACCAACTTAGAAAAGGCGCTAAAAGTAGATGGTGTGTTTAAGGTTGATGTTAAAAATACACTTTAGTCCCCTAATCTATAAAATTAGACCTTCACTTCCTTGTGTTTTTCTAAATTCAATTTTGATATACAATTTCATTTCTATTATTTTGAAGTCCTTGGATTTGAAAAGAGAGAAAAACTTTCACCGAATACAATATTTGGTTCATATTGGTGTCCACGGTTTTCATTTGATAAAGAAATTGAATAATTGTTGTTTTAAACCTCGATATCACTTACAAAAGTAGATTAATGTTGCGGAAGAAAAATCTAACCTGGTTTGATTTCATGTTTTGGGGTTGTTTCGGAGTTTTTAGGTTGATTAATTGGTTTCTAGGTGTTGTACAAGTCTTTACGATGTGTT
This sequence comes from Salix caprea, assembly GCA_964035475.1. Classification (NCBI taxonomy): domain Eukaryota; kingdom Viridiplantae; phylum Streptophyta; class Magnoliopsida; order Malpighiales; family Salicaceae; genus Salix; species Salix caprea. The sequence continues at coordinate 9,805,795 of OZ037751.1, read as the reverse complement.
TTTTTGGTAAAAATAACTTTAAAAAGGATTTTGGGGTAAAAATACTCTTACCCTAATTTCCCTGCCACCACAGTAGTGGCCAAATTCTGGGCAAACATGTGATACATTGTTTGCTTCAGTAGGCAAGATGGTGCCTAATTGTTTTTAATCTGAGAAGTGGATGGCATGTCATTTGCCTTTAAAATATTTTAATATATATGTATGTTTTTTTATAAGCCTAGGCACGGTAGCTCATTAGGTCCAGGCACCTGCGCTTTTTGTGAGCCTTTTTTCTTTCCAAGTTCTTTTAGTCTTTATTTAGATAAAAAAAAAATTCTTTGTTAAATCAAAGAACAAGAGCTCTAAGGACATCAAAATTAAATGTTTTCTTCTACGATATCTATCACGAAAATCTTATCTGAGAAATTACATTATAATAGCTACCCGCAAAACCAGCCCAATAATTTAGCTTAATCATGCCTGAAAAAAAATGAGGGAAGAAAACAGGCACTATTTACATGCATTCTAGTTGTTGGACCCATCATTTCAGAAGATTTGAGCTCGGATCTCACCCCATGATCACAATCTCACCTCGTAAGCCTGTCAAATCAAGATAAAGAGCCTGCATTAATAGAAAGTGGAAAAGCAGTGAGAAAAGAAGCAAGGATGCATTACATTTCTCAAGTATCTCGTTCGCCAACTGCAGTAGTGAATCAGCGTCTTCAGCCATCTTTGAAACCCTCTCGGACTCCTTTACTGCTTCAGTTGCAACAAATGATTTGTTTTCTGCTTCTGCAACACTATATGCAGCGTCATTTGCTGCTCCTTCGACAGTATCACCAGCTTCCGGTACAGGCTTAGGACGCACCTCTTTCTTGGGAGTTGGTGTTTTTGTCCCAAACGAAGAGACTTTCTTTATCTTGTAGCTATTTTGGACCTGTACTTAATTCATTAGAACTTCAAACCATTCAGTATGTTCTCACAATGTCTTTTCAATATAACTCTTGCACTATTTATTCTCACAGGACAAGCTAAAAAAAAACAAGAGATTGGGCTTTATCGTTTCTTCTCTCATTGTCAGTCTATCGGACATTGAAGGACAAAGGAAAGAAACACATGAGATAGGACTTTCTTTGTAGCCATCACTTGTGGCAAGTTTACTATCATCTAATTCCAAGGAAATCACAAATAACTAATGGACTTTTACAAACCCAAGGGATGTGGCAGTGATGGTCTTTGAGAAATACATTAACTTGCTGCAACATGCTCTTCAATCACAATTCCCATCCAAGGAATAAGGCATGGACAAAGAGGCGAGGAGCGCAACAAAATGCAAACGCAAATTAAAAAAAAAGGGAACAATTTGATTCTACATTGTAAATTTATGAGAAAAATTATTTAGTAGTGTAACAAGGTGTGCATCGGTATTAGGGATATCACCATCAGTAAAGAAGTTCCACTGGAAAGATCAAGATCACTCACCTTTTCAAGTTTTTCCTGAGCTACGAGCCTCCTCAACTTTGAACTTAATTGCCTCCTAAAATTTTGCGGTAACTCTTGTCTTTTCTGCATGAATTATCAAGGGGGGAAACCCCCCGTCATATTTCTTAAAATTCATAGAGCTGGAAAAATCATCAATGACAAATAAGAATTAATAAGAAGCAAATTATAATTTTATGTTTTCATAATCATCCACTAATTTCATCCAGATGACAACAAAAGTTTTGTTGGGATCTATTATGAGGTTTCTTTTCTTTCCCCTTCCCTTTTCAGGATGACAACCACTTAGGCATGGCCAGGGGTGTGGGATATGGATGAAGTGACTTGCTCCTGATACTCTTTACAAATCAGAGGAATATCACCTAAGACAGAACATTTTTTTTTTCATCTGCTCTCCATGCACAATTTGTTAGGTGAGACAGATTTCAAGGGTGTTGGTTTTCTCCCATTGCAGCTATAGGGTTTAACATGCGACATACTTAGCAAGTCCAGTTCCAGCCCAAATCTCGAAAAGAAGAAGACAACAAATATAAACAGCGCATATATATTCAACATCATGTCCACCGACATTATTGCCAGAGAAAATAAAATCACGAAGATCATTGTTCCATGTCGCAAATAAATACCTATCTCGATGGTAAATCTATGATTATCAAATACAAAAGGAAAACGCATTTTAATGATATGAAATTCGTTTAAACCTCAATGTAGCTGATTATTGAGCTAGTATCTGCTCCATTTGGCTCATTATAGGCTGAAATTGCTTCAAAAATCATGGCATTGTACCTGCCAAATTAAATGAATCAATCAGATATCATTGCATTGCATTGCAGGGATCTCTTAAACCGCATGCACGCCACCATTCTATGTTACTTTAAACAAAGCAACAACAATACTTGACTTACGATTCATACGAACTATGGCACGACATTACCCTAATTGCCACCAACATACAAGAATTCACAAAACCATCTTGTTCCATTTTTTATTTTTTAAAAAAGGGAATAGAAAGAGCATACTTAGGAGCAGTTTTCGAATCCGCTGCGGCTTCCGAATAATCATCGATAGCAACATCAGCAGCAGCGGCAGCAGAAGTTTGAGGGTTGGGAAGTGGAGCAGCAGCGGCAGCATCAGAATTGGATTTCACTTTTGTCGTCCGAGACTTGTCCTTAACGCTTTGGCTACCGGCACTAACAGTCATATTCCTCCATTTATCCTATTAATGTCATAATATCACACAACACGTAGAAGAAGAGGAAGAAGAGGAAGAGGAGGAGGAAGAAGAAGAAGAAACCTTGAGATCGATATTAGAGCGGGAGCAAAGATGAGGATTGAACTCAGGGTCTCTCTGTATGTTTTTCCATTTCCCAGTTCCGTGTTTGGCTACTCCTGCTCTCAACGCTTCTTCTTCCTCTGATGTCCACTTCTGCTTTGGATTCCCCATCTCTCTCTCTCTCTCCTTTCCTTCGAGATTTCTGTTTTCTAGGGTTTCTTTATGCTTTCATCTTCTATCTTCTTCTTCTTCTTCTTGATCTCAAGCTATTAGGCTAGCCTGGCAACGCTACCGTTGATTTGTCAGCCCTAATTTGCAATCGAGAACGAAAATTCTGATACGGTGTCGTCCTTTCCTTATTTGACCTCTCTTGAAAAAACATGAAACATATTTCCCAAAAATATATATTACATGGACGTACTTTTTTATTCATATTTCCATACAAATTGAATTTTTTTATAAAGAGCTTGATTTTGTCCATTTAAGTGTTCTAACAGAAACTCTTAGTTGAAAATTCAAACATGTTTAAGAGTGAAATTGCTATAAAAATAGTTTTGAGGTAAAAATTGATATTACCCATAGTTTAGGGTATATATTAGGTAATTGTTCATTTGTTCATGTTACGCTATGGCCTGATTAATTTTTTGTTGAACATAAAGAAAAAAATATTTAGGTATCTTTAACATATTTAATAGCAAAAAACGTTATGTGGAAGTTGACATGATACAGTATAGTTGATTTTTTAAGTCTATAAATAACTTAATTGACTGTTAAAAATATAATTTATTTAAAGAAAATCAAGATGATGTTATTTTTTAAATATTAAAATGATAATATATTGTATCTACTTAGATTTACTCGGATTTGTTCATATTTTCTCGAATCAACTATGTTAAGTTACAAAATTTCTAACTTGGATCATGAGACCCCAATCACCTTATAAAAAATAATCATTAAGTCTAATATTTAATTATTCTAATATTGTTGGATGAAATTGAAAACAAAATTCAATCAGAAAACAGGTCAAGTAAACTCAAGTTAGTTAATGTTTAAACATTTAGTCATGAGACCGAGATAATCACACAGAAAAAAAGTTGAAACAAACCATAAAATTTATTTTCTAATGAATAAAAAAAATTAAGAAACAAACACAGAAAAACCACACGAGTGAAATATAGAAAGATGATAGTGTTTGACGGTTAAAATCAACATCAACGATTTTTTTTTTCTCAACATAAAAATTCAACGACCTCTTTCTCTTATCTTTCAAACTAATAACTAAAAAATAACAAAAATAAATTTTTATATTAAAATTAAATTGATAAAATATTTAGATATTAAACAATTATAATTTTTAAAATATGAGAACTAAATTAAAAAATTTATATGAACTTCAAAACTATTATATCTGACAACAAAACCATTATAATTTAAACTTTAAAACATTAAACTTTAAAACTATTATCCGTTTATAATACTTCTTTTAAATCTCAGACAACAAATTTAATTCAATTACCTTTTAAATTTAGCCCTTGACCGAAAAAAAGATTGCAATCGCAGAAAAAAATCAAATTGAAAGAATATTTTTTTTTGTAAGCAATATATTTTCCCACTCTCGCGTTTGAAAGTTTTACATAATAAAGGAAAGAGTAAATGACGTCGTGGACCCTTAGGACCCGTTCGAGAAAGGAGCAGGTATGTTGAAATACTTTACCAATCTAATCGTCCACGTGGCCGTCTTAAGGATGAGAGTTGAAGAGCAGAGAACAGAGAGCAGAGAAACCAAACCAGCCTTCTCTTCCCTTCCCTATCTTCACGGAAGATAATTCAAAAGAAAAGAAAGATTGACCATCACTGACAGTATCTCATTTATTTGTGTTTTCCGAGATTCAACTCAAAGACCGTGAGATAAATAAATACAAAAAAAACACAAGAATCTCCAGTACCGTCACTCACGTTGCCGTCCTCGCTTATTTACTTTTAACTACCCTAACAACAGCAATGACGTGATTGTTTTTGCTCATAAACAGCAGAAGAAAGCCAGAACAAGGTTGCGACATTAAGAAATGGAATGCGCAGGAGCTCGTAACTTCGGAGCAATGGCGGCAGTGCTGTTCACCGGTCCACGACCTGTGTGGAGGTCTAAAACAGGAGTAGCAGCACAGCCACACAGTAGCAGGCGCAGCGGCAGCAGCGCAAAACAGAGTGTTTTTAACAGCAATAAACGATACCGTTTATATCAAGTTAGATCAGGAGGAGGTAGTAATAGTAGTCGAGGGATGAATGATAGTTGTAGCAGTGTTGCTGTCAAAGAAGGTAAGTTTGCTGATGAAGAAGATTTTATTAAAGCCGGTGGTTCGGAGCTTCTTTTTGTACAAATGCAGCAAAGAAAGGTCATGAATCAACAGTCCAAACTCGCCGACAAGGTATTTTTTGATTAATTATTTAATTTATCTTTTCATGTTTGCATATTAACCTTGTTATTAAATATGCGGCTTCAGTTACGGCCGATAACAACAAGCGGAGAAGGTGGAGGAGTACTGGATTTGGTGGTGGTTGGTTGTGGTCCAGCAGGATTAGCTTTAGCTGCAGAATCAGCTAAGTTGGGGTTAAATGTTGGACTTATTGGCCCTGATCTTCCTTTTACTAATAATTATGGTGTTTGGGAGGATGAATTTAAAGGTATTAATATTTACTATTTTTTCTTTATTACAAATGTCATATGTGTTTGACCCATGTCTTCATCTTTTTTTCTTTCAATTTCGTTTGTTACTTGCCTAAGCTTGAGTGAATAATCTAATATATTCTCAGATCTTGGACTTGATGGGTGTATTGAGCATGTTTGGCGGGATACCATTGTATATCTTGACAGCAACGATCCCATTCTGATTGGTCGCGCCTATGGACGAGTTAGTCGATATCTGCTCCATGAAGAGTTGTTGAGGAGGTAAGGCTAGCTAAAAAGAGCGCGTGTTTGTGTTTTCAATAATTGCTTTTATCATAATTTTCATCTTAATCATGCCATTTGATGTTGAATTGGAGTTCTTTAGAGGTGTATAATCTATATTAATTTCCTCTAGGTGTGTCGAGTCAGGTGTTTCATATCTGAGTTCAAAAGTGGAAAGAATTACTGAAGCAACTGATGGTCATAGTCTGGTAGCTTGTGAACATGGCATTGTAGTTCCATGCAGGTAAATTTTGATGTCCTCAATTTTTTTTAGTCCTTGCTTAGTAAACGTGAGTTTTATCTTAAGTATCACTTTTAAACCCAAATCTGATTTTTGACATGTTATTATAGGCTTGCTTCTGTTGCATCTGGAGCTGCTTCGGGAAAACTCTTGCAGTATGAGGTGGGAGGTCCAAGGGTTTCTGTGCAAACAGCTTATGGTGTGGAAGTTGAGGTATGAGTGAGATACCATTTTAGAAGTCATGTAAAGTTCAAAGATCATTTGTGTATAACTTTGGTTATCTATTAATAATAGGAGCTGGTTTATTAGCCCTTTATCTCCTGTAACTATCAATAATTAAGTATTATATTAGCCCTGTTTTTCCCTTCTCCTCCTTTACTAGGTTAACTCTGTGTCAATTTCTTCCTTCCATATTTTGACATGAGATGGAGCCTAACACCGGATTGTCCTCATGCCTAACTAAATTTGAACAAAAGGGAAAAGAAAGGATTGCCTGTGTAGACCCTTTTCTTTTCTGAATACATATTGTTGATTGTAAGCAACTTCGAAATAGGAAGCCATCACAATGGCTTTCAATTATCTCTGGTTTGCACCCTAGGCTGATCTGAATTTTAAATATTGCTCTATAATTCACTTCTAAGAAACTGGTGAAGGATTTTGTAAATTGGTTAGAGCTGCAATTCCTTTTGACAATATCACTTTGTTTCTCAATTGCAGGTGGAAAACAATCCATATGATCCTAGCCTAATGGTTTTCATGGATTACAGAGACTACATTAAACAAAAAGTTCAATGTTTAGAAGCTGATTATCCAACATTTCTTTATGCAATGCCCATGTCATCAACAAGAGTTTTCTTTGAGGTTTGTTCAATACGAATTGTTTTGGGTACTGTCAATTTTATTTATAGCACCAATGTGCAAAGTTTTAAGAGATAGTAAACTGCAGGAAACTTGTTTGGCCTCAAAAGACGCGATGCCTTTCGATTTGTTAAAGAGAAAACTCTTGTCAAGGTTAGAGACAATGGGAATCCGAATCTTGAAAACCTATGAAGAGGTAATCTTGACAACCAATTCTATGATGCATTCTAGTGGTAGTTTCGCTATCTTTACTTTCAACTTACTTCCAAGACAGGTCTTTGTTTGCATACCATGTAAAAACCAATTATGTTTTCAAAACCGAAAGGTGGTTGTCCATGCCATCTGATGTGCTTTTTGATGGTTATACTGTCCCGGTATCAATCAGTGGTTATCTGGTTTGATTCCTCCAAATTTGGATTTTTGAGGTATTATAGTTCCTTGGGTGCTCATCGCGCATAATTAATTGTTGATATTGCCATAACTAGATGATACACACTCTTGTCATGCATAATACTGAAGCCCTCATGAACACAGTGCTATTAGTGTGTTTTTCTGGCTATTTATGCATGCACTAGAAAGCATTTGCGTTCTAGGGGACATAGCTATGTAACATAAATAGTGGAATTATATTGACAACATTTGGGGTAAGTGAATAGTTTTTTGATCTGTTAAGCAGGAATGGTCTTATATTCCAGTTGGTGGTTCCTTGCCAAATACTGAGCAAAAAAATCTTGCATTTGGTGCTGCTGCTAGCATGGTGCATCCAGCCACAGGTAAGAACAGTAGGGATAATCTATGTTTTCTGAAGTAAATGAAACTTGAAGGCACCTATACATTTCTTGCTTCATCAAACAGGCTATTCAGTGGTGAGATCATTGTCCGAGGCTCCAAATTATGCTTCCGTAATAGCAAATATATTGAATCAGGATCATTCTAAGGGAAAGCTTATTCCTGAAAGACATAATGCAAACATATCAATGCAAGGTATGGAACAGTGGACACACAAACATTACCGAACACCACTTCATCCATTTTAGCTATCTTCCTTAAAGATGGTAATATCATAATTTCAGCAATCAAAATGGGACATCACAGATCTCACTAATTACTCACATCTAATTCTTACAGAGTTTGTCAATCTATTTTCGTCAATAACACAGCACTTCCAGCACAGTGCAATAAGTTTCTTCATTTGACAACTTTTCTTGGGGAGAATCTTCTCTATACCATGGATTTTAGCTTCCTGTTATGACTCATCTTGGAACGAGATCTCTAGTCCAGTTTTTGAAAATATTAACAAAGACAAGTTAGTTGATGCTCATTAATTTATGGTTGAAGATTAATTTATGCTGAATGCTTTTCTTTTTTCTCAGCTTGGAATACTCTTTGGCCACTAGAGAGAAAACGTCAAAGGGCATTCTTTCTCTTTGGACTGGCACTAATATTGCAGCTGGATATTGAAGGCATCAGAACATTTTTCCATACCTTCTTCCGCTTACCCAAGTGGTATGATGACTATCTTTTACGTCTACTCCCATCATTTTCTTATATATACTAATTATTGATATTCTTTTAATATCCGCTTACCCATTGGTAGTTAGAACTCATTTTCATATGAGCTAGATACAAGTCGATCTAGGATGAAATGTGATACTTGTTCTGGAAAATGAACACAAAATTGAACTATGCGTGCCTTGAGTTTAGTAAAGAATCTAGGCAAAATAATGGTTCGGCATCATGTAATGCAAGTGGAAGCAGTGACTGGAGGTGATGATTTCTGGTGTTTCTTGTTTTATAGAACAATTAACACGCATGAGAGTTGTGTTAGTGAGTGGCTTTGGTAACAGTGATGGCTGCACTACTAGCCATCTTAAAAGAAGTCGTGCTTGAGATGGAATCCAAATTATTTTAGTCTCGTGATTGTGTTTTTCTGAGAATTTTGACGAGGAAGTTTTCCTTAAGAACATTTAAATGAAAGAAAAGAGGTTGAGGATGCGAAGAAATAGAAAAGAAAAGATTTTTTGCAATTACAGAAACTGCACACTTCATTATTTGACTCACGTCTTTCACATATCTTATTTATACAATTTGTTTATTGCTAACCTTCTCGTAACTAAATCTTAACTAACTTCTGCTAACTAACTAATTGATACAATTGTTATTTCCAACATGCTCAATTATCAGATAAAACATGCAAAACGTAATAACCAATGCTGTTGTTGCTATTCTTTCTCAAACTATCAAGCTTCTTTCTTCCATCTCATGACAATTAATTACCCTTCCCTTTAAGATTCTTGATCACAGGAATCTGTGTTAAAATTGGGGAACTGCTGGCTCAATTCTTCTAGGATTTCCTAGGTGACACCTTCCTCTAACATATTAGACCACCAGATTAACCCTATTACCGCTGCCTTGTTTTTTTTTTTTTTGAGTTACTATCTAGTATGGCCACTGAATGAATCCTCACCATTCTTTGATCATCCTCTACTGGCAAAGTCGTTGCAATGACTGCATTTGCACTTAGTTTCTAAGCAACAAGACATGGAAAATAAGATGAATTGCAACCCCAATCAGCATCTGCAACCTGTACGTAACTATTCTCAATTTCTGTAGAAACCTATAGAGCCAAAAAATCGCGAGTTTAACTTGAAGTGCTTTCTCAATGCTATGCTTGATTGTTTATATATGGTTCAAGCTTCAAATACACATAATACCCAACTGCAAATTCCCTCTTAGTTCTGTGTTTGTTAGCCTTCCGTTTCATCCTATTCTTAGCCATATCCAGTTTCTTTTGTAATCATTGATCAATAGCAACTGTTTTTGCTATCATTGAGACCACTGTAGATACTGAACTTACTTCTTGAGTAGATAACTCTCTATAAGAAGGTGCATACCCAAATAGAGCCTGGAAAGGAGTTATTTTTTTGGCTGAATGAAAAGTAGTGTTATACCACCACTAAACCAAAGACAACCGCCTTAGCTATCTCTTAAGATAATGCTTTGTCATGCATCTTAAATAAACTTCTAAGCACTGATTCATCCTCTTAGTCTGCCCATCTGACTGTGGATGGTAGGCAGATTTCATGTATAACTTCACTCCCAGTTTCTTGAACAATTCCTTTTTAGTAAAAGCTAGTGAAGGTCTTGTCCATATCAGTCAATATTGTAATTGGTAGTCCGTGGAGTTTATAGAGATGTTCCATGAATAACTGAGCTACATCTTGGGTTGTAAAAGGATGAGACATGGCAATGAAATGTGCAAATTTAGTGAATCTATCCACTATCACCATGATTGTATCGTTTTCTTCTAACTTGGGAAGTCTTTCTATGAAATTCATTGTAATATCTTTCCATGCCCCACCTGGAGTTGCTAAAGGTTGTAAGAGTCATTGATAGGCAACTCTCTATAATTTGGCTTGCTTACACACATCACACTCATTGACAACCCTCTCTACCATTTTTTTCATAGAGGGAAAAGAAAACAAAGTCTTCACTCTTGTGTAAGAATTCTGTAGGCCTGCATGACTAATATTTAAATCATGAGTTGTAGATGTTAAACTTTCCCTCAAACTACCTCGTGATCCAATTACAATCCTCCCATTTGAATATGAGACTTCCTTCTGTAAACTGATAATGTGGCCAACTATTCATATTAATCATCTTCTCAGTAATGACTCTTTGTTGAATAGAATCATTCTCATAAGATGCCTTTACTTCTTCATGCCAAGCCAACACAATTACAGTGATTCTTTCCAACAAATGATCCTTCTCCTTCAAATCTTCTGGACAAAGCATCATCTGCTACATTTTCCTTCACTTTTCTGTAATTGTTTTGATATCTAAGCCCTATTAACTTGTTAACCCTTTCTTCTGTATTGGCGTATGGATCTTCTGTTCATGTAGGAACTTCAGGCTTTCATGATTTGTTTTTATGATGAATTGCTCTAAGTAGTGCCTCCACCTTTCAATTGCCATCAAAATAGCCATGTATTTAGGCCTGCCTTCTTGGCTTAACACTACTCCCAATCCGCTAGAATAAACATCAGTTTCCAATACAAAGACCTTATCAAAATTAGGCAGTGCCAACACTGGTGTTGTGCTCAGAGCTACTTCAAGTTGTTCAAATGCATCTTGAGCCTTATCATTCCATACAAAATTGTTTGTTTTTAGTAAGTCAATAAGTGGTTTGATAATCAAGCCAAACCCTTGAATACACTTTCTGCAGTAACATTCTAAGCCTAAGAGCCTTTTTAATTCTTTGATAGAGGAAGTACCTGGTCAATCCTTAATAGCTTCAGTCTTTTTACGATCAATGACAACTTTATCTGAGAAAATATACCCAAGATATTCCACCTGCTTTTTATAGAAAGAACATTTTGGTCTTCTTGCAAAAAACTGGTTGTTCTTTAGTTGCTCCATCACTAATTTATGATGACTAATATGTAACTCTAAGATAAAGCTATATACTAGTTTATCATAAAAAAACACTACTAAAAACTTTCTCTAATAAGTGTCTAACACATTATTCATCAATGTTTGGAATGTAGCTGAAGTGTTTGTTAATCTTAAAGGCACTATCTTGAATTTGTTGTTGTCTTGGTGAATTCTTAAGGCTATTACCTTGAAATTTCTCCACATCTGCTTCAAAAATTCTCACTTGATGGTATCCTGACCTTGATCCAACTTAGAGAAGAACTGTGATCCATGAAGTTCATCCAACAACTAACAGATAAACTATTCAGTTGTCTATAGTCTATGCAAAATCTCCATGTGTTGTCTTTCAACTTGACTAGAAGGATTGGGGAAGCAAATGGGATACTACTGTGTTGAATAGTCCCATTCTTTAGCATCTTTGTCACCAGCCTATCAATTTCTTCCTTATGAATGAAAAAAACTTCTATATGGCCTGATGTTAACAGACTTCGCTCCTGTAAATAATGGAATCTTGTGGTCTAAGTTCTTGACAAGAGGAAGTTGTGTGGGTTCTGCAAACACCATATGAAACTCTTTCAACAATGCTTCTTCTGCTGGATCTTGTTCATCATCTACCGCTGCCTCTTGTCCTACAAATCCACAAAAAAACCTCAAGAATTTTGTAAGCCTTGGATGTTGTGATCTCGTGTAGTCTTACTTCATTTACTATGCCTTTAAGTTCAATCATTCTCCATACTTTCTTGAATGAAAGTTTCACTTTAACAAAAACAAATAAAATAGGTGAATATACCCTTAACCAATCCACTCCTAACAACATGTCGCATCTCCTACTTCAAGATTTGCAAATCTGCCTTGAACTCATAATCTTGCATGAACCACTAGAACTTAAGGCTGTGGGCATCACATCTCATAATATTATCATTTGCCACAGTAACTGCCAACACTATTGTCCTTACTATTGTAGCCTTGATTCTCAACATTACCTTTTCATCTATGAAGTTGTGCGTACTTCCACTGCCTATTAATATTATGAGCTCCTCCCCCTGACAACTTTCTTTTATTCTAATAGTGTTATCGATATAGTTTTTTCCATAGCATTCATAGATAGCCCAAATCTTCTATCCCATCTTCCTCCATAGTTTTCACTTCTCCATGTTCTTCAGTCTCAAAAAACTCTTCTCTTCCATCTTCCAATCCTTCCACATATGCAGTCCTTTCACAATACATTTATGTCCAGGGTTGGATTTTCTCCACATTTAAAACACAATCTAAGCCTCTGTTTCTCATAAAGATGATTAGAGGATTGTTTTAACCCATTTGACACTTCACCCAAGATTGATACAAAGTTTTTGTTTGGAAACTACCTGTTGGTCTTCCAAAGCCATTTGCTGGAGGTTTGGGCATCATTTTGTTCTTCTTGGCTATTGCATAATTAGACACCTCTTGCCATTTGGTCTGCCACTTGCATGAGTGTTGTTGGCTTTGAGATCTTCAGCATTGGTTTAATGTCTTCTTTAAGCCCACTAATAAAGCTGGACACATAGTATGCTTCTAGCTAGGGAAAAATTGAATGAACTCATTAACAATTTGAGCTCCTCAAATTTTTCCACATAACACTCATCCTGTCCCAGCTTGTTAAACTCTTTAACAACATCATTACGATTACCAAATCTTACACAAATTCCTTTAGAAAACTCATCCAAGTTGATTAAGTGATTGACCTCTACCAAGAATCCCTCGAACAAGATCTTTGCTTTTTCTTCCAAGTATAAAGAAGCAATTTCAATCGATTGGTGTACAATTATACAGTGCATTACTTCCTTATCCGACCTCTTGGATCCTCCCCAGGAAAATTAGGTAATTCCTATATTGGCAGGTTGTTTGTAGTGCTTCACGTATCATTTATTTTTGTCCTGTATCTGTCTGAATGATTAGAAACTAAACCTCATGCTAACAATTTGTTCAATAACTTTGTTTGTAAAATTGGTTTAATTGGGACCAATATACCATCCAATAACTCTGTTAATTATGAATGACAGAAACAATTTTTATATTGGCTGAAAATTGAACCCATTTACCAGATAAATTTTGTCAAGTAAACTTAGTAGTACAGTTAAAAGACCATAAAAGCGAAAAAGATTCTTTTAATATTGCATGGTTTCAGGTTGTACTGTGAATGGTCAAGATTTTGAAGTGTTTCTAACTGTTTTAGCAAAGAAATTAGGGTTTAGATTTTGGAATAAAATTGGTCGTGTCTCATGATTTAATAACAGTGTTACTGAACAAATTATTAGCAAGCGTGAGTTTGAATGAGCCTTTGTAGTAGGTAAGTAGTTCTCAAATAGCATGATAGCCAGAGATTTTAGAGAAAATCATTGCTAAAGAAAATAGGGGAAACATGGTTGTCAATTCTAATTGATTTTACTCTGATTAATTAATAGGGGCGAGCTAAATCTGTAAATAGATGCTGGTCTTGCTTGCATTGCACTTTTACCTTGGAATAACTGATAAATGTGTTGTTTTTCAGGATGTGGCAGGGATTTCTTGGCTCCTCTCTCTCCTCAGCTGATCTCATGCTGTTTGCCTTCTATATGTTTGTTATTTCACCAAATGATTTGAGAATGGGCCTTGTCAGGCACCTACTTTCCGATCCAACCGGAGCAACTATGATAAGAACTTATCTGACAGTGTAGACCTATCCTCTTCTTCTTCTTCTTCTTCTTCTTTTTTATGAAATTTTCCCTTTGTTGAGTTCTGTTTTTGCTCTGCTGTTCAGGATACTCGAAGGCCACCCATGTTGAAAAACTAGGTATATGTACATATATAAATTTTATGTGTGTATTTCACCTGTTGACTTACAGAAAGTCACTGTTGTTTTGATCCCATAACTTGTGCAAATGTTCAACGTATCTATGGCATCTTTCTCTTGACGAACTTGATCTTGTCTGTGTACATGTTGATAGTTGGGGGGGTGAGAAGGTTCGCTGATTTCAGTGTCTACATCATAAATTGTACTTCCACTCTTGCTTCTGTCTAGGCTCTAGATTTTTCTCCCACCTTGTGTGTTCTGCATCTACTCAAGCGAAATTAACGAGTGTGGCGTATCTATATAATTACTTCTTCCCTTCTCATAAAAAGCAAAAGCAAAAAATTATGGAACGCTGAAGCTTTGTCCCTGTTTGGTATTGTTTTAAAAGTGTTTTTGAAAAAAAATGAAATTATTTTATTTTTATTTTTATTTTTTATTTTAAATTAAAAAAATAGTTTTTTAAGATTATTTTCATGTATTGATAATAAAAATAGTTATCAAAATAAAATAATTACCACAAGCTCGTAGACGGCTCATATTATCAGGTCAGTTGTCATGATGGTCCAAAATCTATCGTGTTACTTAAGCTGGAATCGCACCAATGAAACGAGCTCAGAATCAATTTCATCTTAATTTAATATTTGACCATCTAAAGCTGAGATACTCATTGGGAGACAGTTGATTTGTGATAAATCAGGCAGAAGAAAGGAAGGGAGGGTGGGTGTTAGTTATCATTGGAAGGTATATCCATCAAATTTATAATCCTAGGAAAAGTCATTTATGGATTTAAATATGAACTTTCATTATTTTATACAAGTGGAAAATAACAACGCAAATACAAAGTCGTCAGTCAACTCGGAGGTTTCCATAATGGCGGCCTTCTTCAATTATCAAATCGGGTCAACAGGAAAGAGTTGGTGATCAGTACATTTCCAATTCCTTTGTGCTGGTCCGACTCTCATCCTGTCATTGCAAGAATTGAGCAATCCTCTCGTGTCACCATAAGGTTTTCATAATGGCGGCCTTCTTGAATTATCTAATCGAGCAATGAGATAAACAGCTATTCTAGGCCAAATTGTTCATTCCTTGGCAGGAGAATTTCCTCCATGGATTTTGTTTCTCCACTGATTGGCGTGGTTCACAGCTTGTGCATTTCTGTTGCTGCAAGGTTGAGCTATGTTTTTAATGTGGATAAAAGGATCGACTCCCTCTCAACAGCACTAAATGAATTGAAGGACAAAAGGGATGACTTGAAGAGACAGGTTGGGCGAGCTGAGGTGGAGGGCTTAACCTGCACAAGCCAGGTCAAAGGGTGGCTACAAAGAGTTGAAGACATCGAAGCTGAATCAAGCTCCGTCATTGAAGATCTTGGACGGAGAGGACGATGCTGTGTGGGCAGAAATGCCTGTTGTTCATCATACAAGCTCAGCAAGAAAGCTTCGAAGCTGCTAAGCAGAGCTACTGAGCTGATCGGAAAAGGAGCTTTCGATGTCGTCGCAGACAACCCAGTTCCCGATGCAGTTGAGGAGGTGCCGAGTAGGCCAGCTGTCGGACTCAATATGATGTTAGAAAGAGTTCGACAATTTCTGGCAGACGATGAAGTTGGAACGGTCGGGATTTATGGAATGGGGGGAGTCGGGAAGACAACTCTCTTGAAGATAATCAACAACGAATTTCTCACCAGGAGCCACCATTTTGATGTGGTAATATGGGTTGTGGTCTCAAAAGAATTTGTTGCTGATAAAATCCAACGGGCTGTTGGGGCCAGGTTAGGTTTGCCGTGGGAAGAATCGGAAGGCCACGAGCAACGAGCACATAAAATATATAGACTTATGAGGAGGAAAAAGTTCCTCCTCTTGTTAGATGATGTCTGGGAGGGAATTGATCTTCTGAAAGTGGGAATCCCTCTTCCAGAGAAAACGAACAAATGCAAAGTGATATTCACAGCGCGTTCATTGCATGTGTGCTCCGGCATGAATGCTCATCAGAAGCTGAGAGTTGAATTCCTGGGTGAAGAAGACTCGTGGAAACTCTTCTGCGAGAATGTTGGGGAAAGAGGGATTCTTGATTCGGAAACTATTCGGGCGTATGCCGAGACCGTTGTGAGAAAATGCGGGGGCTTGCCGCTTGCCTTGATCACAATTGGTAAAGCCATGGCCAATAAAGAGACTGAAGAGGAGTGGAAGTATGCAATTGAGGTGCTGAACAGATCTCCTTCTGAACTTCGAGGCATGAAAGATGTATTTGCTCTTCTGAAATTCAGCTATGACAATCTGGAGACTGATGCGCTGAGGTCATGCTTCTTATACTGCTCTCTGTTCCCTGAAGACTACTCTGTCGAGAAAGAGCTGCTCATAGAGTACTGGATCGGGGAAGGATTTCTAGGCAGTTCTCACACAAGTTATGTGTATGAGCAGGGGCACGCTTTGATCGGCTCTCTCAAGGTTGCATGCCTGCTTGAAACCGGCGAAGAGAAAACGCAGGTGAAGATGCATGATGTAGTCAGAAGTTTTGCGTTATGGATAGCTTCAGAATGTGAATTGAGCAATCGGTTTCTGGTGGAGGCCAGTACGGGGCTGACTGAAGCACCCAGAGCTGATAACTGGAAACATGCACTGCGAATCTCATTGTTTGACAATGGAATAACGACACTAGCAGAGATTCCTGAGTGCCCCAGATTGTCAACCTTGTTGCTCCAATGGAATAGTGGCTTGAACAAAATATCAAATGCCTTTTTCCAATTTATGCCTGCTTTAAGAGTCCTGGATTTGTCGTTTACCAGTCTCAGAGAGATTCCAGCATCCATCAGCGAGTTAGTCGAGTTGCGGCATCTTGATTTGTCAGGGACAAAGATAACTTCATTGCCTAAAGAGCTTGGAGGTTTGACCAAGTTGCAGCATTTGGATCTGCAGCGCACACATTCTCTCAGAATAATTCCACAAGAGGCTATATCAGGACTTGTGCAATTACGAATTTTGAATGTTTATTACAGTTATGGAGTTTGGGAACAGCAAGATAATGAGGTTGGATTTGCAGACTTGCAATGCTTGAAGCATCTCACAACACTTGGAATCACTATTGATGAATCGAATACCCTGAAGAGGCTCTACAGTTTCAGCGGCTTACTAAAAGTAATACAGTACCTATACATTAAACAATGTGATGGCTTATTATACCTGCAACTTTCACTGAATTCCAGTTTTGGCGAAAGGCTGAGAAGGCTTAGCATCAATAACTGTTATAACCTGCAGTACTTGCAAGTTGATGAGGAGGCTGGTCAGAAATGGCTGCCCAGCCTGGAGGTTGTTGCGTTACACGGCCTTCCCAACTTGGAAACAGTGTGGAAGAATCCGGTGACTCGAGAAAGTCTGCAGAATCTCCGATCTGTAAATATCTGGCACTGCCGCAGGTTGAGGAATGTTTCCTGGGTTATACAGCTTCCAAAGCTAGAGGTGATTTACCTGATGTACTGCAAGGAAATGGAGGAAGTTGTCAGCAGGAGCGGGATAGCAGGTGAAGTTTCAAAGGCATTTCAAAGCCTTCGAACTCTATCTATCCGTGACCTGCCAAAATTAACGAGTATTACGCCATGGGAGCTGGTTTTCCCTTCCTTGGAGAGCATTGCAGTTATTGATTGCCCTAACCTGAAACAGCTATCGATCAAAACTCACAACACGTCAGCCTTACCAACTGTATATGGAAACAAGGAATGGTGGGATGGGCTTGAATGGAATGAAGCCAGCAGCGAAACTGCTTTCGTTCCACACTTCATGCCAATTTGATGCTTCCAGTTGTGATTTTAGGTATGTCTCTTCCGTCAACCGAAAAAAATTGGAGCTTGCTATCAAAAAGGTTATATCATAACCTCGAAGGTTTGCTAACGGTGTGTTTGATATTTGATGTTTTAAAAAGACAGTTTTATGAAAAACACTTTTAGCTGCGGTTCATAATAATTTTTGAAATGTTTGGTTAAAATTGTGGTTGAGTTTAAGGTTAATGAAAAACAGTTTCATGTGTTTGGTTACCAAGTTTTTCATATTGCTTTCAACTTGTGAAATTACTTAAAAAAGCTTAAACACACACACACACACACATATATTGTATTAATAATCATAATTTCATAATGTAATGAATAATTTAAGTACATTGAATACTTCTTTTTATTCTCCCATCAAACTACTTGTAATTCCATCATGAACTAAATCCATACGTGAATGCCTCTGCAATCCCTGACTATTTGATCGAGGAATAACATCTGGTAAAATATTATCTGAAACAAAATTAGGATTGCGAGTAAAAAGTTATATTGTAATAACTTTTAATATACTTATTTATATTTTAATTAAGTTTTTAGATTTTTACATTATTTTAATATTTAAAAAAATATAACCCTATATTATTCCACTCCCCCCCCCCCCTCTCTCTCCAAACCCGCCCCTCCCCTCCCTCCCCTCTCACGACTTCTCCATCTATAATCCCCCCTCTTTCCAAACCTCTCCTTCCCCTCTCTAAACTTCTCCAGTAGCTTGGAGAGAGAGAGAGAGAGAGGGAGAGAGATGAGCATGCACGTTTAATTTTGCTTCTCTTCAATGGGTTTTTTTCCTCTGCTTCTCTTCTCTCTGGTCAATAATTAATTTTGCTTCTCTTCAATGGGTTTCGCGAGGATGTATGGGAATGACAAAGACAGGAGGCACAATATTAACAGTTTGAGAAGCAGTAAAAGCATGAGTTTTTTGTTTTGAAAAAAAAAAAGCAGTTTCGATCGATTTTTGTGGTGGATCCCACAACAAATTAAACTGCCTTTTGTTGTTACCAAATACATGTCAACCTGCTTTTGGTTTAATCGGCATTTCAACCGCAATACCAAACGACTTCTAAGTTAGTCGATCTTGGTGTGCTTCCGATGGTTACTAGTATGAGGTTTTTTTTTTGAGATCGTTAACTTTAGATTCTGGTTTGGTTGGTTTAGATTGTTGGTAAAACCAGATATATTGGTCTGGCTAAAAATTTAATTATAAGAGATTAGTTGTGTAAATACGTTTGTATTTTAATAGATAATATTTAATCGTGTTAATAAATGTAACTTTTAAGATTTAATTATGGGCTCATGCAAATAAATTTTCAAGAAAAAGATTAGGCAACCGAGTAACACAAAGTAAAAATTAAATATGTTTACACAACTAAAAATTAAATATGTTTACATAACAATACAAATTACAAAAATAACAAAAATTAAATACACATTTTAACATTTAAAATTACAAAAAGAGACTCCGGAACAATGTTGGGAAGCCTCTAATTCTGCCCTAGAAGGTAGGAGTTTTACCTTTTATTGAGGTTGAGAAAGACATAGGGATAAATGGCTGATGATTGTGGCTTCGGATGAGGGTCAGATCTAGTTAGTGGAGGATGTGGTGTCGGGTTGTAGCGGGGAGAAGGCAGGTCAGGGATATGGATTAACAGGGTGTTTGATATCACGTTTCAAAATTATTTTTAAAAACAAATTGATTTTTTTTTTATTTTAAATTAAATGTTTTTTTGTGTTTTTAGATATTTTTATATATTAATATTAAAAAAAATCAATTATACTCCCAACATGACAAGAAAAGGCTGGAACGAGTTGTGGTGGTTGAGAGGAAGAGGCTGTTGGTTCAAGTCTCTATTAGCTGGAAAAGGGGGGTTTGTCCCAAAAAAACTCTTTTAATTTTAACCCCTTTTTTGTTTTCTTCGTGACATGTATATATAGTTAAAATATTTTTTTTGTTTTTATATCTTTTCAAATAGAAAAACACAAGTTGGCTAGCCCGCGCGTTGCACTAGGTTTCTTTGATGTAGCAAACTGATTAATTATTTGGTTTGCAAAGAATTATTTAGTTGGTAGATAGCAAATTGTAATTGTTAAATTCTGTTGTATTTTTTTTTGTCTGTATCGAATTAGTTGGTTGTTGTTATCAGTTGAAGAGCTCGGATAATAATTTAGTTGACAACTCTCAAAATTATAATCGATAAAATCTATTAAAGATGAGTAGATTCTATTTTATAGGCAATTCATTAATGGGTGAACTTGCTTAAATATTTTATCGATTTATGTAATTTGCATATTGAAAAACTATAATTGATTAATTGTTAGGTGTGTTTTAATTATTCTGACAGTTATTTAATTGGTGGACATAAATTTGCAATTAATAAAATGAATAAAAGATGAATTATTTTTTTCTTGTATAGAACCTATTGATGATTGAGTTTATTTTAATGGCAACGAACGATTTAACCAGTAGATAGCAAAATTGCAACTGCTAAAATCTATCAGAGATGGATTATTTCTGATTGATTGCTATTTTGTGTCGATTTATTTAATTCATAGATTGCAAAACTGTAATTGATTGATTGTTTGGTGTGTCTTAATTGTTCTGACAATTATATAATCGGTTGATGAAAAAAATGCAATCGATGAAATCAATTAGAGATGAATTACTTTATTATTTGAAGTCAATTGGGCATTCGTTGGCGGTTAGGTGTTTCGTAATGGTTCGGCTTATTATTCTCTTTTTTTCTTTTTATTTATTCTTGAAGTCAAATAATTTTTTAAAATCTAATAATATTTATTTTTGTTTTTTCATTTATTTTAATTTAAATTTTTTTAAAAAATATTATTAGGTGTTGAAATTTCTAATTATTGTAGATAAGGCATTCAAAATAATGACAATAATTATTCGTAATTTTTTTCTTTATAAATATGTTAGACTAATTATAGATTTTGCTATTTATTTCATATTAGCGCCTTAAAAATAATGATAATAACTATTTGTGATTTTTTCTCTGATAAATATGTTAGACTAATTATATATTTTTCTATTTATTTCATATCAGCGCCTTAAATATATATATTCATCACTTTTTGGAATTGCGATCTTCTTTAGGTATTCTATAAAATAATAATAGTTGTGGTGCATGTAACATGATCCGGACACCCTGATTATATAAAAAAATATATAAGTGGGAAAAAAATAGGAAAAAATATTAAGAAAAAATGAGTCCAGGGATTATTCGTGGCGTGCTCAGTTGACCAGGAACAAAAAAAAATATATACCTGGGAAGAAAAAAATCTTGGTGTGCATAAGCTGACCCGAACACCTCAGTTGGAGAAAAAAAAACAGAAAAAATTGTATAAGTGGCAAAACAAAATAGGGAAAAAAATGTATAGAAAAAGTGGATCCAAAGATTAGTCGTGGCACGCGTAACCTGGCCTGAACACCTTAGTTATTAAAAAAATCCGTTTTTTAAAAAAAAAAAAGGAAAAAAAAAAAGGAAAACCACAATCAGTTTTATTGTCTGAGCGGCTCGAACTCTCGCGCGCCGAATCTGCCAACGCACAGACAACAACTTGGCCACAGCTACTCCTTTGTCATTTCTACTATACAAATAAAAAAATTAAGAAGTCCTAACTAAAAAAAAACAAATCGAGCTCATGTAGGCGCGAAGCAGCAGACCAATTGTCCAGTCCACAGTAACAAACAGTGAACGACCGATCTCCTTTAGCTCTTTAGCGAGCGAACTTGCCCGCGACTTGTGCTGGGTTCTATTTATGTAGAAAACTGATTGATTTTATCTGTGTTATAATTGGTGATTTTAATATTTAATTAGTAAAATTGTTGTATCAAACATGTTGATGGTTGGATTTATTTTAACGGCAACAAACTATTTAACCGGCAAATAGAAAAATTGCAACCGCTAAAATCTATCAAAGATGGATTATTTCTGGTTGATTGCTATTGTGTGTTGATTTATTTAATTCATAGATTGCAAAACTGCAATTGATTGATTGTTTGGTGTGTCTTAATTGTTTTGATAATTATATGATCGGTTGATTAAAGAAATGCAATCGACAAAATCAATTAGAGCTGAATTACTTTTTTTTTTGTAGTTAATTGGGCATTCGATGGCGGTTGGGTGTGTTGTAATTGTTCGGCTTATTATTCACTTTTTTCTTTTTATTTATTCTTCAAGTCAAATAATTTTTTAAGATCTAATAATTTTTTTTTTGTTTTGTCATTTATTTTATTTTTTAATTCCTTTTTTTAAAAAAATATTATTAGGTGTTGAAATTTCTAATTATTGTAGATAAGACATTCATAATAATAATAATAATTATAATTATTCGTCAATTTTTTTCTTATAAATATGTTAGACTAATTATATATTTTGCTATCTATTTCATATTACACCTTAAAATATATATATATATATATATATATATATATTCATAGTGCGTGTAAGCTGATCCGGACACCCTGATTATATAAAAAAATATATAAGTAGGAAAAACAAACAGGAAAAAATGTTAAGAAAAAATGAGCCCAAGGATTATTCGTAGCGCGCTCAGTTGGCCATGAAAAAAAATATACTTGGGAAGTAAAAATCGTGGTGCGCGTAAGCTGACCTAGACACCTCGGTTAAAAAAAATGTACAAGTGGCAAAACAAAATAGAGAAAAAAATATAAAAAAAAATGGATCCAGAAATTAATCGTGGTGCGCGTAAGTTGGTCCGGACACCTCAGTTATTAAAAAACGTTCTTGTTTTTTGTAAGAAAAAAAAAACAACAACCAGTTATTAAAAAAAAAAACCAAATCATATTTGCTGTCTGAGGGGTTCGAACTCGCGCGCGCCAATGCTGGCAGCGCGCGGACAACCGCTCGGCCACAACCACTCGTTTGTCATTTCCACCATAAAAAGTACAAAAGGTATCCCTGTAAAAAAAAAAAAAAAAAAAGGAGCACATACACGCGAGAAGCAGGGGAGGAAATGACCAGTCCACAGTGCACATGAGTGTGCGTGAACAGTGGCTGACTGAGCTACTTTAGGTTATTTGTAATTTAGTCCAAAAAAATTTCTCTTTTAATTTTAACCGCTTTCTTTCCTATACACATGTATATATAGTTAAATGAAAAATCAAATATTTTAGAAATAATACGTTAAAAATTGAACATAGTGAAAAGACATTAAGATTTTAAATCATTTTGAGATAACAATGAAAAATATTGAAAACCACAAAAATATATCAAAAATATTTTTTTATACTTTTTTAACACTTCAAAAATAAAGTCAAAAGTAAGGTAGCAGCAAATGCTTCCTATTTACAATACTTACGTAGCAAAATTTGTCATGTGCATTGCATAGTAAGTTTTTTTTCGCTTCGCGCCCCGCCATCCCCGGGTTGGGGAGACAACGATGCGCGGTGAAATGGAAGTTGTTTTATAGTCGCAAAATTACGACTATAATTATTAGGAGTCGCCACCTAGTATTAAGGTCACTAGGAACCTATTGGTCTGCGAGAGTCTTGGGTAAGCGGGCTTGTTGTGCAAGAGGAAGACGCATCACCCCCAGTGCACCCTACCTAAGGCAAACTGCATTGTTGTTTGATTATTTTTCTAAGTTTGATTTTTTTGTTGTCTTTTCTAAAGGTTGACATAGATCTCTCTTCGTGAGAGAATCTTTACCTCGCTAGGAGTTGAAAGACTAACCAAAAGAATTTTACACACTGCATTTTCAAAACAATATTTTTTTTCGCGGGTGTACATTACAATGTAATTTTATACCGCAATAAAAGAAAATCCCTTTTTAGTATCTACATGTGCACTTTACAATGTAATTTTACATCGAGATAGCTCAAACAAAAATAATTTTTATTTTGTTTTGATATTTTGGCCAAATTCCAATGGATAATCATAAACCGGTTACGATATCCAATTTTCATTTCAAAATATGAGAAAGATGCAATTTTTTTATACGGAAAATATACATGAAAACATCTTGGAATTCGGCCGTACGTACAAAAACAAAACATTTTTTTAATAATATTTTTTGTATTATTTTTTTTAAATAATAAAAAATAAAGATTTCGGGTTCGGCCTAGCCCACCAAAATGGGTCGGCCCAGCCAAGGGGCCAACTATGATAGACTTAGGCTATTGGGATGGGCCGAGAGCAATCCAGCCCGCCCCAAACAAATTTCACGCTGCATGAATTAATTCATGCACGTGAACAGTAAAATGGTGGTCGGTTGCTACCACGAGAGGGCCAACTGCCACTACCACCGGGTAGAGGAGGTCGAGGTGGTTGTCCCTGTCGTGGTGGAGTCGAAAATGACAGCCTGTGGTGGCCGGGAGGAGCTCCTGAAGTGGCAGTCTATTGTTGTGTTCGCGCTGCTGCTGGTGCTATCCCCGTTGCTGCTGCTCGCTGGAGTTACCTCTGCAACTGCTGGAGTTCACGGTGAGCTTGCAGGTGATGGTGGGATGGTCCTTGGTGATCGGCTGGCCGCTGTCGGAGGAGAGGAGGAGTTGTTGCACGTCTATTTTTTTAGAGAGAGAGGAGCCGTCGGGGGGAGAGAGAGAGGGTGTTGCTGCTGTTGTGAGGAGGGAGAGCTGCTGGTTGAGTGGCTATTGCTGCGAGGAGGGAGAGTTGATTATGAAGATGGAGAGATGGTGGCTGCAGCTGTGTGGCTTGCACACTATTGAGGGTGACGAGAGAGAGCTGCTGTCGTCGATGGAGCTCAAGCCGTGGGTTGGTTGTGGCTGATGGTGAAGATGGAGAGGGAGGGTGTTGTTGTGTGTCTGTCAAATTTTCCCCGTCGATCCTTGATTTTTTCCTGCAAGTTTCCCCTGGTTTTAACCCCAGAGTTTATTCTCCTAGTTTTTCAGTTTTCCCAATCATTCCCCCAGGTTTTTCGTTTGTCCTCCTCTCTGCCGCTTCTATGTAAATTTGCTCCCCTTTTATAGTCAACCTGCAACATGGCAAGGTATGGGGTAGGTGCATAGGAATGGTGTGCTATGGTGGTAGGTTGGCCAAACATGGCTGCTGGCATGGCTTCGACAGACTTTTTTATATATTTTGAGATGAATAAGTTGCGACAAAAAAAGAGTTTTTCAATGGGAAAAACCACGAAGAACGATGTTTTTATCTTCAATTTTGGCTTCCGATTTCACCCAAAAAGTTTCATCACCGAAAATTCTGATAGTCTCAATTAACCCAGTCTAGGCTTCCAAACTTAATTTCTCATCAATTAAGCCCTTAATAAAATTAATTTGACTCATTTAAAGTATGATTAAGCCTTTACGCTTAATTAAATCCTTCAATTGGGCTCTCAATTAATTCTGAAGCATAATTACACTTTAATTGGTAGACAATTGAATCAAATTGGCCCATAAAAATATAATTATGTCTTTCGACTTAAGTTTTAAGCAAATTTATCCAGTAATAAATTACTTCAGCCTTGAATCTGTATTTTCCTTCATTTCTAGGTAAAAAGAGGTACGACCAGGCTTTCAAAAACATCCAGACTTTCCACCTTGATTTTTCTGCCGACACCAACCCCTTTTATTTTATTTTTGGGTAGATTTGGGAAATAACCCAGAAATTGGGTTATGACAGTATGGTTGACCTGAAATTTTGCCTCTTAGTATCAAAATATTTGAAAATAGCTTGGCTAACCTAGAATCTCTTATGACAATCCCTTTTAATTAAAACTTTGTTATTTGTCTTTCTGTTCAATTCGGTCAACTATAATCCCATTTGACGATTTTTTTAATCAGAACTTTGATCTTTCTTTTTTATTCAATTCGATCAACTTGAGATCCCATCTAGGGATCCTTTTTAATCAAAACTTTGTTTTTTTTGTCTTTTTCTTCAATTCGATCAACTTGAGATCTCATTACCAAGGCACCTATGTGTCACTAGCAAATTGTTTAGGGATATTTTTGTTTTTTTTATTTGCATAGTGAAACCACTTATTTACCCTAGGTGTTGACAAAAAGATAAAGACTGGTTAGAAATATGGTTGTTTCATCTGACCATGAGCAGTAAAATAACTACTTTACCATCGGATGAGACAAAAACAGAGAGCTGGCGATAAAGGTATTTAGGTTTTTCACGTTTTGTGCACAATAAAACTACTTAAATACCCTCAGAAATGACAAATAGAGTCTTGACAATAAGGGCATAATGGGGTGAAGGTATTTAGGTTTTCCATGTTTTAATTGTAGGTGCGTCTTCCGGATGTGCCGTCAATTTCCTCCCTTGCACGCCTTTGAGTAAGTGTGTGCGATGTCGAGTGACAGTTGAAAATATCTGGTCGCCATGTCTTTAGGGTGCTACCATGTTCTCTTTCACATGATGGTGTGCGCATCGTTGTCCGCGCGGGCATAGGATTGCCAATGGTCAGTTTTTTTAGCCTTTTCTCTCTCCTACGACAGAAAATGCATTCCAGTTTATTTGTATTTCATTTTCGTCCCTAGGCTTTTGATTTCTTTTTCTTCCTTATTTCTTCTATAATTTTTTTTTTCAATTGTTTCCTGCAATTGAAATTGATCATATATGTTGTTGTTTTATTTCAACCCTTATTATTTTGATTTTTGTTTTTTTTTTCTTTTAATTTTTTTGGTCTGCACGTTTAAATTTGTTTTAATTTTGTCCTCCAATTGAAATTGATCATATATATTACTTTTCATTTCGATCCATATTCTTTTGATTTTTTATTTTTTTAAATCCCTTTAATTTTTTCGGTTTCAAGGTTTTTATTTGTTGCAGTTTTGCCCTTCGATTGGAATTAATTATATTTTTTTTATTTTGACTCTTAGTCTTTTAATTTTTTATTTGGTCTTAATTCCTTTGATTTTTTCAGCCATTCTTGGATAATCTTTATTTTTTTTTATTCGTATCTATACTTTTAGTTTTGATTTTTTATTTTTTATTTTTGTCATTTTCTTTTTTGTCAGGGTTTTATTTTTATTCGATTTAGTCTTGAAATTTTAATTTATGTTGGTGATCATTTTAGAATTGACATTTCTTTTTTTCCCTTTGTTCTTTTTTTAGTGTTTTTTGTTATTTTTATTTTTTCTTCAAATCATATGATTTTTTTATGCTAATAATATTTATTTTGATTTTGTCTTTTTTGTTGTTGTTTTTGTTAAAGTTTTTATTTTTTTTATTCTTCGAGATAATTTTATGCTTTTTATTGTTTACGCAATAATAATGATAATTTTAGTGATTGTTTTTCTTATTATTATTTTCTTACTTGCTCTTTTGTAAAAGTGTTTTTTTTATTATTATTATTCGGGACAATTTAATAATTTTCATTGTTTGGACTATAATGGTGATAATATTTTTAGCTGTTATAGTCATGATAATGATAATAACGTAGCAATGGATTTTGAATTTTGTTGTGTAGTTACTGTAGTTGTTTTCACAATTTATATTTTAATTTTTTTTTAATTTAAATTAGATTATAAAATGAACTAATCTTAATACAGTGAATTCCATTCTTCTTGGTTTTTAAATGACAATGATAATTTTATGCTGGTAATTTTATTGAAACATGTTAAATAGATAAATTCATATCGATTTAAAATTCATATATTTTACATTTGATTGAGGGAATCTTTTGTCTTTTACATTTGATTATTTGATAGTCATTGGTTGTCGTTAGAGGCAGTGAAAGAAATCAGGAAGTGCGTCAACAGTTTCTAGCGAGTTAGGTCCGTTGGTCAAAATCAAAGCTTGGAGTCTTGTATTTTGCTGTATTTAATTGGATGTTATCACAGGTGAAGGAGATGGACGAGAATGTGGTGGCACTGTACGTGGATGAGATGAAAATGAAGTTAGAAGAAGATGGTATCTTTTTACCATTCAAGAAGTTATGCAAAGGTAGAGCAGAGCCTGTTATTTGTTTTTTATTTTTTTCTACACTGAATAGTAATGTTTTTCAGGTGGAAGATTTGGTGATAGAAGATGACAATGCTGCAGCTGGGCTTTTAAGATACGTGCAGTCTGGGATTGATAGTTTTGTATTGGGGTCCTGTTCTTCAAATTGCATTTCGAGGTATGTTTATTTTCTTGTATTTGGATATTACATCTAGCTGCTGCATTTTTTTTTAAAAGCATGTTGTCAGTTATTTCATCAACCTTATTATATATATCTTGACTTTATTATTGTTTTGTATATGATAATTATTTGTGTCAACTTTAAATTTCTTTCACACTTATTGTTCCATTTGAATTATATCATAAACAAAATCTTTCACCTCTGCTTCTGTTGATCCATCACCTTCTCCTAGGGAGCTAAAGGGACCAGGGGCACCCACAACTGTGCTGAAGTGTGCTCCTGAAACGTTTAATGTGGTGGGGGAGGAAGAACGCGAGGAATGGCTTCTAACAGATTTTCTTGCTAAAGAAGCTTATGGAAGACAGATGGCAGAGCTTAATGCCCTCAAAGAGTCCTAAGAGAAACAAAAAATTGTAGATGCAGTCTTCTCGAAAGACAGAAGGTGTAGAAGGTACAGTAAGGATTAAATAGAGCTAGCAACATATTTCGTCCCGAGCAGCATAGCGTGATAGCAGAGAGCTTGTGATCTACATAACAGGTCTCGAGTTCGAGTCAGGATATGCACCTCTTATAAGAGTATGAGATAACTGGGATTTTACTCGCTTATCTGGGTCCATAAAATATGTTTTTCAAGAGATGAGGTTTCATCGCATCCAAAAAAAAAAAAACAGGTTTCTTCTATGACAGGAAATTTTATTGGCTAAGGTATGGGAGATTTTACAAACGCAATCTTATCATACCCCGGTAGCTGTTAAGGTTTTCTGTCCTGATGTAGTGAGCAAACACCAGGAGTTCTTGAGAAAGGTAACATTGTGGTTTATTATGACTTCAATCTCAATGGGTTTTCCCCCATTGGTTTATGGCCTTTTCCATTACAATTTTTATAACCAGCTTCTGCTGCAGAAATGGAAAATATTCATTTTGAAGAATATCTGCTTTTATAGATTTGCTCTTGAACTTGCACAAGAATTCAAATTATTCACTTAGCTCACCATCCCAAATTATTTGCACACTCTTGGTCCTATTTTATGACTTTGTGGAATCACTGCCAATCAATCTTGAATCCATCTTTGAACTGAATCCTGATACAGAAGAACGATGAACAGAAAATTTGGGAATCAACATGGACAGGATGCTGTCAAAAGGTCCACATCTGCAGTCTAAATCTCCAAATAAATCATGTCAGACCTATAATGGTGCGGCAATTGTTGACAAAGACCGCATTTTAGAGATAGATCGAGTCTGGTGTGAGAGAATGCCTGACTGATCATTGGCAGGAAATATGGAAAAAATGCCTTTATAAGTGCCATAATTCCCCAAAGAAAACATAAATACTGATTGTTGTTCTTGATTGCCACTAGAGCAACAGACCAGGCTGATTTGATTTACATATGTATTGGCCACAATCTGCGGTCCTGTACATCAAGTGTGTAATTAATAGCATGCTCTACGGTACTGTATATCAACATAAATACTGAATGTTGTTCTTGATTGCCACTAGAACAATACACCCAGCTCATTTACACGTGTACTGGCCACAATCTGCTGTCCTGTGTATATCAAGTACGTAATAACTTGGCATCTCAGTGGTATGAGAAACACCGAAAAACTGATATAACAAGTTTCTACTCCAGGGACACTGAAATATTTCAGCCATCCACTTGAGTGAATTCTAGAGCATTTGCGTCTGGATCTCGAGTAAATATGGCAGGCCTCCCAGACCGGCTGAGTGTATAGGGAATATCTGCAATACAGAACAACGCTATAAGGGATTGCATTCCTTGAAAAAATACAAAGCTTTTTGTCAAAATCATTCTTTAGGAACTGGTAAATTATTCTGACTTAATAGCTCACGCATGCATCTTCCAAAATCTGACTTCATTTGGCATACAAACACAAATATGTACACTTATGAGCTCACAGGCCCATGCTTTGTAGGCCAAGAGTGATAGTAGAAGATTCAGGCGAGTGGTATACCAGCTTTATCAAGGATAACCTTTAGCTTAGACACATCCTTGATCGCAATGCAAGTATGTCGATCTCGGCCACCATGCTCAGGTCGTCCAATCAAGGGGTCAGGATTTGGAAGCTCCATTAAATGGATCATTTCAGAACCCACCCACAACCAGGCACCCCTGTAGGGAAGTTTATCGTGTGGCCTTGCTTCATTTATTTCAAGACCTAATTTTAATTACATCACGAGCTCATTAATCTCTGTTTTATCATCACCGCTCATCTTGCGGGGATGAAAAGGCATGCTATAAAACATTGGCAAGGAGAAAGTAACATACCTAAGATCCCCTGATAGAATTCAAGTGACCTTTCAAGGTTTTCACACAGCACTCCAACATGATGAACACTAACAACTCCATAATCTGCAGGGATACCAGCAAATTAACAGATGCAACTTGCACCTTAAAAATAGCAGTTAACCATTTTCTCTCCTGAACTCTTGTTTTATACATGTCACATATATGAATAATTCACTGTTTAACACACAAAAACATGTATACACACAGAAATGCAAATGGAAATAAATTTATGCCACCGTATGTAATCATACCATTTGATTTTAGGAAGAAAACAATTGAACAATGTAAACATGTATATACAAAAACAAATAAAACTATGATCATGATATTAATGGTCCTAATACCTTCTTAAATTCTGTCCCTATATTCATGCAAGGAAAACAATAAGAAATCCCTCAATTCCCATTTTGGTATGCACTGTGTCCTGTATTTCCATACATTATACTTCACATCTTCAATTAACTTCATTTGACAACACTTCCTATCTTGCATCGATTTTCCAGCAACACCTCTCAGATCATGCGCACAACAAATGCTGGCGTTATATAAAAATGCCATTGAATACAACAGCAACTCGAAAATAGAAACTGTATTGCTGTTATTAAAAGACTGCTTTTGTACATGGGTCTCACCAAAATCATTGAATTGAATTAATGACCAAACTGTACCTCTCTGAACCAAGGGTGTATCTCAAGAGACTACTAATGTTTTTGGATGAAATGAAATCTTATGGAAGGAACAGTGTCACCCTTAAGCTTCATGCTGTGGATCAAGTTATCTCTTAACTCCTAACCAAAACATGGAAATTGTAATTTAATGGAAGTTTGTATCATGTAGAACATTTTAATAGTCCAAACTTTAAAGAAGCATACATTTTAGTAGCCAGACAAGCAAAGATTTGGTCAAACACATATTCTTCTCTTTAACACCTCATTTCAAATACTATGTGAACCTACACACAATATACATCAAACCGAGGATCTAGCATGGGTTCTTTTCCAATAAAGTTATTAGAGAACAAGGGTTGCATCATTATGAAAATTGATAACTTTTCCCAATGAAGCGATCAAACAAAAAGGGTTTACGTCATTTTGAAATTTATTAAAGTCAACAATAGTTTGGCAATCCTCAA